>WEIT01021670.1:18822-110050 GCA_013389985.1 Dryoscopus gambensis
AGGATGTTTTCCACCAAGAATCGAGCAGCTTCATCGATGTTGATGTTGTCCTAAAAATGTTGAAAGCAAAGAAGTCAGTGATTTTTTTGAAACAGTCACACATTCCTATTAAAAACCTGTCCAAAAAGAAAAGATTTCTTCAGTGTCATCAGCAGGACACTGACAGTTTAGGTGCAAGAAGTCATTGCTCACACTTTCCTGAAAAAAGTTAGCAGAAAGGTTTGAGACAAAATTATTCACCCATATTACAAAATGAATATTGACTCCAATCTAGTAGGCAGTCAGGGGAATGAGTATCACCTGCATTTGGAAGACTCACAAATGCCAACATGCATTTCTACCTCAGGAAAAATCCTAGGCAATTACAGCACCTGTGGTATTGTCCTACCTTTTGGAGCCTTTTTCTATTTCCGATAGAGTTTGGATGCACTTATTTATGTAAAAGGATCTTTTCCATGAGCCTCAAAATCACAACTATTTCCAAGTGCCTCATCTAGCCACTCTACATATTCTTGTGCATACTTGGAAAAGTACCTTCACATACACCCTAAAGAACATGTGTGTGCAGGATACTTAGAAATTTACTTGTCAGAGTATCCCAGTTTCAGAGGGTCCAAGCTGCCCTAGTGCCAAGGAATCTCTGGCCACAGGTTTGACCTGGCTGGGCCATCTGTTAGCACAGGGTTTCCATGTTTGGAATTGCTCATCTTTGGTTCCAAAGGAAATACCAGCCCAGTATATTATTGATGACTAGACTTAGGATCCACTTATCAGTTCCAGCAGAAAGGCAAAAGCAGATTAATAGGATATTTAAGTGGAGTTAAAACCACGAACTGTTTTGGTACGCTTAGAAAACAAGAAAGCTATCCTAAATTTTTGCTATTTTAATTACAACTCTGAAGAGTCCTAAACAAGTCAATTAATATCTAAGCTAGAACTGTTATTGTCTGGATTTTTCTCTACACCAAGAACCTTGTTTTACGTTGTCCTGTCTTAAATGCCACCCAAAATGCAAGTTGTCACTAGAATTTCACATTAGATTTTGTTCCAATGTTACTTGCATTTATTTTTAAGCCATAATGCAGTTTATACATAGCAGTGTTACAGGCAGGTAAAGCTCCAGGGAAGATTATACCAAAGCAGAATCTTGGTATTCTTTTTGAATATAAAGAGCCTTAGAAATAGAGCTTTTAGTAACAGATGGGCGAGTTTGGAAATATTTTTTCAAATGCATACAAATTGTTAGCTAATTTAACTAATTCTTTTCACTGTGTCTCCTTCTCTTAAAGAGCTTAAACATCAACTTGTTACTCTGTTTCTTATATTCTTGAGTCCCTTTACTTTTTAAGAGTGGTCTAAACATCATTGTGTAACACTTCAGCAGCAGCACTTAAAGGAAGTAGGCAAGCCAAGGGAAAAGTGGGACCTTGAGGCTTATCTTCATAAAGGATTTACCAGCCAGACCAGTAATCTGGTCTGTCAGCCCCACTGTCCCCATCTAGAGGAGTCCTTCATTTTAAGAATCAGTTGAGCTTTAAGGAAATACTGGATTTCCCTTCCAACTAAGCTGCTGCCAGTTTAATCTGTGCATTGACAAGAAGTCTGTAGACTAAAACTGTACAGTAAATGAAATTACTCAAAGTTAACTGAATAAACTAGCTGTCTTTTTTAACTTAAATTACTATACAGAACAATTTGTTTTTCTCCAGCTGAGTCTTGACATTGCCTGATAAAATAGAAAAGTGCTTTAGCAACACCGTGGGTAGGTAGTAATGAGTAAGCAAATAGCTTGTTTGTTTCAAATCTTGCTGTTTCTACATACAACAGTGAAGGCAGAAAGTGCATTGAAAAACCTGCGCCTGAAGGGTACCTGTATCTTGTGGACAGCTTGGTCAGAATTTAGAAGTATTAACATCTAAAGAATGACTGATCTTCATGCATGCAAAATGAAAACACTTAGCAAACTCAGATAATCAAGGTTTCCAGACAGTTTCCCAGATAAATCCAGAGAACCTTGAAACTAAGATAAGTTTAATCTAAACCAAATATGCCTCATCTTCCTCAGGAGTGAAGCTAGCCTGCATATCACTTTAAACTTTTGCTGAACACTGGATATTTGACTGTCACTTCCTATACTTGATAACTTTATTTCCTACATGATTATATTTACCCCTTCTTATGCCAATACTCAAGAGACTAAAAACATTTTTCTATTATGCTCACCTTGGCAGATGTTTCAAACCATCCAACAAAGCCACCATCTCTGCAGAACTGGTCCATTTGAGAGGGATTCTGGCTGCCATCTTTCTTCTGGTCACACTTGTTTGCAAGTAGAACAGCAGGGATGGGGCTGCCATTGGGAAGTAGCACTTTACTGTCCAAATCATGCTTCCATTTTGAAACAGCCTCAAAAGTGGAGCCTCTTGTGACATCAAAGACCACAAAAGCACCAACTGCCTCTTTGTAGTATACTCTGGTCATATTTCCAAAGCGCTCCTGGCCTGAAAGAGAGGACAGTGACAGAGTATACTTATACTGAAGCATGAACTGTATTCAATGTAAATTGACTACTGTACCAGCTTAATTCATAAAAGTTTGGCATTTGGGTCTAGTCACCTAATTCATAAAACTTTGCCTTCTTTATCTCACGTAAATTCATTGTAACAGCTATCATGTATATTATACATGACAAGTCAGCTACCAGAAGTAGTTTGCAATCCCAACTACCACTTGGAATTTTTCTTAAACTTATTTGTTGAGTAGAGTTCTTTGAGAAGTAATGCCTAAAAACACTACCAGCACAGCTATACACAAATCATTATTTCATCAAAGAATATTAAGGCTTATATCTAAATCTAGTTACTTTACCTAAAGACTTAAGCAAACTCAGCCTTTCACTGAATGGTGAGCAACAAGGGGTTTTGCAAGCTTCAAGGCTAACAGCCTTCAAAGCATCTTCTGAAATCACCTATGTTATAGATTTTTTCTTAGGGAAAAGTTCAAAAGGAGCTGCTAGCTTAACAGTTCTGGCTAAACCTGTTATCTTTGACTTAATTTTTGAAGTCTAAGATTTTCTCCAGATTAATTTTCAACTATAGAAGTTCTACAGCAATTCCAGGATTTAAAACAAGAATAGTTAAAGTACAATTATCCACAACAAAAAAACAGAAAAAAAAAATCAATTGCCCATAAGCAGAGTAAACTAAAAAACCTTTTCTTATTAAGTACAACTACTGTGGCCAGAATACCTGAAATGTAAAATTAGAGTGTGTCAGTTCAGTTATTCTTCTGTTGGGAAGGTTAGACCATCATGATGTGTTTACACTGGAGTGTGCATAGCAGTATTAAGTCCTAGCACATTGTTTAGGAAGTCTGGGCTACTAAAATAACTTCCTACTTTGTTTGGAAGTCTTCACTGGGAAAAGCAGTCCCTGCACTCTACCCAGTGTATCATCACTTTGGCTTTTGTCATTTAGTGCATATGAGGTTTTAGAATACATAAAGAAAGAGCTGTATTTGGAAACCTAGTTGTCCTCTGTTTATAAATAGCCAAGTCCACCTTTGATTAGCAACGACAAACAGATACAAGGAGAACCGGGTGTGTTATCTTCTCAAAGAGACAGAAATTCTGGAGATGAAGGAAGTTGACATGAGATCCTGTTCAGCAGTGTGCTTTTCTAGCTCAACTGGCTCATTTTAATGTCAGTACTCCACAGTATGATTAGCTCATTCCCTACAGACACTTTCAGAAAAGAGTGCCTAAGCAGCTGTTACAATTGCCTGAAAACAGCAGCAGCCACAATAAAGTTCCAGAGAATTACAAAGAAGCTGACTTTATTTCTGTCTGTTCACTATAAACTATGATGCTGCAGAAAACAGCAACAGTACCCAGCATATTCTTCAGAATGGAAAGTACACATTGTTTTTGTCACTACTGGCTGATTATCTTGTGTCAGAACAAGCAGGATCCAAGATGAAAGCTCTCATCTCCATACTGAAAACTCAAGTTTTGAAGCAGCATTTATGCCATGGATTCTAAGACCATGCAACAAGTCAGGCACCAAGCCTGCACCTCTGTGTCTGTGCTCTGGAAAAGCCATATTGCTAATACAATTCTCCTAACCAATACACAAGTAACTCACATTGTCTCCCGAGCCTGAACTCATATGCCTCAAAGAGGTTTTTAGTATAGCCTTACTACAAATTGTACCATTGACCACTGTTTCCACAAATCAAGTACCATTAGCAAAGAGTTAGATCAGAAGGCTTTTACTACTTCTGCAGGTCAATGATGTCACATTTAAAGAAGCTTTACCCTTAGAATGCAGGGATTTTGGTTTTGGGAGTTGTGTGGTGGTGGGGTTTTTTTTGTTTGTTTGTTTGTTTTTCTTTTTAATGGAGTTCCACACTGTCAAATTTAGTCACATTAAGCCAGGCACTGGATAGGGCACCATACAAGCTTTGAGGAGCTCCTTCTCAGCTCCCCCATTTGTTTAACTGTCAGTATCACCACCAATTCCTGCCACATGGGAATATCTTGGACTGTGCTAAAGCACTGACTCCAGTGTCCAATTCAGGCAGATAGCCCTTCACAGCAGGGAACAGCCCCACAAAACAGTGTAATCTCAAGGTTAACAATGCCCTGTACCAACCTCAGTCTTCTACAGAAAGAGTTCTTCGACTGAGCCCTGAAATGGTCCTGAATTGAACACCACTCACTGTTATTTATAGGAGTCTGAACATGAATCTGAAGCAGCAAGGGAAATGGTCCGATTAGTCCTCCCTATTCAGTTGCCGGAGAGCCGGGAGGCTCCCAGGCTTTACTTAAAGCTGCAAGTTTTTCCAAACACTTGATCAACAGTTACATAAGAAAATTAGGTCGTATTGATCAGTTTCAGGATGGGTTGCTAGACTGTTACCAGAAGGAGCAGACAGAGCATGATCACTGTATATGAAAACTAAGTTATTTAGGAATTGCAGAAAAGGTTAAGAAGCCATTACCATTTCTCAGGATAGCAGTGCATGCTGTAGGTAAGCATGGCTGCAATCACTCAGCACAGTGAAGGACATTACCATTGACTGAATGGTCAAAATTGCCTGTCTATTGGTCTCCTATCCAAAAAAGCTTTACAGGCAAAACAGTTGGCAAGGTGGCCATACGAACCTCCTGTAGCAATAACCATTACTGAAACATGCACAACAGCACATTCAAGGTGTACAAAAAGGTGAAGTTAGGACAGCATTACATATAGCTTCCAAAGGAAAAAAAAAAAAGCATAGCTCAGAACCAAACTTGAGGAGTCTAAACACCACCAAATGGCTTTTCTTAAAGAAATACCAAGGGACCTAGCCTTGGCCAGAAACTCTGACGATCACTCAGGTAAGTTTTCCCATTCCAGTTCCAAGAGAAGCCCCATCATTTTACCATAGCCCGTCTTCCTCACCCACCTAGCCCAACACCTTTACATACACTGAGCTGGAGAGCTGCACTGGTTGCAAGCAAGGTGGCCTGGCAGGTGATGCCTTGACACTGGCGACTTCTCATGCCCAGTATCTCCCAGTCTGTGTGAAGCTTGAACACCATGTAATCATCTGCCAAATAGGCTGTGCCAGAAGGTCAACAAATGTAGTTCTGCTGCAAAACTGATTCAGAGCAGCTGAATCCCTTCATGGCCTAACCAGGAAAAGCCACTGTAAATGAGGTTGTGCTAACACGAAGATTCAGGAGTTCTGGAATAATGCAGCTGCCAAGGTTAGCCTTGTACAGCGGCTTCTCACAGTGTAAGAAGACAGCAGTTCTGCTAGAAATGGAAGTCAGCATAGAACTGTATGTTACTTGGTACTCTATAGCAGCCATAGTATAAACCACGGGCTTTGGCTGTCCAGACCAACCATTTAACTCTTACTTCCAGCAAGATTTATTGATAGAAGATAAAACTTTCTCTTGTACTAAGAGTTTTAGATTTTGAAAAACATTAATACATATTCTTCCACAATTTTAATTTGGGTGGAAGTAGAAAACTGATGTGCCTATCAGCATGAAAGCTTCTATCTTTACTTACTAGATTTAAGCTTTATACTAGGAAGATTTTATATCTCTCACTCTTAAACATACACAAGCTCAACACCATTGGATTCTTAGAGATTAATACCTTCTAATAGGTCAAATACAGGCCAGTATGACTGCTGCCCTTTTCTAGAGTAACCCAAACCTCAAACCAGGTTATTACAGAGCTGTTTTCACCTCTAGAATTCACATCCACTAACAATAAACCTGACCTGAACACTGCCTTACAACTGCTCTTTCATCCTGTCTGGAGGCCTAATGAAGATGGATATACTGCATTTCATACAAAGGCAGAACAATAAAACATGGCATGCCTAAGAGGTAAGAGTTTTGTTTGGTAAAAGGCATATGACATGAGGCAGGAAAAGAATTCAGTTTAAACTGAGTGGACTTGCTTTACAATCCTGTCATTACTAACAAAGCACATGCTGAACTTCTTGCAGGGGGATGCAGAGCATTCTAGACAGCCTTTTGAAAATTTAACAGGACTTTCCGACAGAGCTTTTGCAAGCACTTTTCTGCTTACAAAAAAAACCCCCCAAACCCTCATACAGAAAAATCAAACTAGAAAACACTACTCCTCCAAATTCTCAAGGCTGAACATCATTCCCTTTGTTCTTAAAACTAAATGCCTCAACTTCTGCCATGCACAGTTCAGAGATTTGTCATGCCCCTTCCTCTGTCCAGCAGGACACTTGCTATAGTCATTTCTTCATGTGTGACAACAGTGTTGAGCAGTACAGAAAGTGGATCATACCCCCAGAGGAGAAAAAGGCTAAAAGTGATCAAATTAAACTAGACTTAAAATATCCAGTGTGTATAATCTCAGAAAGAAGAGAGCAGGAAGATAACTAATTGCTTAGTACAGCAATAGAAAGGACATCACAAGAATAATCATTCTGGTAGGTCCAGTGACCAGGTATAAACCTGATGGTACCACAAAAATATACTCTGTGTTTTAGTAGTTCAGGTGTAAATGAGGAGCTAAGCTACCGGACAGTCACAGGGATCAGAAGTTTAATTTGGGGACATGGAAGTGACTTCAGGCAAGGCAAAGTTCTGCATTCTCTAACCACAAAGTCTTCACATTGAAATGACTCAGCACATATTGTCACCATATTTTCCAGTAATTGCAACAGCCTTAAGTGAAATATTTGCACAATGACATTCATCAGGAACTAATACAGTTCCCTACAGGAGCACCACACGAATAAAGTTGAGTTTAAAACTGAGTTAGAACTTGGCAGCTAATCTCGCTCCCCAGTTTACATTGTAATGGGGGTGAACCATAAATTACAGTCTACATGAAGGATAGTATAGCCAGGTTTGAGATCAGAAGCTTTATATCTGTCCTTTACTGCAAAAGATAAGTTATCATTGTAACCTTGCTTTGAAGTATATCTGAAAGAGTTTCTACAGCAGTCTTTCCCAGTGTAAGGGAGAAACACTAGTGTCCTGTTTATTACAGCAGTGTGACTTATCATTGTAGCAGTTCTTGCGTACATCTAGCAATAGATACCGTACACTCCTAATATTTCACTCTCATTATTTCAACTCTTAACTCTTCCTACATGATGGGAATTGGGGTTAGAAAAATGTACAAATGACTGCTGGATATGCACAATAATGAGTTTGTTAGGCTTCCTTCTCCCAGACTGCTTACTATATTCATGAGTTAATATGCAGTTTATACCAACTAACAAGAACTTACTCAAAGAGAGTAAAAGGGCCCATCTAGAAGTTTCTCCAGCTATTCTTTTTTGCTATGAAAGTAAATGTTAGTTTACCCCTGTCAATACCAACAGCATAGCAAGAGTTTCCTGATCTTGTAAAAACCCAAGCTTTATCTTATCTGAAGCCACAAAACTTAAAAGAGAATTGTGTTAGTTGCATTTAAAACCTTAATATCCCATCAGGAACACTGATGGAAAACTGGACAAAGTTCTCCAAAGTTTTCTCTTTCAGATGAGATTAACAGTTCTGGAATCTTCCAGGAGGTGTGTCATTAATGAGGAAGAGATAAGATGACCAAGGGTTATAAAAGTCTGACAACTGCAAAAATGAACAAGTAGTTTGTTCCATTAATGTTAGTTCAAGCCATCTTTAACAGTCTAATCAGCTTAATGAGTAGCCAGAGCTCAAAAATATGATTTTAACAAATTTGGCAGTTTGACATCAAAAAACCTTAAACTACAGATGTATAGTCTAGACTGTAGTCACCCAAAAGACAGTGTACAACTAGCTGAAGAGTTTTACTCCCAAGCTGTTTGCTGCTAACTGGAAGACCACTGCAATGAAACTTTGCAGGCTTTTTCCTGGACCGAATAAGAGTTGCCAAAAGTCTAACAAATATCAAAAAGTCCTCAGTTTATGAATAGAGTCAAGGACCTCTCACCAATTTTGTCCTTCAGAACACTGAAGATGAGAATTCAAATAGTTGAAAAGGCAGTTTAAGTTCAACAGAAAGATGGAATAAGCCACACATAGGAAAGCCACACATAAGGAAAAGTTTTATCTGTAAAACTAACCCAAAAAACTAACCAGCAGTAACTGCAGTAGTAAAGAAAATGATCAACAGATCTAGTGAATCAAATTCAGTTAGCTCAAAATGCATAGAAGTAGATTCCTACCAGCGCATTTCATTCATTCTGCTTTTCTATCAACAGTTACTATACACACTGCAGTGATCACAGGCGTCACAGAATGCTTAGTAAACTACAGTGACTGATTGTAATAAACCATTTTTTAGTCTGGAAATACTTAAACCTCCTTGCATTGTGAGAAGGGTTCTGGGTTCTCAGATCAACTATTTACCATGACCACAAATAGTCACTCAGACTAAATTCAAGGACAGTCAGACTAACTCTGACTGTCAACACTATGGCCCTCAGGTTCTTGCTATCAACTACTCTGACTTTATTGACCAGCATGCAAGCACAGTTCCAGCACTTAAACTTCAGTGCCAAACTTAACAACTAAATTGATTCATTCAATTTCCAGGACCATGAGACATTTGTGCTCTTATTCAATATAGATGGTAAAAAAGACCAATTGAACAATAAGTGAAAGCTCTTTTTTTCCCAGGAATATCTGAGTGACAATTCCATATTTACAATTCCAACTCTCAGTAAAGTTAATCTCATTCTGTGTGATAGATTTATGCTAAAACACCATCCAAAATGGCTGGGAACATAGTTCAATCTTCTAACTGCATCAGAACTACTGTCACTTTCAAAACTCACCTGGGCCCTCCAAGAGCGACAAGCAGGAAAAGACCATGTTTTGGGTGCCAGCTGGATGTTTGGCACAATATAGCAAATACCAGAACTGCCCTGAGGATGAATCTCCCAGTTCTCCAGACATCTAATGTACATTTTAGTATTAGCAGGGTCAGGTGTCAGTTGACTGAAGTTCCTTTTTAGAGATATATAAACATGTTACTGGCAAGTTACCACTGCTGACAGGTATCCCCCATCTCTCCAAACCAGCACATCTTGTCCCAGAACTGTCTTACCTAATTAGATTGGATCTGTTATTCTGCAAGAAGTAGGTTAACCAAACCACTATCAATAATACAGCTCACATTGAAGTGCGTCTACCTGCTTTTTCCCATGGATAGCAGCCATAGATTGAGAGTAGACAGACTCCAAGTTAATACCAGATGGCTCCCCACTCCTCAGTCTTATCCACTTAAGCTGTAAGTGTAAAGTTGCCACGTTAAAAACAAGGAGGTGTTGAACTATGCACTTATTTAATGACATAGACAAATCCACAGGTGACACCAAGCTAAGTAGTGCAGCTGCCATATCTGAAGGATGGGATGCCATCCAGAGGAACCTGGATTAACTTGAGAAGTGTCCCATGGGAATCGCATGAGGTTTAACAAGACCAAGTGCAAGGTGCTGCAACTGGGTCGGAGTCCCAGCACAGGCTGGGGGATGAACAGATTGAGAGCAGCTGGGCCAAGAAGGACTTAGGGGTGTTGGTGGATGAGAGGCTGGACACAACCCTGCAATGTGCACTTGCAGCCCAGAAAATTCACTTGTATCCTGGTCTGCATCCAAAGCAGTGTAGCCAGCAGAGTGAGGGAGGTGATTCTGCCCCTCTGCTCTGCCCTTGTGAGATACCACCTGGAGTGTGGCATCCAGCTCTGGGACCTCCAACAGAAGGAGGACATGGACCTGTTGGAGCAAGTCCAGAGGAGGGCCATGAAGATGATCAGAGGGCTGGAGTACCTCTCCTGTGAGGACAGGCTGAGAGAGTTGGGATTGTTCACCCTGAAGAAGAAAAGGCTTCAGGGCGACCTGAAGCCTTCCAGTACCTAAAGGGAGCCCTATAAGAAAGATGGAAAGGGACTATTTACAAGAGCATGTACTGACAGGACAAGGGGAAATGGTTTTAGACTGGGAGTAGGTTTGGATAAGATATTAGGAAGAAATTCTTCACTGTGAGGGTGGTGAGGCACCAGAACAGGTTTCCCAGAGAAGCTATGGATGCCCCATCCCTGGAAATGTTCAAAGTCCAGGTTGGATGGGGCTCTGACCAACCTACAGTCTGCTTCCATGGCAGCAGAGTTGGAACTGGATGATCTCTGAGGTTCCTTCCAGCCCAAGTCATTCTGTGATCCTATGACATTAGCAGCTCTAGCAGATGTTAGAAACCTGTAAGTGTTACAGTACATCTAGCTTGACTTTTACTTTCCACCACTGTGAAAAAGTGGTATTTGTGGTTCTGGTGACAAACACAGAAAGGTTAAGAAGTGAGAATTACTAGAACATTGTGTCTTCCTGTATGAGACAAGTACTAGAAATAGCTTCACCGACTGCAGTACTTACAGTTTCTAACAGACAAAAGCAGCCTCAGACAATTACAACTGCTAGTGTCCTTTCTTACTAAGGGTGGTATGGGTAAGTTAACTGACCACCAGATGGACCTCTTCCCAACACTGACCCTTTCCCAAATGCTTCAGAACAGTCTTCAGGGCAAAAGCCAGTTAATCCCCATTCAACTGACTCACACTTTATTTTAAGAGACAACCTTTGATCCTCTGGCTACGTCTATATTAGAAAGCTGCAGGGTGCAGTTGAAGCAGTTCTGTTGAATATTGCAGTGCCAGAGGCATGGCATTGACAATATACTGTGCATACACAGTATGTATGAGAGACTCTGTAGTCATTGAAAAGTTACTGAAGAGTATCAGTTTAAATGCAGCAGCATTTTGATTATTTACCTATCACAAAGTATTTCCACATGTTCATAGAAGTCACTATTTCAATCTGAAATGGTAGGAAGCAGTTTGCTTTAAACTTCCATTGCACAACATAGCCAGTTTCTAACCTAACAATTTGTTAACTACATGAAATTTCAAAATCATGACTAGTCTTTCCATTCACTGTTTGCTATCATTATACTTTAACACAGGACAGTCCTGTTCACTACCAGTGAAACAGCAAGAGCACTGAAATGGCAAGTGCTCAGAAGTTAAGACATCTGATTTCCACCAGGAACTATGATCTATCAACCTAGCAGAAAAGGCATGCTGTTCTCTCTCACAAAGATAGAAAGTTTTCCCTCAAACTGCACAGGTCTCACTGGGAATTTTACAGCAAGACAAACTTTTCATTGCTGCCTATACTCTTGGGCTAATCTAATCATTTAATTGCCCAAACTGACTTTAACAGCTTACTGTTCTGTCTTTAATAAGTTTAGAGGCAATACTCAGCACTTAAGAGTTCAATGGGTTTTGTCCAACATCACATGTATTTTATGCAGCAGTATGATGGTCATGTTTGTATAAGAAACCATCATATTATTTTTTGCATCTTTGCTAAACAGCAAGTGAGAGAGGAAGTCCCTGTTTAAGCACTAGATTTCAATCCCCAGAAAAATCACAGAGCCACCAAGCTAAACAATTTCTAACTAGCTGTCAAATGCAGCATGTATGGAACAATTCTCCTGCATTAGTATTCAAGAAAGTTGACATAGTCCAATTAGTGCCAGCATCAGCACGAATTGGTACTTCCTACCTTGCCAGCAACAGCATGAATTGGTACTTCCTACCTTGCTTTAACAAGACTTACTCACACAAGTAATCTGCCAGAGTTACGCTATTTCACGCTTGACATCTTCTGATCCATATCCTTTGGTGCACTGCCATGCGGCCAGAGCTGCACTTCACAGTGATGCTGCACGGCACTACAGCATTTCACAGCACACAGGAGAACAATTCTAAAGTCAGGTTGTCTCTGGTACAACTTTATCACAAGACTGAAAAAATGTTAATCTCTAAAATGTTCAATGTGTCATGGCATATTGTGTGTGATTGGAATTTTGTATCAAATAGCTGCCACTTTGCTCTACCCAGCACTCTAGCCTCGGAGCATTTAAAGAACAAGTTCCCATAAGCCGTTTGTAGTGACATTCAGAGGCTACTTCTCAATCTATTATTTGAAAAGCTGCTAAAATCCATACAATAAGGAATTTTTGTTTTCATTACCTGCTAATGTAGAAGCCATAGCTACTGAGAGTTTGCTAGCCTTCTCTAGACAGTTAAGACACTTTCTAAGCAAGCTCTATAAAGCCCTGAAACCCTGCCATTTTTCAAAGCATAATCTCACTCCATTTATCCTCTTTCTGTATCTACATAACCAGAAGAGATCTTTGAATATTGAACATTGTACCACAGTAGCTTGAGAAGCATGCTGTGCTTTGTCGTCACTGCTGGTCATGCTAGCTTTAACACCTGCAGGAATTTCACACGAGGTATTCCTATATTTTCATGCAAAAATATAAAGAGACATTCCTTTCCTGCAAGTCACTTCTTTCTAACATGGCATATCACACTTCTGAACCTCTGAAGCATTTGGAAGGAACCATTTACGGCAGACTACAAAAGCAAAGCAATGGTTACCACTGGAATTCATGGAATAACTAAGGTATCTCTGACAGCTGTGAGACTAAATCCAGTAGTCTCACTCACTGCTGAGGGGAAGAATCTTATTTTTTACAGCATGCTAATGTCTTTTCTGGAACCAGGAAGCTAAGATTATTTTCTTTCCTTTATGTCATGTATTGAGTATTACCCCTTTATAGCACTTGCTATAAAGTTATACTTGTGGATATGCACTTTGGTAACACCTTGTCCTAATATGCATGTAAAGAAAACCAGACTGGTAAGAGGCAAAGTGGAGATGTAAATAAGGTTAAGCACCAAGACTCTGAAGCTGCAACTTCTGAAGATGCAAGGAGAGTTGATAAAGCTTGATTTACATTCATGTAAATGCCATACATTAACAGGAAAGTGTATATTCAATATTGTCTGCACCAGTTTGTCTCTGAAGGGCAATGTGCTCGACTTGTCAAACCAGCTTAATTTCTGACTGCTTGAGTCAGTATTACATGAAGGGCAAGAATTTAGTTAACACTTGCCTTCGAAAAAGTGGGTGATCCATGTAAGATTATTTCTGCAAAGCTTTCTAGTTTGTTTTATAAACTAATCCAAAAGTTAGCTATACTGAGCACTATATATTATTTTCCCTCCTGTCTACTGTATTGCACATAAGAATTTAGGTATTGTTTGCCTTTAAGGTAGATTTCTCCTGTCCATTTGATGTATACCCATCCAGCCATCCCTTACTCTCTGTAAGAGAGTACTAGGAAAGTGTTTTTATTGTGATCTTGTGGGAAGCATAAAACTTCTGAGCAACTGCTATGTGACATCTACTTGAAAATAAGGCTGAAGCACCGTCTATTCCATGGTGAATAGAAGCTCAAGCACTAAGTGCATTTCCATTGTTGACAGAAATTAAAAGCACCTGTAAGATAAATACACTGAACTTTCTTTAAAGCCTGTACTAGATCGAGTGGTCTTTTAGGATCACATCTTTAACCCCATTTCTCACAGAACACCTTGAAAGGCCCATGGGGAAATTCTAAGCTTACTTCCAAGACATTCAAAGAACATATGTCTCAATTCTCCCACTTAACTGAACAGTCCTGCCTTGCACAACCAAAATTACCACACTAGATTACCTTACAACACCAACATCAAGACAGTAGCATTTCCCATATGCTTACGGAATTCTATCAGCATAATGATTATAGGTTTAGTCCAAGATAACATATACAGTACTTTGAGTGGGTACATAAGATAGCACTAAGCAAAAGAACCTTTGCCATTATGAATGCTTTGGTTCCCCACTGATAAGACACGGAAATTCCTTCATCAGACCAACAATCATACCTCACTTGATAACATTTCATTAAAAGTGTATTTAAACAGAATTCCCCCCAGAAAGAAAGCATCCAGAATCTGTTTGTATTCAGAGATGTCTGAAAGCTAGAAAAATACCAAAATCTCAAGTTTAACACATTCAGCACTTATTTGTATATTTAGCCATAGAGCTCCAAGCACAGCAAGCCATTCTGGAAAGCTCATAACCTCAATTCACAAGAGGTATATCACAAGAGTCATAAGAAAGGACACCCACACAAGATTTCCCACAGAGGGGTGGTTTTTAGAAGGAAACAAAGTACACCTTCAGCTCTGTTTCTTGCCTCTACTATCTATGTGTTCAAAATCTTTCTACATGAGCAGGCCTTCTACTTCCCCTCCCCAAAATTTATCTGCTAGTCTTGCATGTTTCCAGTAAGTATAAGTAAAGTAAAGTAAATTTTCTTTCATGAGATTTATATTTAAACATGTGTGAGTAGAAGGCAGTCAGAAATTAAGTCAAGTCTTTCATATCTCCATGAGTCTGAAGACGTAATCACATAGAAGATTCTCCAGCCCTTACTGGGGGTTTTCTGACCTGCCTCAGCTGTAAGCAAAATGATAGCATTCCTACCTCCACATGAGGGCAGCTGCTCCTGCAACCTCCATCATCATATAAACTAGGAAATAACCTCACAAAACTCACCAGTTTCTGAAAAAGCTCTGAGCTCTAAGTTCTGCATCCATTTCTGATGCGGTTATTTATGTGCACATTCTTCACTCATTACGAGTTTTTATAGTGCTGAGAAAAAAATATCCACATTTGGGGACAGGTTACCTTGGATTGTCTTGCCTACACCTTATGCTCACTTGTACCAGGCACACAGCTAAGAAATTTTTTCATGGTTTCTTCGCAAGAGTTGCCATTTTAATCCCTTCAGTAGGCATTGTGGCTAAGGACAAGTTGTTACAAGAATACCTTGATACTTGTAGAGACTGCTGCCTCCAAATTCTTCATACTTAGGAGAAACTTAGCTGCAAAGCAACTGAAGTGTACATGCCTCTGGCACAGAGCCAGGTAGGGATAGGGAACAGCAGAAGTTTTCTGGTTGTTTCCCTATAGACTTTCAGGGATGTATTAACATCACTTAACACTTGCTTTAGACCTTATGTAAAAATAAATAAAATCAGTCCATAATTCAAGAAACAAGCCAACATCCCAGTACATAGAAGCAACTTAGCAGCCTTTATAGCATGCCAGTGGCACAAATGCAGACTAACTGGTATACATATCTGCTTGAAACTAGAGTTTTCACATGGAAGCAAACGATCTCACTGACTATAACAGCCTGAATGCCTTTGAAAGTCAACCATATCCAGGGTTTCCTGTACTCTGTCCCATTTCTCATGGCTTCCTATAGATAAGCCTAAAAATTATTTAGAAAGTTAACTTGCTCTTAACATCAATTCACATATCTTAACACTCATTTCTCTTCACAGAAAAGAGGGGTTATTCCAGCTCTTCCTCAACTTAGTATTTAACCAAAATACTTAATCTGATTTCTCCATCCTCTTGCAGACTTGTATATACCTATAACAAGTTAGAGTTCAGTTCCTCTCAAGGAGACACACGAGATTTTAGTAACAAATTTACATGCTACAAGTCTTATCATTCAACCCTTGAAAGCCTGTAGAGCATGTTTAGAATACCAAAGTACAATGCTTCCTCTTCTCTTTGGCCAATTTCACAGTCATGTTCTGCCAGATAAAGCATTCCTTCAGTTTTAATAAATATTTTTACAAAAAATGCAATTAAAATCCTGGAAGAAGAATGCTGCTACACCAAAGTCAATTCAGAATTCCTCAGAAGAAGCTTTAAAACCAAATTTGTCTACCAGTTGCCATTAGCGACATTCTTCATGAGAAGTTATCTATGATCTTTACCACTCCTGTCCTCCAGCAAACCGCACGTTCATACAGGCTGATGTGAGTGACAGTCATAGTCAATGTGAGCACAAAAGCAGCAGCTAATATTACTCAGTTGCTGGTCTTATTGGATCAGCTTGAAAGTTTGTGATACAGAAAATCCTTTAAGCGTTCTTTCAGTATCACCTGACAGCTTCATCAATATGCCACATGCACTTCCTGAGCACGCTGTGGTCAGTGCAGAGCTCACTAAAACAGCAGACTTGTCAAATAGGAATCTCTAGTATATTGAAATAGACTATAAAGGCACTTCCCTAACCTTAAGATTTCTTTGTTTTGCATCTCTTTATCACAATGATTCATTCCTACCTCCTATTTATTTTGCCAATCATTTATGCCCTTTGATCAAGGTGGTTTAACCTGGTTCTAAGACTTTCAGAATTTATCCAGAAAAATATATTTTTCATTACTTCACGCATCAAGATAAAAAAACCCAAAACAACAAAACACAAAAGCCAACCAAACAAAAAACGCAAGAATAATGCCTAAGGGCAGCTAAAGTTCCTGCATGAACATGCATATAATCTCTTTGGCTTCTTTCAGAATGCTTCTTTCTTTATGCTGTAACCAAGATAATTTGACAGTGACTGATCAGTCTTACTCTCAAGGTTTTTCATCACCTTTATTCAAGAAGTTACAACCTGTGTCTAAAAACTAAAATGCCTGAGAACTACAAAAGTCTAGGCACAACAGTAACCTTCCTCCCTCTTCATCATTTTACGTGCCCTCCCCTTTGATGCTGCTGCAAGAATTTGCATTACTTTGTACCTTACAACAAGAGGACTATTTTCAGCAGAAAAAGAAAAAGCATAGGCAGTGTAACACGGTCATGCTCTATTTGACAGAATTATCTAATCACAAAAAAAAACCCAAACCAAAACAACCTCAGCTAGCACAAGAATTTGAAGTCATCCAGTAAACTGCTGCATTGCAATAAACAGCACAACATTCATCATCTTGCCTACAACCACATCAGAAACCAGCATAGTATCTGCATTATGATCTTTAGCTGATGCATGAACTACATGGTCAGTTCTTACCATTGACTTGCGCACAAAACCTTAGCTTGCAGCACCCAGCTCTTTAAGGAAAGCTTCTTATGATGAACTGTTACATACAAGCTTTGATCTAGTGAAAATAACATCCCTTTCTATGCTTAAGGGTTAGACTTTAATTCAACAGCCTTTCTAAATGCATCAAAATCAATTCAGAATGCCAGCACCATACTGCTTGCAGGGAAGTCACATGTAACATTACTTACCATAAGATTCAGATCTCTTCAAGAGATCTAAAGCCGTTTGTCTGCACACAGCAGCAGGCGAAATTATCTACGAATTGTTGAAAGTCAAAAGACAGCTGGGCTGATGAGTTAAAAAGGAATGACTATCACATGCTCAGACACTGTGCTCCACTTCAATAAAGTGCTTTAGAGAATATTGTCTATGATTATAGAAGCCATCTTCAACCTGGTTCTTTAACTAATAACTTCAATATAAATCTGTTAACACCCTCAGGTATTTAGAAATATTCCTGATTGTATACATAAACAGCTGCACACCCAGGTTGAGGACTTCAGCAGCTTTAAGACCATCAAATAGCCCTTATGGATACCAAAATACTCTTTATTTTACTAATTAACTCTCAAATGTCAAGTGCTATAGGAGTCCAAATTGTTCCTGTCACACTGGTTAAACACAACCCAATAAAAAAAAAAATCACCAAGATTACTTCTCTTCTTGTTGTTTTTTTGTTTGTTTTTTTTTTTAATACGTAAGGAGGCCACAGTTTCACACTGNGTTTTGTTTGTTTTTTTTATTGGGCAAGATCCCCTCAGCCCTTTGGAAACAGAATACCCTAAACTAGCAGATTAGACTAAGAGTTCGGACTGCAAACGGCAGAACAGTTGTATCTTCCTTTTTCATTTCTGCTAGGAAAAGACTAGTCAGGGGTTTCACACAAAAGTCTTATAAAACAGGAAAAATATTTCAGTGATAGGAAAAATTTTAATTCTTCAATCAATTTAATTCTTCACCAAATTTACCACAAGCCTCCAGGGATTGATCAGCAGCTCTTAACTCAGTCTTCACCTAGCAATGTCAAAAATACACTAAGGGCAATAACCATGAATGAAAAATATTGCCTTTTGGATCTTGACATTAACGTATGGATGTATTGATAGAACTCCCCAAACTGTAAATAGGTTCTGTCCAAACTTTGTGACAAGTTACAGCTAAGTTTCTGCCTATCCTGTTGAAACAGATTGCTCTGGCAAAGCACACAGCCTACCCAAGTCTGAGCAACGAAGGGCTGAGAAGTCAAACACAAGCATGGCAGCCTGCCAATAGCCTCCCCTCTTCAATCTTTGGAATCCCAGGCTCGCTAAAATATACCCAGAGGATTGCAGCAGTTTGTACTCATACTGTTAATTGAGTCACAAAAAATTAAAGCTGATTCACAAAAGGAACACATCAGAAGAGAAAGCTTGCCAACATTTTGCTTGCTCTTCAAAACAGAAATTAGAAAATATTTTCATTTGCCCTACAGGCCAGCAACAGAAAGATGCATGGTGTATTTCAGCATATGGCAATAAGAAGACTTTTTAGTTTGAGGAATCATGTTTGAAGTGTTTTAGAGCAAAAAGACCAGAAGCTGATGTTCAGCTGGCCTATCACAGGGTTACAGCAGCCACATGTCACACTTCCTCATTTCTGAGCTTCCACTGATAAGCATATGGTTCACAGAAACGGTAACTATCAGGTTTTTTCCCTTGTGTCTTCCAGTAGTGCAAGTTTAAAAACCAGCATTTGAAATAAAGTCTACTTTTTCATATCCAAGGCTATTCTGAGGGTGATAGAGAGGGATGAGGAGAGCTACAGGCTAACACCTGGGCTGCACACAAAACTAGAAATGCAGTACCAAGATGATTACAGAGCTGAGGGACAGACTTGTTAGGAGACCCCAGCAAAACAGAGACTGTTCTGTGGCGCATAAGAACAGCACAGCATAAGCAAAGTTAGCTGTGGTAGGTATACAGCTGGAGTCTTGGAAACAGAGATGTTAAAGAACAGTTTTGAATTATATATAGAAAAGGAATAATGCACAGTTTCGACAAGTGAATAGGACTTTTCTGTTTCCATGTGCTCAAAGTATGTTTCTTATACACAAATTTGTGATTTGAATGTAGAACTAAGCATAACAGAAGTTCCATTCCCTCACTTGATGCAGCAGGCATGCAAGCTACTCTTAAATTATCCAGGTGACTCCACGCATGAAAAGTCTAAGCATTCTTCCTTTGAGGACAATTCTATCTGTTTGAGTTACCTTTAACCTGTAAAGCATGGTGCATTAGATGGATTACAGGGCCATAACCCTGAACTAATTTCAGCAGTAGCCATAACCAAGGCCACCATCACCCAGACAGCAGGTCAAGAGGAGCAGTATGAGCAGGAACACTCCAGAAGCCCTGGATGCAGCAGTCAGAGCAAATCAGCTGTTTGAGGACTTCTACAAAACCCCGGGCCAAGCCAAGAGCCCCACGAAGTCTGCTAACGGGAAGATGCAAAGCCTGAAAAACTTCATTCCCACATCAAGACCTCCCTCTACTTACGCCTCAAAGGCAAGAATGAGACGTTGCTGATAACAGGGCTAAAATGAAAACCAAGAAGACAGATTTCACAGCCAAAACACGCTTTCCTCCGCAGAGGCCGTGCGCCGGGCCCCCGACAGCTGGGTTCACAGCGCCCTCGGGGCGCCCCCCGCCGGGAGCAGCCCGCCCCGTCCCGTACCTGCGATATCCCACAGCTGCAGCCGCACCAGGGTCTTACTGTCCCAGTTGATGACTTTGAGCGCGAAATCCACGCCGATGGTGGCCCGGTAGTGCTGGGAGAAGAGCTGGTGCACGTAGCGCTTGATAATGCTGGTTTTGCCCACGCCCAACTCCCCGATCACCAGCACCTTGAAGAGGTGCTCCCGGCACTCCGGCGCGCCGCAGCCCGCTCCTTCCCCGCCGGCCATCCTCGGCCCTCCCTCCCGTGGAGTGCGGCGGAGAGGCCGGGCTGCCGGGGCCGCGGCTCTCCCGCTTCTAAGCTTTCCCAGCCAGCAACTTTCCTCCAACTTTTTCCAGCCGGCTCCCCACAGGGCCGGCCCTCGCCGGGCGGGGGAAGACGGAGCGAGATGGACGTAAGAGGGAGCAGAGAAGCCCGGCCACCACCTGACTCCAGTCACAGGACACGGAAACTCCGCGGGCTTATAGCGGCCGGGGGGAGGGGCGGAGGGGCGGGAGAAGGGACCCGGCCCGCCCCGCCGCTCTGGGACACCGGGTGGGAACGGGAAAGGGCCACGGCGGGAGGGAGTTCCTTGCGGCTACTTAGGGCGGGCCGGGCTGGGAGCGGCAGGGTAGAGCGGGGTGGCCGTCGCGGGGGCTGAGCGACGGAAAAGGGCTTGGGAAGTGTCAGCTCCCTGTAGGTGCCATCCTCTGCTCCCTTCTAGTGGTGGTGGCGGCAGCGAAGTTTTCTCTTGGGGAAGTCTGTGAAAGCACCCGGGTTCTCTCCCCACCGTCCGGCAAAGAGTTTTATGACAGAGAGGTCCGTGGGACAGAGGGCCTTGTCGGGATGCGTGGCAGTATGAGGGTTGCAGTGGCCCGTGATCACTCCCAGTCTCCATTCCCAGGAGCCAGCTTGGGGACCTGTAAGCGCAGGGTCCTGCACCCCGGCCACCTCCCCGCCGTCGCGGGCCCTGCAGTGCGGCCTGGGTGTGCGTGCGGGCCCGGGCCGTGCTGAGCCCGCCTGGGGCAAACGGGGCCTGCGGTGCGAACAGAGCCGTGCTGAGCCTGCCAAGGGCAAACAGGACCTGCAGTGCGAGCAGGGCCGTGCTGAGCCCGCCCGGGGCAAACGAGGCCTCGCCCAGGCGGCAGCAGGGATGCAGCGATGGTCGCTCTGCAGAAAAGGCTCGAGTGGCCAGAGAAGAAATTGCCTCCTCATCTGCAGGATTCCCATCAACCACCTACGGCTATACGTGGTTCCCTCCTGATCCTAAATTGATCTAATAAAATACTTTTTATTGTTCTCAGATTGTTTTAAAAAATGTACTAGACAGTCATAGATGATTTGGGTTGGAAGGGACATACCGATCATCCAGTCCCAACTCCTCTGACATGGGCAGGGACACTAGAGCAGATTGCTCAAAGCCCCATCCTGCCAGGCCCAGAACATGTCCAGGGATGGGGGCATTCACAGCCTCTCTGAAGCACATTGTCAGAAACCAACATAAAACGAGTTTTCTGACCTTGGGGCCATGTAGTACCACGTGTACTGACTCCAGGTGCTGGGGGAAAAAAAAAAATCTTTGCCAACACACTCGCCAAGTGAAACACGCAACCCCAGGTGTCTGTGCCTGCAAAAAGAGGATGAAGTTGTGCAGCTCAGTGGTACTGTCTCCATGCTGTAACACTTGTTTATCATGTAAATACCTAAACAGAACTATTTTGTGCTGGAGAGCAATGGCAACCACCGCAAAAGGGAAATGTTATGTGGCTGCCTGGACAGTGTGTGTGTCAGAGGCAGGTAACCCATGAGAAGATCCGATAAGCAGTGAAGGGCTGCCCTCAGTGGGAAAGAAAGTAGTGGTTAAAATATATGGTAAAATATGATCTGTCAAACAATCACCAGTTGCTCCTGATACTGTAATAGTCTTTTTGCACATACTAGTTTCTTTGCTATGCTTTAAGTTAGTGACTTCAGTAAAATGATCCAGATTTCCTCGTGTGGCTTTTGGACAATGTGTCCTTCCATATTGCACAAAGATGGTGCATACAATGTAGATGGAAGCAGGTGAAAAGCAGAGCTGTTGGGCAAAATAAGGCAAAAAAAAGGACAGCATTCTTGGAGAAAAATTGTGTTTGGAGATTTTGGTTTAAATTTGTTGATTTGTCATGCTGTATTAACTTCATGATAATTGTTGTAATCAGTATTTACTTGCCCAGGAGTAGTGATACCAGAATATAAACTAGGAGAAGACTATAACTTAGTAATTAGATTTCTTTTTTTCTTGATGGAGGGAGGCACAGGGCAGCACAGGTTCCTGTCAAGAGATGAGACAAGCAAGTACCACTGTCTTTGTCTGGGAGGTGAGACAGTGTTATTTCAGGTACAGGTACTTTAACCACTATGGGTTCTAGTAAACCTCTCTATCTGTATCTAGACTGAGGTCTGTTTTGTCACAACTATGGTCCACTCAGGGAATTTGGCTGGCATGCACTGAAATTTCTGCCCAGATAGGTGCCAGAGTTTTCTGTTGTCTTGCAAAAACCAGAGTGGGATGGAAATGAATTGTCACATGCTCGTGTAAGGGTCTGGCTGGGGTCTAGGATGGACGCAGAAGCCTCAGGCTTAGATGAAGTCTTTGAGCCTCTATTCCCCACCTGTGAGACAGTAATTACCTTACTTTCCTACCTTCTGGGAGAGCTATATTAATTGATCACTAGGCATATTCTGCAATCGTATACCAGGGTGTGGAATGCTTCCATGTTGACTGCAGGTATCTCAGAACGTTAGATATATTGTTTTTCCTTGCATGTCATAGAAATCCATTGTTCCCATTACTTCCTCCATTCTTCCTAATTTTCTTCTTCTTTTCGTTGTTGTTGTTGTTGTTGTTGTTGTACAAGCAAGGCAAGAGAGATATTCTGGTTTTAGTTGGGATAGAGTTATCATATCAGCTAAGTGAGCTATTATTAACAGTACTAGTAGAAGTAAACTGAATACAAGTACTTCAGGAGCTTAAGTTTTATATCAGCATTGCAAAAGAAGCCTGTAATTTAATTTTTTTCTCACATACTGATTTTGAGTGATTAGAACCAACATCAAAACCAAAGAAGTCAATAAAAGTTGTCATCTATTCACAGAAGAGTCAGTATAAAAAAGCAAGGGGAAAATGTGACTGATAATTTGCCATGATTAATGGTTTAATCAGTACTAATTGCATTACATAATGCCAAACATATACCAGTAGATCTTGCCTAAATTAATAATTTGCCTTAATTTCATTAATATTAATTTCATTAATATGTAATTCCAAGCTGTTTCACACAGATATCAGCCACATGAATTTTGTGGCTGATACCTGTGTGAAACAGCTTGGAAAAATTCAGTCATTTGCACTTCTGTGTCTCTGGACTGTCTCTGCAGTGCAGTCAATCCTGCATGAGGTTATAGATCAAAATATAATCAACACCTACCTAGTGCAGAGTAGGTAATGTTCATATTGTGAGCTAAATTTCTGTGTCACTTGGTCTTTTACGTGTAATTCTACTTTTTAGCTGACTTCCCTTTGTCACTTGAATGCCAACAAAAACACTCTATTGAACAAGGGCTGTTGACATTGTGGTACAGTAATGGGGATAACAACATTATATTCTACCTTCAGTTGCCTGCACTGGGAGACCAGGAAAGGGTTATTTTTGCCCATATTACCTAGCTCATCTGGTTGGTTGCCTTTAAATAAGATGTGTGCTTCATATTTCAAATATGAAATAAAAGCTATTTGATTTTGGTGTGTTTTTCTTTCTGTGCACTGGAGGTCTCAGGAATGAAGAAGAGAAATGTATATCTTACAAAACAGGCTTTTGGTACCCTCTCAGCCTAAAGGTTGAAGTTTGAGCTGAATAATTTTTTTTTTTTTACAGTTGCTGTTTGTTGGTATTAGCCTGTCCAGCCACTGGGTTCCTTTGCTAAATTATGTTTATCCACATCAGAACATTGGCTTCCAACAGCAGCTGGGTTTAAGGAACTGGCTGGCCACTGGAAATGCTACAGAAATTTTAATAGCCTCATGATCATTACACAATGAACTGGTGAAATAGTTTAGCTTGTAAGAGAACACTGTAGCTTCCTTTTTTTCTGATCCGTAATGTCTTTTGTATCTTTCTTCCTTCAAGACTGCGTCTTCTAAGCTTTCCCATGTTAGTCTATCCTCCACTTCCTCTACAACACCATTTTGCCTTATCTCCCTTCCATTTTCATCATACCAACTGTAATTCTTTAACAACTTCCCTTTCTGCCTTCTTTTTCTTTGCTTTTTTCCCCTGTGTTTTTATTTCCTTTTCCTCTGAATGTTACTTTTCTCCTGACCTCAGTTTAAGCCTTTCATTTTTTACCTTTTGTTTCATGATTTCTTTCTTTCATACTCACTTTCCTGTTCTTATGAGCTTTTTCTCCTTTGAAGTGAATGGGAGATTTTTCATGTTTCTACTTGTCGGCCAGTGGTGAGAAAGGGACAGCAGCAGGTTCAGCCAGTTAGACCAGGAAAGCTGCAGGAGGCACATTCTTGCCCGAAGCAGAGGGATGCATCTAACTTACTCTGCAGTTGCATTAGAAGTCAAGTTCATAGCTGAAGGGGTGGTGTGAGTAGCTGAAAAAGTGGAAGTACAACACATGGATAGTTTCCCTGTGTGCATATGAGGATGCAGAGCTGCTTGGACACTATGACTGAGCAGGTTTGCACGCCATGTTATCTATCTCTGTGTTTCTCTCATCTGGTTGGGGATGCACAGAACACTTCTCCATGCAGTGTTTCCCAAAAGTCAAGGGCAAAAATAAATAGTACAAGAGTACCATAACCACAGACAGAGTGTACTGCTGGAGCAGCACAGGTGACTGCGTTCATTTAACAGTGGGTTTTGAGGGAAATGTCCCAAGTACTGCTTTTAGTGACAGTAATATACAAACAGTAGAAACTAAGGTAGGAATGGAAGGCTCGGGATGTTTTGGAAAAATGCTTCTATGGTCAAGTAAAACACTGGGCAACAAAGCATATACACAAGAGGACTGAATCAATGTTAATTGAAACTTAGATATGAATTCACAGGCTACAAATGTATGACTACTTTTTGCCCACTGAAAATGTTGTCTTTCAGCTGTGTGAAAGCACCCATGAACAGAAAGCTAAGATTATGTGTCAGTATTAGCCTGCCTGGGTCTTCACTTCTGCCAGGCAATATGACACACTCTTGTCTCCTGACCACAAATTTAACTGAGTGATGCAGGCTTGAACTTGTAACACATTCTCAGCATACAGGAGAGTTCTACTGATACTTGAAAGATGTAGTTGGAGAAATACAGAAGTACTGTTTCTGTGTCAGTTATAAAATATATCTCGGATGCATGCATGTAAAGCTATTGTTAGACAACCATAAATATATGTTGGAAAATCCAGAAAAATCATTTTTATTTAAAGCCAGTAAAATAATGGTGTAAAAAGTGAAGTAATGCAGGAATCCTTCTGTCCATAAGAGTAAGAGAAACCAGCTGTGAAGAGGTCATGTCAAACAGTGATGTTTGCCAGACTTTGGCAAACACCTGGAGAGAGCCCTGATGATCACAGGCAGAAGCCTCTTTCATGAGGCCTCATGGTCTTGCACAGAGGATGGGATAGTCTTCCTCAGACTAATTCACCTGTAATCTATGCAAGTAAGTGATGGACTTGGAATACCATTTTCACATGGCTATCAAACTTACTTGTTCTCCAGTTGCAGGCTTCCTGTTGCCCTCATTCTGGGCTGTGTTAGTTTTATCATGACTTCTGTTCTTTTGAAAAGTGCCTTTTCAGTTATCAGGAGGTGAATGGATACCATACTGCTGAGGCACTGAGTGACTGAGAGACTCTCTCATCATCTACCTGAGGCTGCAACACGTAAAGTAGGAGCCAGCTTACTGTAGTGAAAGTGCTACAGATCTGCTGATTTCTTCCCTGACTTCTTTTGGTAAACCTACATCTGCATAGACAACAGACTGAGAGAAACAGCTTTTGAATTGTCTCCACTGCAAATATTTATTGTTTCCTCTTTACATATAAGAATGGTAAAGTCTTTGCCTTCATTATCAGCACTGATCCCCCAGAGTGTTGTTGGCAGGCAGATTTGTGGCAAAATAGGTAAATACTTATAGAGCATCATTGCAAGTCTGAAGACTGAGGCCAGGAAGGAGGACACCCATTGAATGGGATTCAGATAAGCAAGATGGAATAGTTGTTGAAATACTGAGGGAATTATTATGATAATCTTTCTTCCTTTACTAGCTGTTCACTCTAGCTTATGTGTGCACATTATTCCCACAACACCTTTTCCCACATTCGCTAGCCATGCCCTCATTCTTCTCAGTACTCCCATGTGCTAGGAAGGGAACAGAAGTTCTTCCTGCAAGGCCCTTACTTTCCATGCACAGTGACTCCATCTGTGACTTCCATAAAGTTAGGGTCATTTTGATCTCTCGTCAGCATAGAAGACAAGGCAATGATCTGTGTGGTGACGATTAAATCTAGCACCTAAAGCCGGACATGGAGGCTGTGAGCATCTGAAGGTGGGGAGAGGTGAGAGGATTTACTCGGTGAGCAGCAAACTGTAGCATCTCCAGCCGGGCGGGGGTGGACTCTGCAGTAGGCACCATCCAGACATCAGCTGCCCTAGGAAAGCATTTTTTGTGTGTTTTAAATGGTTCTAAAACTGAAGTACCGAAAAGCACTAGAAATTCCTAATTATGTTTATGTTGATAAGTCACCATAATGTTTTATGTCACTCTTAACTAAAAATCCTTATCATTCTTAGGTTATCTTGGTTAAGAAAGGTACTTTTCCTGTACCACACTGAACAATATCCGCAGCTACAGAAATGTGACTGAAGATATGACTTGGAAACATAGATACCAAATCACATTGATGCTTAGAGTGATGAGTGACAACTAGACACTATTGTAAATAAATCCATGTTGATCGACATACTTAATTTTAATTCAGTAAAATTTATTTAATTTGTAACAACCCTTTAAAGCAGCAGCATTTGTTGCATCTTACATGTGGAGCTAAGCAGGAAAACTGAAACAAAAAGCATTCTGTGACCTTTTGTAAACTGATGTAGTAAGTCCCCATTCTGCTCACACACTTAAGCAAGAGAAGTTCAGTCATCATGACTCATCCCATCCTCTGCACTTTCTAGAGTTCATTGCTGTGCATGAACTTTGTCACATGCAGCCACCTTCTTATTTTTTGTGGTGGGACACAGAATGGAAAAGATAACTATTACAACAGACCTGGAAATACAGCTGATATGCATGTAGACATAAATATGCATCATACTTATTCACTCATTATAGGTTCACCTGAGAAGATAGATGCTTTCCACTGCATTCGTTGCTGCACAATTTCACAGCAATGACAGAAGGCATGGATATGCCCTTTTCTCTCTCTCTTCACGTTTAAAAGGGCAAGCTTCTTTAACAAATTAAACTAACCATACTTACATATTTTTTTTCAACCTCTGTGCTGCTGTGTGGCTTAAACAGACCATGAGGCCATGTAATGAAGCAAGCCATATTATGATCAAAGAAAATAACAGTTTCAATCTTATTTATGTGGAGATTATGTTGGAATTCAGGTTGCAACTTGGTGTCTTTCTTAAAGCTGATTTTAACTGCGAGTTGCTAAAATTAATGTTTTAACTGAGGTGTCCAAAATCTGACCAGTTTGAAGGGGTTTTTTATGGATACGAGAAGTGTGCTACCCTATGTCAGTTTTGAAGATCCTGCTGCCAAGCACAGGAGTTCAAACCTTTCCAGTCTAAAGGCTTTTGATCTTTGCCTTGGGAAAGTCATTTTCCCCCTCACCCCTACACTAGTTTATTATTGAGAAAAGGTTGAACAGGTCTTATTGACAGGTTTTAGAGCTTTTCAGCCCGAGGCAGATAGCTAGCATGGATAAGGTTTGCTTAAGTTTCAAGCAGGCTAAATAACAGAGAACAATAATGGAGATTCCCAGTCTTCATTACTGGGAAAGCTAGTAGCTCCTGCTGCCATACAGTATCATCTTATCCTCATTGCTTCTCCGTTCTGTAGGTATTTCGACTATGGTTTTATAGATATGGCCCTGCTCTCAGCCATTAAAAAAACCCCCAACAAACAAAACAAACCAAACAAACAACCCCCCCAAAGCGTAACAAAACATCCCCCCCCGATTAGACTGTATCAAATTGTATTTGATAAATAATAAATCAAGGTGTATTTTGCTAAAGAAAGCAGTGGGGTTTTTCAGTCGTCATTTTTTAAGGAAAAGTATGGAAATAACGTGTTTGGAAGACAGTGTGTGACTACTATGAGTGTGTGAGAATGAAGATGGGTTTAATGGCCAATCACTTTACCTGTATTTGGAGACAAAACAGTCTTTAGATTCATCATTCCCTGAGAAAAACACTTCTTTTTGTTTTTCCCTTTTATTTTTAATTGGTTTTAGAAGGGTTAGGGTGCCCTTGAAGTAATTTTCTTTCTTGAGTGCGTATTCCACCACGTTGTTCCAGTTCTTGACCTGCCCCTGGCTGTGTGTGCCTTTTTTGTCAGATCCTTCCTGAGGAGCAGCACCACTCAGTTCACAGAGAGCTGGCAGCCAGGGAATGGGGTCTGAGCACTTTTGCCAGCTGGCTGATCAGCTGAGGGACAAAGACAATAGTTTATCTATGCTCGCTCTGGTCAGCTCCCAAGACATTCTTGTCCTTCAGACTGGCATGACTCTTGGTTCAGTGCCAGTTTTCATCACTCTACTGCTCTTCTGTGTACACACAGCTTTTTGCTATAGTTATATATAATTTTTGCATAATTTTACCTTTATTTGTGGTGACCATCTAAACCACTGCTGCCTGTTCTCTGCATTGTTAGCAACAGTCATAAGCTGCTGTCAGTTGGATCTGGTTAAACTGCAGCTTTAGTCCGTCAGCCTCTATTCTATGGAGACCTCATTGCCTACACATCTTTAAACTGTCTGAACATGAAAGGAAATAAAGACCTCACTCTAGACATAAATCCCAGTGACTGAACATCTGTGTTTAATGCTTCTGATACACCCTTCTAAAAAGTAGCTGCAGGTGGTTTTGTCAGTAAATAATTTTGCACTTGTACATATGTAATGTTTCAAAAGCCCCACTTCACTGGTTTTGGCTTGTTTGGTTTTTGTAATCCATTAGGCCCCATAGCTAGTTAGAGAGGTGAACTAATTAAAGAAAATAATGAGCCATACCCATATCAGATATATGTATATATTTCATATATATATATATGTGAAAATTTTTTCAAGTTGAATAACAAGCAAACTGAAAATTAGAATGTAAATGTTGCTAATTCCATGAGCAGCAATGAGCAAGGAAAGGAGCATTTGGTTTAATGTCTGCTATCAAGATTATTATTTGATAGTTTTCAAAGTACTGCCAAGAGAGTACATAAAACTGCCGCTGGGTTACATATTTTGATTCAGTATTGTTCTTCCAACTGGAGTAGTTGGAGTGCAGTTACAATCTTTATCTTGCTTTCCATCTCACCATGGTAACATGAGTTATGTACCAAATCTTTCTACTTCCAAGTACCTCATTTTGTGAACAGTCTGTTTATGTCAGAGATAATATTTTCAGGCTGTATGCTTTATATCATTGACAAGCAACTAATTCAGCACAGACATATCACAGTCCAGTCATGATGAAAATTGTTGTAGCCTAAAATGAAGTGCTGATTTTCTATCAGTACATATTTTTGTTTCTTCAATGTCTCTTTTTATTATTTTTTCCTATTTTCTCCTGGTAAGACATTCTACTAAAGAGATTTAACTTCTTTAAATATCTTTTTAAGATACTCTGTTAAGTGTACAAACCAGACACTATTTGTTAGTCTGTCATTTAATTTATTTTGGAAAAAAAAAAGTACCTGATTACTTCAGAAATTTTGTAGTCTGCGGTTTGTTGCCTTGTTTCTTTAATCTAATCCTGTAACTAATGGTATTGATCTCAACAATTTCAAGGGTGTCTATTTGCTTTTGTCATAGAGATAGGTCTGAGTATTAACCCTGTCTCAAACATCCGCACAGCAAATTCAGCCGGATAAAGTATTGTGGGCCACAAAATGCAAAGCCACTCCTTTTCCCAGCTGTTGCAGCTCTGAGTCAGTGATTTGTCTCTGTGACAGATATACTAAGTTCTTCACACATAACTTCAAATGAAGGACTTTTTCTTCCTAACAACAAGCTGGCTGGTCACAGAGCTCAGGTCTTTTCTCTTCTGAGTTACTTTTGTAGTTTCTTGCTGTCATAGATGCAAAACACCAAAGAATACAGTTCTTGGCAGAAGGAAAATCACTTACAGAACAGTTACAGATTGCATATATAGAAGTTCAATTGAGAACTGAAGGTGTTTATTTAAGAAGTCCCAAAGCTACAGTTGACATTACTTCCTTCTGCTGGACCTAGCAAACACTTTCTGTCTTACATGTGACTGTGTGTGTGCTAGAGATCAGAGAGCTTTTTTTTCAAAATTGGTTCTAAGATGCGTATAAAGTTTAACAACCATAAACAGTCTTTTCAAAAAGCAGCTTGTCACACGACATGTATGGATACCAACCAAGTTTTTTTTTTCTTTTTGTTCTTTTTCTCCTAAATGAAAAAATTTCTTCCGGCAGCCTCCTATAAGCTACTTCAAAGAAGTCTCAAGTCCTTTTTTTTCCCCAGATGACCTACTATTCTGCTTCTTCTCAGAAAATTAGTCAAGATGTTTGAAATTTGAGGAGTATGACCTAACAGCAAATTTGTTTTTTAAAAACCAATAATGTATTTCAAGAGTCCCGATTTTATTTTCAATGATTTTTTTTAGTTTATATATCTCAATTACAGTGAAGATATATCTATAAAGAAGTTAGGCCTGGAGAAAATGTAGTAGTTTTGGAAAACTAAAAGGCTGACAAAAACCAGTCTCAATCCAACACAGTACTTATGCTTAGTGTCAAACACATGAGTTAGTGTAGGAAAGCTGAGATTCATGCTTCAAAGCTAATGTGTTCCAGTGCTCTTTCAAATGACTGCTGAGAGAGCAAAGTCTATAGGTTACCTACACAGAATTGCCACATCCAGCAGTGGGAGTTCCTTCCATGCCTCTCCTTTGCTTGATTGAAAAACACAGCAGCCAGTGGTCTCTTAACGTCTTTATTTAATATGCCAGCAATTGCTGCCCATTCTAGAAGGCGTGAATTCTAACCATGTGCTGTCACTTTGGTGGGTATTTTTCAGACTTTTTTCACACAGTACAGGTGACTGAAACTGCCTTTTTGCTTAGTTAGGAAATAATGTTCTACTTGAAAAGCCAAGCATTCAAAATTATGAAATGCCAGAAATGAGGCTGTCCATCCAACTTTAATTTGGCACCATATATGTGCCAATCCTTAAAAGCACAACTATATTCTTTCCCTGTTCCCAGCTCCATTCATTGTAGTGCAGTATGCTTAGAGAATCCAACATCTATTTTTGTCCTTGTTGCTTAACTGGTGGCTAGACCGTGGAATGTGTGCAGAATTATTTCTTTCCTCATGATCCTTTCCAGAACATACTAGCACGCAACAGTGTCCAAATGAATCATGAACTTTAATGATCATATGGCCACTATGAGATGAAATGCATCATTATCTCCATTTGATGTCCATGAAAGTGGAACAAAATCCTCTCTGGAGGCCACGCAAGGAGCCAGTGGCAGAAGAGGAATTTGGGGCCCAATCCAGTGCTCATTCTCCTGGATGAAACCATTTTCCTCCAGGAAGTGCTGAGCAGCCTTGGCTCTCATTGACCTTGCAGTTTTGAGCATTCATCCTGCCTGTTCACCATCACAGCACTGGTAATCTTAAAAAGCTCAACCAGAAGATAAAAGCCCAAATACATGCAGTGGTTCTATGCCTGGAGCAACAAAAGCAAATGCCTCATTTAAACAAGCTTTTCAATGGAATGATGTAACTGAATGAAATTGTGTATTTTCATTGTCCTAATGCTTCCTCCTTGTCACTTCTTCAGTGTACCCACTGGGGAAGACACCACTCATGCTGGGGATGGCACAGAGCTGCACTCTGGACGACCGTCAGGCCAGAACTGGTGTGACCACTCATGAACTGGAACACTGCTTCCCAACTGAATGTGGGATGGACTGTTTCATCTGCACTCCTGTGGTGGGATTTGGGCACATAGCATAAATCCAGTTGCTTACTTCTCTGAAAGTTTTTGGGGCTTAATTAAGGCTGGAAGCCTCCTACATATGACTGAAATGAAAGAGCTTGTTCAGTGCCTGGTATTTGAAGGATGGATGGGCAAATGAACATGCAATCCTTGTAAACACATAGACTATCTTTCCTTGGCAAACCATGAGCAATTTCTATTTCCTACAAAAGGAAAAAAACAGTGTTCAACAAGAGAGGTGTTTCTAGTTCTGAGAAGGCAAAAAGTACCTACAGCTGTATACAAGGTTTTGCTCTTTCAGCTTCTTTTAGATGAAGGCTGCTCAGATATTTGTAGGGATAATAGCAGTAGAAAAGGTTTGAATAGGTAAATCAAAATAATTTTCTTTTAACTGTCATGTTCTTAAACTAGACAATAGAGTGCTAATGTATTTCAGACACAAAAATGTACATAAATTGGTTTGAAAAATCTAGAAACTAAAAGCTGTGGACTTTCTTACCAGTGTCTGGGGTCATGAAATTCCTTAAGATTTTCTGACAAAATATGCCTTTTGGTTAGTATAATTTAGCTCAGTTAAACTTGTTAATGAATAAAGGCAGTATGTCCTATGATAATTGCTGTATGATAAAGGCAGAGTGATTGCCCATTTTTTAGCTAAAATGCCTTCCTCAGTATGTTTTGGAGTGCATATTTTCCAAAGGAATTTCAGAAAACAGACCCATTCCCTTTGCTTGTCTAGAATGTACATTTATAGATAATTAGCCAAACCTTCATCTTTTTGGAAGCAGTTAATTTGGCTTGATGTGGTATATAGCCCAAAGAATTTTCAGACGAGATTTAAAACTAGATCATGTGTGCTTTGATCTGTGGGCATTTTGGGTAACATGGTTGCAGGCAAAGAAACTCCGGCCTTTAATGGAGATTGGGAAACACCAGAACAAGTCCTTGTGAAACACATGCAGTGAAGCCAGGTGGACGTTCTCCCATTTCACCACTGACTAGATTGTGCATTTGCTGTCTGTGTCATGCTGTGCTCACTTCAGATAGTTCATGATGATCAAAACACGCCTCCAAATTATCAAGAGAATTGGGTATTTATTGTGCCATTAGAAACCGCTCAAAGTTTGGATAGCAACTCACCTTCTGTGTCTGCCCTAAGCTATCACTGTATTACACCAGGGTTTCCCATTTTGCATCCTCACTCCATGAGAACTCTGAATAGCTGTGAGAACAATCATCTGGGAGCTTCTGGTAACTGGTACAGTATTTTAAACAGCCCCAAAATTAAATACCTAAGTTGTTGGGGTTTAAGTTCATGCAGCCCATGTGTAAAGACTGAAAGCAGAGATGGTAGCATATGTGTGGCATATAATTAAACCTGTGTAATGACACCCACAGAGCTCAAAGAGTGGAGAAGCACCTCACAGCAGTGGAAATACTTGCAGTTACAAGGGGAAATTATTGTCATTGTAAAGCCCAAGAACTTGCAGCCTACTTGCACATAGAGAAGACATCAAGGAAGGCAAGTCTCCTATGCTGTGAACTTCACAACCTACACAAGGCTAATGGGCAAGGTGAGCAGAATTATAAAATTATTCTAACCTGAAGTACATTGTCTAATAATCTACTTGCTTTGTTTTGTGTTTCACAAATGAATGAAACCTCACTCCCTTGAGTGAATTGGGCTCATGGATATAATATTAAGAATGGAAAAGAGAAAATGTTCCCAAATAATTTAAGGAGCATATTGTTTCAGGAAAGATCATACAATAGGCATGGAAGCATTTGAAAACAGTTCTATACAGCATGACATGCTCCTGGGTTGTTCCAGGACAGCTGTCCCTATTTGCAGTGAAACAAATCCATTCTACAGATAATGAACAGGATGTGGCTGTCCTTTCTTTTTTGCTCCCCTTTCTGCTAGGAAGGACAAGCATGACTAGGAACGACTTCTCTGGTTGAGCTGCAAACATTGCTTAATGTATTCTTAGTTGCTTGACAATGAGTTTCTTGAGTTGTAGGGTTGCTGTGAAATGTAATGAGCAAACTGTGCAGATAAGAAACTTCACACCAGCGGATCTGTTTTAATTATGTAATCATTCATTTCTACTCTGCAAGCTTCTGCTTGTACATCATGTTTCTCAGCTTTGGCACCCTTAAATTAAAAACAAACCTGCAGGGACCTACTGATATTTAATAATGATCCCAATAAGATGAGTCTTATAAGGCACAAGAAGTATACAGAAGTGTAAATTTTTCTCACAGTCCAGTTCTTCTCTGTAAACTAATCATGTTTCCTTATTTAACTTGTTAGATCATGTAGTTATTTGAATGATCAATTACTCCCTTAAATCCAAAGAGTGATAATCCTTGTTCTCAATTTAAAACTGCTTATGGTATAGTTTTCACCAAACATAAGGATACCATGTCTAATTGCAGAGGCATAAATCATTACTTTTATGGCTCAAGTCCCCTGTTCTCACAGGGGTTTTTTCACCCTTTCTGAAGTTAACTGTAAGGCTGGGTTATGATAATTTTTCATTCCCAATATCACATTTCTTTCCAGTACTCTGACATCTTCTCACTATGACCTGACTTACAGAAGACTGAAGCACAAATGACCTAATTACCGTGTTATTATTGCATATTGTCACTTCATTATGTGTGTTCAAAGTTTATGTGCACATGTCCAGCTGTCGAACTGTAGTCAGATGTCAGATGAGGAGAGCCCTAGTATTGCTAATTAGTTTTAATGTTAGAACTCTCAGACATTGATAATTTTTCAAAATTCTGAAAGAGGTGAAAGCAAACTTGTCCCTAAGCACTGTGAAATATGGAAAATTAGATAGTATTTTATAAACTTCTCATTTCTGTGATTTTTTTCCCCCAAGAGCAAAATGATATTCACACAAAAAGCAACTGTAACCGCACTCCAGTTTTCTCCCGTCTTTCCCATCTTTTCTCCTGAAAGTATTATGACAGCCTTTGTATTTTTTAGACAATTTTGAGATATTTTGAGTAGAGTTCAGATTGTTTTTCCTAATTTTTGACAATTTAGACAAAGAGATATCCCCACCCACATTAAAAAGACACAAGATCTCTGGAGAGGAGGAAGATTCTGCTTTTATGATCAACTGCAGCAAAACCAAATCATTAGCAAAAACAACATATTTATAACTTCCTATTGTACGTGTCAGACAAAGAGTGTTCCTAGTCCTTCATTTTCTTACTATCATATTTTCACTCTGTCTGCATAGCAGTTTTTCTGAGAAAGGGAAGACGCTAACACTTCTGTTTGATTAATGGAGGTATTTCCTATTATCGTGCCTCCCTGACATTCTTGTCATTGGCTAAAATGGGACAAGGATCTTTTGTTGATGCAAGGTCAGCCATTGCTGGGCTAAACAGCTTTCAGGTAGAAGTGGCTGGACAGAGCATTTGAGCAAATAATTTGACTTCTTAAGGGATAAGGTCTAATTTCCTAGCAGTCAGGACAAATCCTTCACAGTTATTCTGAGAATGAGTGATCAACCATGTTTGCTGTTTTTACAGGCTGACTTAACTTTTGTAGTGAACTATTAAGGTTAAAGATGCATCTGAATCCTGAGGATGTGTCCAGACTGAACACTGCATCTTTGGGGGGTAGGTCTAGCATGAGCTGTGCAGGGTAACAGAGTCAGCTGGTGCTGCAGAGCTGTGTCACCTTACTGGGTGACACTGTGCAACCAGGCCCCCTTGGCAGATGTAACTGTATAGAAGAAAAGCAACTTTTGTCAGCTCCACTTATGTTATCTGTGTGGCTGACGCAACCAGACCCGCAGAGAAGCTGTTCATATTTGCTAGGTTTCCACTCAGGAGCTTTGCAGAAAAAGCTTTGTTCACAATTCAAAAATTTTGATTTCGCTTCTGCCATCAAAGTCTGTGTATGTGAAACAATAAGGACTGTCATGTCTAATCACGTATTCACAAAGTATTTTTTGTATGCATCAAGCCATCTGTTCTGATAAGCTTTTTTCCACCTATTTGTCAGTTCAGAGCAAAGCATTGTGATCATTCTTATTTACAACATTACCCCAAATTTATCTTCTCCCTAATCTGCTGACATCTACAAGGTCAGTTAGTTACAGCAGTAGAGTCTGTGTAGTGCAAGCATGAGATCTTTGCCACACCCCCAAGTGACAAGGGGTGTGCAAGACCAGCTCAGCTGCCTCTGCCCAGCACATCTGAAGGGGAACTCTGAGGAGCTGAGGCAGCAGCCCCTGTGGGAATGAGGCAGGAGTTGGAGTCAGTGCAGCAAAGAACTCTGAACCTCAGGAAGGCATTTCCCCAGTGGGGCTGTGCCCCACAAAGATGAGAGTCAGAGATCTATATCAGGTCATTCATTGCCTTTGGTTTTGACTCTATGATAACTTAAACTTTTTGAATAAAATTGCATACTACCTACAGTGAGAATAAATATTTGGGCCTCTTTTTTATTTTTAAATATCTCCTGGACTCAGAAAACATAACAAGAATATTTTATTAAGAGGATAAGGAGACAATGTGCCACAGGCACTTCAAAGCAAAACGGGAGCTAAGACATGACAAGAAACAAGTGTCAGATAAATGAAGCTGAGATTGTCTGAAAGAGGGGAGTGGCTGAAAGGATTTAATGGAGATGCAGACTATAATCTAAATCCTATGTAGGCAGTCTTTGCACTGAGCGCTGAGCTAAATAAGCTTTGGATCATGACCAAAGAGACAAATTGTGTACCAAGTAACCCTCATCAAAAGTTTTTACACAGGCATTTTGATCCACTTAGTGATTAAGGTCACCCAACAATGTCCTTTCCATTTTTGGAGTTTATTTTGCAACATACTGTGCATATCTTACTGAGAACTCACAAAATACGTTTTAGTCTAAAAATGATCAGGAAATTACAGTGGACACTTTGAAGAGCTGGAACTGAGGAACAGTCAACAAATACAGCACTTACAGCCAAGATGTTATCAGTCTGATCCTTTGACATATGAATAGACGACTTTTCAAAAAGCTACAGTGATGTAACGAAGTTTGCAGAGCAGGTCTGAAGAAAATTTAGGAGCAGGACACAGGCCTGTGTTGTAGCCACGGGACGATCACAATAATCAAGGCTAGGCATCCCTCATGTATCTCTAGGTGAGTACCATGTATAAATGCATTCTGGTGCTTTTCTAATGTTGCTGCTTTTATTCTTAAGAAGCTTACTGCTAAATCTTGTAGGCATGAATGATACTAAGAAACTGGATTTTTTTTTATCACTGGAAAGAATCTTAAAATTGTTAAATAATAAAGCTCTGAGCAAAAAGAAGTCAGTTTAGTGTGCAAATATTCACATACCATTGTAATTTCTCTCTCCTAACGTAAGGGAATCACAGTTTAATAAAGTGAAAACTTAATTCAGTTTAATGAAAGTGAATATGACAAAACCTTAACATAATTATGAAACTAAGGTCAAAATAAAGTAGTTTTAATCTGGAACGGCTACCTCATAAGAGCAAAATGAAAGCTTTACTCAGTTTTAAACACACTGAGAAACTCTTTGAAAATACTTGATGCATGTAAATATTAGGCAAGAGAAACACTGTTTGATTCCACTTCAGTGATGTTATATTTATTATTATATAAAGTCCAACAGCACTTGGAGGATGGGCATCCCTGGGATCCCTGAGCACAGTGGAGTCTCTCTCCACCCAAGAGACAGAGAGAGAAACAGGATTATAAAGGATTGTTGTTCTCATGTGATAGAAGATAAACTGAATGCCAGGTGATGTTACTTTTACAAAGCCAGTTATCAATAGAGCAAACAGTACTAAATTGGATTTTCAATTCATTTCAGGTTAGATAAATTGAAAAATGTTTTCCAGAAAAATAATAATATAAATTTTTTTTTTTTAATCCCATTTTGAGTATTCTCAGTACTTAAAAAATTAAGTAGAAGGAAATTTAGGTAAAAGACCTTTACATCAGAAAGTCAAACCATTTAACTATGAAAATGTTAAGAAAAGCACTAGCACTTACAGAATTAGGAGATTCTTGAGAAAGATTATATAAAATGCTTTGAGGTTGGATTTGTTTGGCTTTTTCCCCCCTAAGTATTTCTGCTTGCTTCTTTCTCTTGGAGCAAATAGCAAAATAGTTTAACCTGTATGTATTTATAACATAGATATGTACTCCAATCAAATATTTTTGAAGAAAAGGCATGCTTATTTGTTAAGAGGATGTAAACTTCAGGGCTAGGAACTAAATATATTGTACTGAACCTGGGGTCCAAGGCTGTCTTACAACCCTGGTTTTCCTGCAAATTTTAAGGCTTATACATGCATTACCTGGAACTCAGTAATATTAATTTTTAGATAGGAATGACTGAGAAGGTATTTAAGAAATGAGTTTTGGTTGGAAACTAACTAGTTGAAACTCTGAGAAATCAATATTTCTGTTCTGATGAAACTTCCATGAGAAAGTAGTTGCACCTACAGTGGTTCTTCTGTTCATAATCAGTATAATATTACAATAATACTAATTGTGGATGGCTGTGCTCCCCAGGAGGGAAAACTACATTCCAGTCTGGCCACTTGTAGGTAATGCTGACTCCAAGTGCAGTCTCAGGCATGGGCTTAAAGTCTCACCATCACATCTGACACAGAAGCTGACAGTGATTTTGTGCTTGGACTGAAAACTACATCATGCTGATAAGAATCATTGTGAGTTAAAGGGTAGGTGAGAAACAGACAGAGAATTGTTTTCTGCACTAACCCCGAGGAGGGCTGTGGTGAGTGTTTCATCCAAGCGCAAGGGACGCCAGGAGTTTCTGAGAGCTGTTTTTCCTCGACAGGGGGTTGATGCAGGCTGACCTGTGCATAGTCCATCCACAGCTGCTGGGTGCTGCTGGTCTCTTGGCGGTTCCATCTCCTGTCCCTGCCACATATGATGGATAATCTGTCATGCCAAGCTTTGTTTCCTGCACCTGCCTCCCTGTTTAATCTCCAGTGTCTCTTGAGTCCAGGGCCTTTGTATCAAGCTGGCCACAATTTCCAGGACTTCAGCCTCTTGGCAGACTTTGAAATCCTGTAGTGTCAACAAAAAATAAATCAACATAGTAGTCTCCATAAATTAAAATATTTTCAGACTTTTAGGGTAGAAGAGTGTATCTGATCAACAAGACTGGTTCTATGTAGTGCAGGTCACAGCACCCATTCAGTACTGAGATCAGTAACCCAGTTCCTTCTGACTGAGAAAGTAATCGGCTTTGTTCTTGGCATCAGTGGTTTCAGAAGCATGGAAGTGCACTGCAGTATATACCTCCTCTGGGGAGAGAAGAAAGTTTTAAACCAGGGGTGGCTAGAAATCTTGGAGCTTGAGTAAGCATAATCTATAGCCCTTCCAGATTCTGTCTGTATTTTTCTCCAGATATCTGCCACTATCCAGATCATTCTGGCCCCTTTGACTTGAAAATGTTGTGAAATTTAAAGACTATTGTTTTAAATTAAAATGATGCAAATGAGATGAAGCATGGATAGTGCCTGAAACTAGGGCCAGCGCCTGAAAAGAGCAGGCACTAGGCAAACCACCATCTGCACAGCCTGAAGAATAACACTGAAATGCTAATCTGTGGATTGGTGTTTCTGTCTGCTGTGGCTTCCAGCAAGCTTTCATTGAATTTTTTGCTGCAGCTGATACCTATTGTCATTTATCCTCTAAAAATGCCAGTGACTGAACAGAATTAAATTTTGGTCTTGTGCATGGCACTAAAATACATGGCAAATTCAAGACACTTGTGCTCCCACCACCACTCAAGTGCAGTTCTGTGTTCCTCTAACACATAAAGTTTTTCATTTCTTAAATGATCTTAAACCAACCAGTTTCAAGGTCTAAGGAACTCCATGAGCTGATCTGTTTGCTTTTTTCCTTATGAAAGCAAAATTAAGGAGGATGCCATCTTGATTTTTGGTACATGCCTGTGAGGAGTTCCCCAAGCAGTTCCTCAGTGTTGGTCAAACACCAGCATGGGATAGGAGCCATCCCCAAATGTAATCCAAGTATGACAAGCCTGTGTTGGAGAATAAGAAATTTTAACTGCTGATCTTCAAGCTGTGCTCTTCCAGTATGATTCAGGGCCAGATATTAGATCTATTTTCTTTAGCATCCCTGTAGCCACCAGAGCTCCTGCATACAGCAGCACACGTTGAGCTGGAGGTGCCAAAACCTCCCCCCTTCCTACTGCTGCCTGACACTTGAGCCCCACAATTGTCCTTGTCACATTTGCTGCGTTCTACAAACAGCCTGATTGCAGCTTCTGTGCTCAGAACACCTCTGACCTGCTCCATGCCATGCTTGTGGTAAATGTGGAGTGAATTTAAAAGTACCAGGCACTCAGAAAGCAAATTCCCTGGTATTGGTAAACTTTGTCCACTTGGGAAGAAGCAAGATCAAACCCACAGCAACCACCCATCAGAGAGGCTCATCTGCAAGGAGAGCTCTACAATGCTGAGCTGCCTTCTCACCTGCAGAAACCTTTACCCTTACTGGAATGTTGGCGTGGCTCTGAAAAGCCAGCTTCCAAACTCAAGAAGAAATTATCCTTACAGGTAACATAGATGGAAGAAACATCATTAAGAACATTAGCATGGACGAACTCAGACTGGGGATTCCTCCAAGTACTCTTACGAAAGCAGATTGTGTGCAAAAGGTAATGGCCTTCTTTCTATTGAAAAAAAAAAAGTGATTTACCACCCTGTGCTTTTTAAGTCATGTCTTAAATTATTCCTGTCCCTATGTCTGGAATTGTCGTTCAAAGAATACTGATGCCAGTAATAAAAATGGCAGTTCAAATGTCACCGTTAATTGTATACTTTGATCTATGACCTTTAAATATTAATATTGCAGTCTGTTGAACTGACATCAGAAGGACAAAAGCTTTTGACAGCTGATTTTGCTCAGCTTAGATTCAAATGATACTGTGTTTTATAAACAAACCAGTGAGATCTTTGCCTTTGTCAATCCTCCTGTGAAATACTGTCTATCTAACAGAAGCTCATTTCTGAATTCTTTTTTGTTTGTTTTGTTTTGTTTTGGGGTTTTTTGGTTGTTTTGTTGGGGTTTTTTGTTTGTTTGTTTTAATCTAAACACCAAAAGAGTGGTTTGGCTGAATTAAAAACTGAATCATTTAATTATGGTCCAAATTACCGCACATAATTAAAGCACCCTTGCCCTCACTTATTCTAGCATTAAAATATGTAATGGTAATAACTTTTTTCTTTTACTGAGTTTTTGAATTATCTCATCCAAATGACATCAATAATTTTAAAGTTCACTTTTTACACTAAAAAGAGAGTGAAAAATATGTTTCTTTCTACTGTTATGCAATCTGTAGACTCAGTATCTCACCATCAGGTTCACACAGCAATTTGGAAATGCAGTGAACAGTAGCTGGGTGTTTCAGCAGTTCTAAGCTAATCTCCAAAAGCAATAACATCATCCCTCATTTTTACAAGATGGTCATCTTCAGTCTAAACTGGCCATTTGTCTTGTTCTCGACAGATGTTTTAGCTAATACCCTGTCAATTGTGTCATTATAAATCCCAATTCCCAAATATTTACACAAAGATTATAAATATCTTACAGTTTCTTATGTCACATAGTTTTTATCAGGATGTTTCCTTCTACAAAATCCATACAGCCACCCTGACTTTAGCAGTTTTCTATTTATACATTTATGATTGTGCTGCTGCTGCAGATGGTGAAAGAGGTACATCAGATGCTGCCTTTGACTGAAAATGTGGAGAAAGGAAACCACGGCATAGTGGGAAGATACAGGGCGCGGTACAAGGCTTTGCCTACAGATGACAAAGAAAACTCAAAGCTTTCAAACTACAGCTTTCATCAGGCGCAGGCAGATGCAGATGAGCAGCCAAACCACTCTAAAACAAAACACTCCTGTAGTTTCTTCATGCAAAATGATGGTAGCTCCTCAGTACTGAGGAATATTCCATGTGGACAGTTTTAAAAGTGCTGATGTTCCTCTTCCTCAAATTAAGCAAGATACACAGTTCTGAGCAGTTTTACCTGGAGAAACAAGCCTATGCACATTCAGATTCTGGATAAATGTATGAAGCTTCACAATTAGACATTTTAATGGAGCAGCCAGTGCTCTACTTGGCCTGGAGACACAGAGAATTTTCTTGCTTACTTATCCTTTCATGTAATTTTTAAAGTTACAATGTGTCCTGTGATATAAAACAGTTGTATTGTATCTCTCCATGAAAGACACTTAACTACTTAATACAGAATTCCTCCTTATCTCATCCTGACTTACAACTGGCTGACTGACATGGAGCTTTAAATTAATTATTTGTTCAGGAGGAAAAGATACTGCTTTGTCAGTTCCAGGGCCTACCTGTCTTCGTTAAACCCCTGTTCTCTCTCCTAGGTTCAGAAGAAAGACTTTTAATAAACACTAAGGAGGTGTGACGTTTATGGTCAGGACCACGTGGCCACTTGCAAAGCTTCTGGGGTCATTGCATGTTGTGGCCAAAGACTGATTTTATTAGTTCCCACATTTACAGTCACACCTGCTATTTAGCTTCTTGTTTACCAAGAGAAGAACCATTAGAACCATGTGCTTATGGTGTCCTTAGAACTTTAGAACTGTGCCTTTAGATAGTATTCCTTTGCCAGGAAAGTGGTAAAAGCAACACTTGCTTTCAGAACAAACTTAGCAAATAAATATTAATTAATAAATAACTCATATCAAATTTCCAGATTTATTAAAAGCTAGTAGCTGAAAAACATGATCACCTGTGTTTGCAGTCTCCCTATTAGTGTGGGAGATAATGTGTTACAGGGTACATGGTGCCCTAAATTTGGAAAGAAGCTGTAAGTTGTGTTGAAAGAGGTGCCTCCTGTGCTGTGGCAGTAAGGCAGGAGATGTACTTGGAGGCTGGATTTTTATAGAATCTCACTCTGGCAAAGTTTCTGTGGACAAGGAAAGAGTTACTGAAGGGATTGCCATATTCTCTGCAGGCTTCATGCTTGTGCCAGTTTGAATCATTTAATATTATTTGAATAGGTCTTTAGATGCATATTGAATGTGTGTATGTGTGTATGAACAGATATTTTTATCTTACTGGAGACTTGGTACTTTGGCAGTCAGCTCTCAAGTGCTTGGGAGCGCAGCCAAGATAATACTTTCTGAAATCTTTTTGAAGTTTTTATTTTTTGAACCGTGAAAATGCTTAAGTTTTTTTACCTCAGACTATTTTTTTTAAGAGGATACTGCCAGCTTTGTCAGCCTCGCATTATGTATCACCAACCATGCTTTGTGAATAACCCCACATGAAAAGAGGTCTGGAATTCAAGTGTGTGTGTACGTTGGTGTCCTATGGAGAGGATGTGCTCAAGGAGTCCTTGTGGATGTCTGGAGTCTCAGTGCATCACTGTGGAATAATAAAAGACTACCTTCTTAGTGATGTTATGAGACCACAGTGTCTGATCAATGACCTTTCTATGAATTTCACTGAATAGGAATGATTTACCTGTATGAGTGATATCCCACCGACCCTGTAGGTTAGATACACCAGTCAGAATGGATTCATACAAAAGACTGTTTTTCTGCCTTCCAATAACAGAAACCTTACTTATTTATTCAGGAATAATGAGCTCTGAATTAATGGAATCAAAAAATGTGGCAGGTTCCCCATCTATAGAATAAAATCTGCAATTCAGAGAGAATTACAAAATAAGAGAAGAAGGGAAGGAGCATCCAAGCAATAAGATAAAAACCACATCTACTGTTTCTTCCTGATTACCCCCAGTACCACTTCCTGTGTACTTGCAAATTACATAAAATGCCATTTTATTTATTTGTCTGTTTATTTATTTATTACTTTCCTATTGGTTGATATATACCTTTCTTTTAAGTTCAGGTGAGTGAAAGGGGGAAGAGATGGAATCTTTTGAAGCTGATGAAAGGTTTAATTAAAATATTAATAATCTGAGTTTTTTGTCCTTTACTTCTGATACATTGCTAAAGCTGTAAGAAAATTGCCCAAGTAACCAAAATTTACGGCATTTTCTCCTTTTTTCTCTCCCTGTTTTTCTTCACTGAGATGCTTGTCTGTCTTAATGAACATGGGATATCTTTTATCCCATTTTTGAACCATAGTACTATTTGATTTTTATTTCTTTTTAGATTACAGCTGGGAAGGTTTTTCCTTGCCATAGAGAAGCTCACTGACTTTTATTTTAGATGTGAGAAAATAAGAAGTTGGCAATACCAATTATTTGTCATTTGTAACTGATCCATTAGAGGCTGTTATATCAGGTTACATCTATCTGCACTAGGTAAGTAGTGTTCTCACAAATAATGTGGATTATGAAGTAATTTATTAGAACTTTTTGGTGTTCTCGTAAATCTGACGTTTATTTCACCAAAACAGAGACATCAGAGACCTGATGGCTCCTCTGTGGCATCTTACATCATTCTCCAGCAGCTCATGCTCCCTTCCACCGAAAGTGTCTGATGAAATACCAGGGCCCCACTGCACATACACGTAACGAAACCAATGGGGAATGGATGGGAATGCTGTCAGGTGGAACAGGCTGGATGTGTGTGGCTGCCAGTCTTTGTACATGTAACTAGCTATGGGAAAAAAAGAGCTTTATCAGTCTTTGCTTCATTTTTTACATCCTCCATTTTGTGTCTTGCCCATTAAGTCTGAGCATGTGACACTGTTAAAAGGTACTGCAGAATCCTTCTTGCTAAATTGATGAAAACTGGCCTTGTAACGGGACAAAATATCAAAACTAGCACTACTTAGTAAAGGCAGTTACCAGATCTCTTAAATGAACTATAGCATAAGGAAAAAACACAAAACCCAAACCACCAAACTGACTGCCTCTCACTTGATTAATTGAAGTGGCAAAAAAAGCTCAAAATATCACCATTTATATTGTCAAGTGATTCCCAGATGAATAACTTTTCTTTCATCTTAATAGCACATTGTCACAATAAACGTCAGGGGATAATGGATGCATCTAGATTTTCAACCAGAAAGACTGTTTGACAGTAATTTGGGACTGCAAAAAATATGCCACTGAACAGAAATTAGAGCAGCAAAGGTGCTTTCCTTTACTTCTGAATTTGGCTGATGGTCTACTCCAACATGTGTTGCTGAGGAATGCTACTTGGCATTGCCTTAAAGCTTTAGGGCATCTCCTTCGGTAAGATTTTGCTTGAAGCTGCTTGAAACATAGTTAAATTATTTGGGCTGTGATTTTCCAACAGTTCAACCAATCTTAAATTTTAAAAGTTCAAATAAAAGACTTCCTTTTGTCACTTATAAGAAAATTCATCCAACATTTTCTTTAGCAAGCACTGAAATTCAGTCTGAATTTACTATGGGAATTAGCCCTGTGCTGTGTGTGCCAAGGGGTATGAGGTACTGGGCACAGAGACTGGGACCCTCTCCCTGGAGCAGAAAAGTTTTAGATCAGTGGGGAAGCAGACACATCTGACACAAAGATCACTTCTCCCAGAGTGAGCCACAGATCCCAGCACATGCTGTAAACTCCCTGGCAGAAACACCCCACCATCCTGTAGCACTGGGCTGTGGTGAGGGTGAGGATCCCTTGTCGCCATTCAGGTACTGCAGGCACTGAGCAATGAATCGACACAGCCCAAACCGTGAACTGCAGCCACGAGGCTGGTGCTGCTCTGCTGCTGAGTGCAAACCCAGGCCGTGTTACAGCTTGAAAAAGATGGTCAATATTCCCCATATGGACAATACTAACATGCTTAAAAAGCACAACCTTGTTTTGTTCCTTTTGTATATACAAGTGAAGACAGCTTTTAAAGATGGGAGGAAACACCATTTTCTTATGGGCTATTTTTTTATTCAATAACAGGATGAACTTGTTTTAGGAATGAATGAGGTTCATGTAGAAAATGAAAAGTATGTGGTAAATGAAAATCAGGTAGTAAATGAAGAGGGGAATTGAAAGACATCAGACAACTGTCTTTCATCAAGTTAAAACATTAGGCTTTATTTCCAGCTCTGGGCAGTCATATGTAGTGCCTAAGTAGCAAAGCTAAGATCTTAGGTATGACTTCTATGTAGTATTATAATGTTATGTAAATTGAAGCAGCTTGGCCAGATGCGGACCCACAGTTAATGGTGTGACCATTCTTTCCCTGTCTCAGTTTTATACACATCTTTGTGTGACTAAGCCCCATGTCTCACAGGAGAGTTATAACATAAAATTAGTTTGATTATTTTGAAATAATTTGAATGAGGAAAGCTTGCTTACCTTCTCATCAGTGGAAACCAACAAAGCATTGGGAAGCTTCTCACTATCTCAGCACATTCCCTGCACTGCAAGAGCAGGAGAGCTCCTGTAAATGGCAGATGGCTATGTGGTGACATAATTGAAGGCTTTGACCTAACGAATGTCAAAAGAGAAATCTGAACTACAGATGAATAATCAGTCTTATTTTGGGCATGCCCTATTCCAGAATGCCAGGTCTGGGACTAGATCATACCAAGGGACATTAGTGTAGCCTTTCATGTTCAAGATGAGTATTGATAGATAATCTTAGGGTAGAAAGAGAAGAGATTCTTCTCCTTCCTCATTTGTGCTACAGGATCCTTGCCTTGGAGCAATTGTTTGAAACATTTTTGCAGAAGAGTACCTAAAACCATTAGAAGTGAGATCAACAGCTCACATTTTATATATATGTGCTTAATATCTGTAGCTGCCATTAACTTCAGGAGAAGACGAGAACTGAAACAGGCAATTTTTTTTTCCTTAAATGTCAAGATAAGAACTTAGTGCTTAGCTTTAGGAAAATATTTGCAAATGTTGGTGTTAGTATACCAACATGTTGGTGTTAGTATATGTGTCAGCCTCCTCACCTGCTAAATGGGGAGGACAGTGCTACCTCCCACCCAAACACGCTACATTACAGACAGACTGAACCCATAATTATTTTATGCTCTGTAAAGCTCTAGGAAAGGAGCCTCATAGCCTTCCAGAAGCCTTTGAAGAGTTGGAGTGTCTTGTACTGGGATGAATAATGACATGAATATCAGAGGCAGAAAGGACTTGGGGCTAAGCTGCTCAAGTATAAACACATACTCTGCAAGATGCCATGACATCAGTTTAAAAAATCTCACAGGTACTTGTGACAGAGAATGCAGATGTTCATGAGGCTTAAATCTCTCTTGACTAACTTCAGTGTTCCAGTAGGCATGAGAAGGTAAATTTGTTTGCTCCCTATTTTCCGATTAAAGTTCTGTTTATTGACAATTAAAAGGTGGACTCATGTCTCTTAATTATTAGATTTTAATCAGTCAGTACCTTTTCATCATGAGTTGATGTGACTGTCAATGATGCAGACAAATTCATTCTTTTGTTGAAAAATGCCTAATTACGTATTTCTAGAGAAAGACATGGTGCAAAGTGTAATTTCTTTATGGTTTTATGCGGGGCTTTCCTCTCAAAATAAAGGAAGTAAATCAAACCCAGCCTTCTGTTAAGGACTCTTTTTCTTTGTCTTAACCTTGGTAACTGCATGGCAGGTATGAGTTCTCTGCAAGAGAGAGGGCTTTTGAAAAAGTTAGCAAAACTGGCCTGATTGGATGGCAAGAACCAGGCTTTAGCTGAACATATCATGTGTTAGGCAACATGGAAGGCCTGCATACTGAATCTTTATACATAGTTGCTTTTGTGGAGAAGACAACATGACCAAGTGCCTCAGGAAAAATACTCATAATTCGAGAATCCTCTCCCTTTCCTTCTTTCGGTCAGGTAGGACTTAACTTGCCCCCTGGCTGATGTGAGACGTGATACAATTTCTGTATAGACCCAATGGTTTGCAGGAGGCTTATTTTTTACAATATGGTAAGCTAAATAATAAAATTAATATTTCACTGCTCGAGTGAACCTTCCCTGGTAGGAAATTATATAAGTTTCCTCTGAATTATTCTACAGATGCAGTTATGCTTTCAAATATGGATTAAAGAAGAAAATGACTTTTTACCACTGTATCCTGTAACTCTTATATTAGAAGCTAGATCCTTATTCCTCTGTCCTGGTCACTTGACGTTAGCCATCCTTGTGAAACTTGGGTGTTAGAATACCACTTAATTTTTTTTTTTAAAGGGTTCAGATTTTCTCAGAAAAGCAGAAGATGGGGAAATCCTTGTCCTTGTGTTACTACAGCAGATAGTGTAGTATTCTTGTGATTGTTCTCATCTCTTGATACTCTACTAAGCATTACTCCTAGCTTTTGGCTGGACTGAGACTAACGCATTAGTAGAAGAATTCTGAAATAATTTGTAACATCTCAGCTATTAAGTCCCGTAGCTCTTTTAAGAATTAGCTCTTCTTGCTGAGAGATGCACTCATTGCCTTATGGGGCTCTTTCTCTTCTATGTTGTCCTTCTGTTGTCTTTGCCAGTGCAATCCACTGTGACAGTGAGTAGAGACTCAGAGAGAATCCACAGCTGACAGGGATGTCTGAGCTTGGCTCACAAGGAACAACACATAAAGGTCTAATGGACAGCATGCACCACTTCTCTCATCCAGCCCAGTCAGAACTCTGGATTTTCATGATTTAGACGGGATTTCATAGGCGTCGGAGTGAAACAACTCACTGAGGCCTTTCATGCAGCTTCTCTCCCTTTGTTTCTATCACTGTGTGCTGTGCGTGCAATACCCACATGGTTGGGTATTGGCACCATTGCTCTCCCCTCCCAGCCAGGACAGGGACAGCAGACCACCCACTGGCTCCTGTGCCTGCAGGGACAAACAGTGGCTCCCATTTCAGCTTGCATTTTGCTTAGAAGCCAGGTGAAAATGCATCAGCAGAGACCTCTGGAGAAAGCGAAAAAAGCAGCCAGAATCTTGCAACCCCCTGCAGGCATCTTCCCCTGTGGAAGGAGAGAAACCTCTGTGCAGAGCTGGGGCTGGAGCTCAGGAGGGTCTGAAGGTGAAGGGAGGCTGAGGCTTGGTGGGCTGTTGGCTGTCCCAGACACAGCAGCAAGTTGCACGCTCACACAGACACTCTGATCTGAGTCCCTTGGAGGAGGATGTCAAGGGGGAACTTCCCATCCTTGTCCTTTCAAAAGCTCTGTGTCCCAGACTGGTCACACATACATCTCAATTGCATTGGTCAACAGCACCTGTGAAATTCCCTGCAGTCTCTAAGAACCGGAGAGGGCTCCAACTGCCCTGTCTGACATCCTCAGCCAGTCTGACAGTGTGGGCACTTGTCTCCTGTGCACATAGGGGACTCCTGTGGGACGTGCCTGGCCTCTGTAAATCAGCATTCCCAGGGCTACCTGCCTTTAGCACCAAGAGGCCTTCGCACAGAAAAGTGTCTGTCTCCCTTGTTTCTTCCTTCAGGCGTGCTCCTTTGTGTGACAGGTGACAACCTGTTTGTGACAGGAAGATGGGGCACATAGGTAAGGGAAAGTCCTAGCAGCTGAGCTGGGCAATTGAGGTCAAAAGTAAATACTGCTTGCTGTGGTGTTTTTGCCAGCTGTGTGTTGTTCATGCCGCTATGAACAGAGGTGCTGAGCCTCAGAGAGCTCTAAATGTGGAAGGAAAACATAATACAAATGTCTAAATGCAATTCACTGTGCAAGAAAGCTTTTGCTACCCAGGTCCTGATCCTGCTCCAGCACTGCCCCATGCTGTCTGCCATGGGTAGGGTATGCCACACATTGAAGTTGATGACACCTATCTTAAAAAACAGCAGTAAGGAGAGAAAAGCTTGGAATGTTTTGTAGTGGTGGGGAAAGGTCTGTGCACAGCAGCCACTGAAGAGGAGGATAACTATCTTAAACAAACAACTCAGCAATAAGTAGAAAAAGGCTCTGAGGGTTTTGCAAATGATGGTATTGTAGTCTGACAACACAGCATTGTTCTGGAGCTGAGGCTCAAACCCTGGATCTTGCTGGGAAAATTAGCTCTCCTTAAACCTGCTGGCGTTTCTCCTCCTGAAGGTTAACTGTGCTGTGGACTGTGGTCTTATTTGATGATTTGTATGGCTGCAGCACCTGAGCTTGCACCAGCTGATGTGGCTCTTGTGCCTTCTCATTGTGTGATCTTTTTATTCCATAAGCTTTCACAGACATCCCAAATCTTCCTTTAACACTGATCATGAGGTAACTGGAAATAAGGAAAATGAGGGATCCAAGACAACATTATTGAACTGGATGGTACCACTTCCACAGCTATGCCCTATATGCTATAAAAAGAAGCTGCGTAAGAATGAGCAGGAGTGAACTGGCACTGAGATCAAGGTGAGAAAGAGAATAAAAGGGCTGTGAAAATATTCCTTTATTTATACACTCCTCTCTTGTGTCCAGACCTGAGTCCTGTGTAAATTGTCATCCAGCTCCCTTACACAGCTTAGAAGCACTCCTGGGTAGATGAACATCCTGAAGCCACTAAAAGAATCAAGAGCTGAACTGGGGACAGAGCTGTGGGCCAGGCTGTGATGCACCAAGTTAATGCCCAACAGCATGACTCGTGCCCGACTGCCCCGTATGAGCACTGGATACACACATCTGGGTAAATGCTCATGTCAGGGACAACAGGAGGGCAAAACTGTCTCATTTTGTTGTTTTTAATTGAACAACCATATTACCCAAGCACAAACAGCACGTTGCAGGGCAGGGCAGGACATGCAACATAACCACCTCTCAAAAAGGGAAATGGAGCTCAGAAGGAAAATCTCTTGGCACTATTGGGGAACTGCAACCTGACAGGCACTTAACCCTGCAATTGTTCCAAGGCTGGTGGAAAGGCATAGCATCAAGTCATAAGAACAATGAGCAACAGCAGCCTCAAAAACAGAGATAAGAATAGGATCCTCACAACTGCGAAATGGAGCTTGGGGTGGGAAATGAATCTTTAGGAAACTCAGAAGTTAATAGCATAGGTATCAGCCAGCTTCTCAGGGAAAATGACATAATTTAGGACTTAACGCTGATTCACACATATTGAGGATCTCGGCACTTAGAGGCTTCAGTTTCTAAATTAGCATCACACAGATGCACATGAAAATCCTGGCATAGTTAATAATCTTGCTAAGTATTCTGGGCATTATTTTTAAGCAGAAACAAAAAAAAAATCAACACAACCCGTGCCCAAAAACAGCAAAAAAATCTGAATAATTACCAAGGTACCTGCCAAATTAATTGTTCTGTGTAAATGTTCAAATAAAACGTATAACACATCCCAGGAAAACACACTCATTCTTGCTTCCTTCCCCAAATAAGAAGACATCCATTTGTCAGTGCATTTTCAAGCCCAAAAGGCATATTAAAAAACTTCTATACCGTACATTTTTGAAAACATTGCTCAGATTCAGCTTCCATGAGACGCATCACTCCCAGCGGTAGTACTTAAGCATTTTGCCTTGATAATTTTGCAGTCTGCCTATTGTAGTGTTACCTAACAAGTAGCTAAAGAATGAAGGGCCAGCTCTTTGTGTCTGTCGAAATAAAAATCAGAGGGGCTGTCAGGACTTTGTCAGAAGCCATAAGGGATACACTCCTGGCTCCACAGCACAGTCCTGCCTGCCTTTCTTGCAAGAGAGATAAAGGCAAGTTGTTATCTTCCTTTTGCTCTTTCTCTTTCCCTGTGTCATTAAGAACAGTGAAGGCCACAGTGAAGGCCACAGTGAGCCCTCAGTGACACTCAGACCTCTGAGCACCGGCAGCTCAGGGAGCAACAGTGTGAAGTTTTCACCAAGCACATGCTCAAGGCTGTACATGCACTGCTGACATTTGGCAGCATGGGCTGCTGGGCATTCTGGAAAGCAACGGCTCATCACTGGCTGGATTATGGCCGTAGGACTGACAGGTCTGTTTAGCTATAGTGGGGAACACCTCACCAGGGGCTGTTCGAGGCGAACTGGAGAAACAGCTCCTTTTAAACTATTGACTTATTTCGAGGCACTCCACAGCACTGAAATGCCCCGTCTCTAGGTGATGCTTGCAAGGAAAATACACTCTTGGTGCACTGCAAAGATGCTCCGTGATAGGAAAACAGGGAGTTAGAGGGAGCTGACCAGACACTCGCCTGCTCTGAGCCAGTCCTCCAGGCACACCATCTTTCCAGGAGGGCGGTCTTGCAGATCTGCTCCTAGTTCAGCCTCAGAGTAGCACGGGGAGGTAGGAGTCCCATACACCATACCGTGGAGTGGGTGGGGGAATGGATCTCATGCCACCTACACATTGCTCGGTCTGCAATAAATAAAGTGGGTGGATTAAATGTCATAGATACATACCACTCCTAAACTCTTATCTGTCTGCACTGGTATCTGTGCCAGCTGCTTCTCCACCTACCTAGAGGCCTTTTGGTTATGGAAACCCACAACTCACAACGATATTTCACTTCTGTAGAGATACATTGCTTACACCCACCTTGAAACCAAGTAGAAAACAAATGTTCTTACTTGATACCAAAGAGTGACCTGCCCTCAGGTGGGAAGCAATCCCCTTTTCTGTGATTTGCTGAGATCTGGAAGTTGAATTAGCAAAGGCAAAGAATAGTTTGCTTGGTTTTTTTAATTGGATACCTTTTACCTGTAGCACTGGAGATGGCAACCAGTCACTCCTGCTCTCTTGTACTATCTCTGCTTGGGAGCTGTCAGGGTTTGCTAAAATGTGAGTCCAGGTCCAGATATGGGGCCTGTGGTACTACCATGCACTTGGCTGCATGGCATTCCTTATCTTCTTTCTTGCTAATATCCCTGTTGGGATTCTTACACAGATAAAAATAGCCTACAGCGTCTGCTTCTCCTTCCCAATGATTTGCAGACAGATACTTGCCAAGTGTCTAGTGACTCATTTATTTGGGAAAAAAACGACCACAACAATGCAATCTGCAAACCCACACTTTTCCCACTCCCATATAAGAAGCATTTTTAACAGTCACTCAGACCTTGTGTAGAACAGATATTAGCAACCTGCTCCTCTGTTTTTCTCTAAAGGATGATGAATACAACTCCAGGGACCAAATTTCCATTGCCTTTTTCTTTTGGTAGCCACTTACTCCATGCAAAGTGTACGTGACACCAGTCTGGAGACCCAAGCTATTGAGAAGAGCTTGGGTGGAAAGGCATGGACTGGGCTGGTGGAGCTGCCAACTCTCTGTCCTTGGCAGGAAGCTGGAGACTAAATGTCAAGTATGCTTTGCTGCTCTGTGGTTCTGGTCCAGTCATCCATTTACCCAGTGAAAAGTTGCTTTAGACGTTTTTTTCCGCAGCTTGTGCAACATTGCACTGGGTGCTCTGGAGGGGAGTTAAGTGCTGTGTTTCTCTGAGGATGTTTTTGTAATTGAATACACTTGGTCAGCAGAACCTTTACTAAGACACAGAATAGATTTTGAAAACAAAACTATAAAGGGATAAGGAAAAAAAAACCCTCTATGAACAAAGAGACCAAACTTTTGACACCACTGAAGGCAATGTCATTGTCTGTACTCCTGCATTGCAGCAGCTGTAGGTGGACTGACTCCTCAGACATGGGCTCTTGCAAGGCCAGATCCAAGAAAAAGAGCCACAAGCCTATTCACAAGTGTAAAGATAAAAAGATCTAGGTTTTCTGTGTTTAGTGCCACTCGTGTCTGAAAATCCCAGCAGCACTCCAAAAAGCATCTTGCTGAGGCACGGAGTAGTTCAGGAGTCACCAAAAAGCCACAATGTTTGTGAGTTGCAGAGCAGGAGTCAGGAGTCCCAGTACTTTGCTGTGTACAGAAGCAGTAAAGGTAGGACACAAAATGCCGGAGTGGATCAATGCCTATCATTTATAGCTGTCAAGAAAGCATATTTCAGTTTCCCTGATGGGAGAAGCAGACATCTCAAAGACTATTTTCAGAGAAGGGCTGATGTTTTCCCATGTCCTTGGGAAGCAAAATTTCATGTAATTTCCCATTGAATTCTCTTCTACAACTTGTCTGCCTGAATGCATAGTTACAGTGCTTCTGAATTTTATTAAGAAGCCAAAAACTGGGGGTTTTTATCTAAGCAAAAATCCTCCAACCCTCCACCATCTCACCTCCATAACACAATTCAATCAATACCTACCTCCATTTAAATATCCCACCATCACTTATCCATGATGCTGAAAAGCCCTGGAACAATGAATTACTACACATGAATATTTTCTACTCAAGAAACAAGAAATTAAAAATTTTGGCATTCTATTTTTAAATAATAAATAGAAAATATTTATTTTACAGCATTTTCAAGTTCATTTTGACAAAAAGGCAGTTTTCATCAAGCATTTGACAGACCAAAAAAAAGAACTTCTACAGAAAGCTTTGTAGCTCATACAGCTGCATACACAAGGTGAGTTCTTGCTCTTTAGATATATTTATGTATGTGTATGTTTCCAGTTTTAACAATTACAAACTAGAAGCTAATATACTGAATTTCAAGAAAACTCTTACTCATGATATAATTACATTGCAGTAATAAAATCAGTGCTTAATATGTTCAAAACAGACAGATATGAAAACAGTATAGTACCTTGCCACATTGCCATCTCCTTGTCTATACAAATCTGTTATATTTCTTTTTCTTATCTCTCTTAAGTCTTCAAAGACTGGCTTCTTAGTATCAGCTCTGTGCTACTGACAACACATGTTTTTGGAAACAGCACAGCAGATCTTATAGTACAATTATTAGAAAATAGAATTCATTGCCAGTGCAGTGATCAGCAAAGAAGATATGGCATTTTCCTCGCTGCTTTAATGAGTAATCAGCACTTTAAATAAAAGAAACAGCAACAAAAAATATCCCCCTAAAAGCCCCAAGCGGAAAAAAAATCAACCAACTAACCCCCAGGTGTCTTCAATTCATTATAGAGATGTCAATATACTGACAAAAATGTGGCTTTGGGCAAAGTTGTTTTGTGCTTTCCGCATCAGGATGATGATAGCAATTGGCTGCAAGTAATATTGAAAGGAGCAAACATTATGAAAAGAGGATGAGGAAAAAAGACTCTATCTGGTTTTGAGCATGAGCCTTCCAATACCAGTACTGTATAATCAGGGAAAAACGATGAGATTTGGATCTTCAGAGAAGAATTGATAAACAAGCAGGACTTCTTAAAAGTCAAGTGAAAAGAATGAAAAAGAATAGGATTATGATGAATTCAGAAAAACTCTGATAGAATATTCAAAAGCATGGTTAAAATCAGGGTTTGTAACTATATTAACAGGAAGAAATTCCTTAAAGTGTAGAACTGTGGGACAGGTCCTCATCCTCAGCTGAATTCAGCAGCACAAAGATAATAGCAGCTAAAATTCTGACCTGTGGATGTATAATAAGCACATTTATAAATAGGATAATCATCATTATAGTTAAGTTCAGGCCACAGCAATTATACCTGGACTTTGATCATGACAGTCATTAGGGAGCTTTGGATTAGGCCCATCTCTAGGAAACACATGAAAGATAGAGGAGGAGGAGGAATAAATGACAGAACTACAACCACCTAGAAGCCGCCTTTAAGATGCTATATTGTATATTACATACAAGAAGTGAAAGCATAGGGAAAGAATACGCAGCTAAACATGAAAAAGTGTTTAAAAGAACTGTCAATAGCAAAACCCGGGAATTTATGCACACATTAAGCACTGATGAAATTTCCTGTCCTGACGTGATTTTATTTTAAATTATCTGAAGAAGTGAAATAGTTGAATTACTTTTCCTATCTCTCACCTGCAAGATTTCTAAAACAGACCTTTTTTTTTTTTTTTTTTTTGTTAGCCACACTTGCTCAAAAGATGTAAAATAACAAGTTCCCAATGCACTGGTTATTGATACCATATGTCTACTTCATAAAATATCTGCAAAACAAAGCATCCTATTACAAGGGTAACAACTGTCTCAGCTTGTATATGAAAAAAGGATGCGTTAGCACAGCATACAAACCTTCAAAGATCTATCGAATATTTGTAACAACGTCATATAAAAACATGATTTAAACATAAAAATATTCATAGTATATAATACAATCTTCCAGTGGTAGTTATTGGACATTACTCTTCACACATACTGTACCCACGCATACAGATACACAAACGTACGCTCACTCTCTTGCCTGGAGGCTCTGTAGCCCCCAGTGTGGAATTGCCTTTCTTCAGATTAACAGTTGTTGCTATAGGTAAACAGCTATTTCTCAATGCATTTGATTCTGAAGTAACACAAAGGAATGATGCAATGGCCTGGCAAAATATGTTGTTTTATGAAAAGATAGTCAATAAATATTGTTCTGCTACAGGAAATGTTGTGTAACAGTTTAGCCACATGGTTTCCAATGTTATACAAAAGGGCAGTTTTTTAAGTCCTTATCATATTACAAGTACTACAGCAAGGCTTTCTTCAGAAACCTCTTGAGTCTTAACTTGATCATATTTCTCGCTCTGTTCACAATCAGCATTAAAAGAAGCCCAAATTCCCCAAAAAGCAGCCCAGTATGAAGAACAAATCGTTCAGATAGGAGTCAGTAAGAGCCATGTGCTTTCACATCATCTCATCTTCTCTCCCCCAAACAACATTCCACAGTTATGCCACCTGTAGAAACCAGGAAAAAAAACATTTATGCATATATGTCTCATATACAAGTAGCTTTGTTCCCCTTCACCACACTCTGCCCTTCCAGCTCCTGGGTGTGTTACGCCCATAGCAGACAGACAGCAGTCATGAGGTGTGCTAATGACTTCTCCAGGTCACACTTCCCAGAGTCCTTTTCAAGCATTGCCAAGAGAGGGTGTGACTAAGTGTGATTATATTTTTTTTCCTGCATGTTTATTCTTTTTTTTTTTGCTATAGAAGTTGTCCCTTTAGTTTGTGCTTTGTTACAATTTCCTAACATTTTCCCAAAGTACAATATTTTTATTTTGAACAGATAGAGAATCTTGAGCCCTCAGAATGGATTTTTTATTTTCTTTTTGTTTCATTTTAGTTATTTAAGTGCGGGATGAAATTTTTGCCCTGTCATTTGTCACTTTGTTCTCTGCTCTCTCTCCCCACAGCCCTGGGAGGCTTGTCTCCGCAAGTCCTCCCATTGGGCAGCTGCCAAAGTCCTTCCCATCTTGTCTCTTGCAGCATCTACAGGGTGGACGAGCTTTGCTTATAATCCCTCAGTATGACAGAGGCATAGGTCACGTCTGGGGGTGTGCAGAGCACCGACTCCGACACAGGGGAGCTGGGCACGGAGCTGCCTGAAGCCACAGAATCCCGGAAAGGGGACGGGGGTGTCAGTGCCGGAGAGTCTTCTAGAGTCATTTTGCTGGTTGCTGGCTCCTCGTCCTCCTCCTCCTCTGTGCTCTTTTCATACACATATCCCTGAATGAGCTTCACCTTCTCGCTCTCTGCTTCCTCAGCCGGGGGAGACAGGGGCTCCTCACTGAAGGCAGCCACCTGGAAAGGCTGCAGGGCTGGCTGCTGCGGTGGCGGGGGCGGGTAGGGGGGCCGCACGCCATTCCCTGAGCCAGGAGTGGGGAGGACAGCGTTGAAGTCAGGGATGCCGGGGGCAAATTTGTTGACCACTCCTTGCAGCTGGTCCATGAGAGACTGTGGCTGCAGGGGCAGGGTCTTGGCGGACTGCTCAGGCAAGAAGAGTTGCGTTTCCTCCACTGTGGCCTGCAGCGGGGGGGTTGTTGCCACCCGCCTGTGCACCACCATGGAAGGACTGCTGGACTGGTTGAGGCGAACAGGGTCTCTATCTTCTTCCTCCACCACATTGTACAGAGTCTTACTGCTGATGTCGGTAAAAGTCAGACTTTGGCCGTGGTAGTCTTTAGTGAGGGGTTTGATCACCGCTGTCTGATTGCACCCTGTCTCCTGGTTCTTCACATGCACTGAGAGTCTGTGCCATGTATGTTCCCCCTTTGGATCTTGTCTTCCACCTGGTTCAGACCATGACACAGACTTTCCATTAGAACTATGAATAAAATAAAGATGGGTTTATTTGCATTTACATTACGAAGACACAGGCAGTATAACAAACAAGCCCACAAAAATACTGATTGCTTTGCCTCATCAGTAAGCCTCCCCCCTCCAGTTTTTCATGTCCTCCCAGAAATACTACATGAGAAAACAACACTGTGATTTTCATCCAAAAGTGATTACTTCCTGTTGGTTATCTATCCTACAGCCAACCTGGAAAGGCTAGCCTGCGGGAAGGGCTCTGGGAGAGCCATCTGTGGTTTGAAGACTTGAGCTGTCATTCGGTACCTGGGTTTGCTCACCATTTTTCAGGGGGAAGAAAAAAAAACAGGAAAAAAGTAACAGGGAAAGCTTTCATTAAGCCTGATTTGCAGCTTATAGGAAATATTTTCAAGCTGTTGGAAGAAAAACAACCCACAGTCATAGCCTTTGGCAAACTGGGTAGAGAGAGAAATTGTTGCTAACCCCTCCTTTCCATTTTATTCCCTCTCCCCCTTTTGCACTTAGAAACAGATTATCTATCAGAGAAATGAAGGACTCCCAGGGCCTCTATGAGGTAGGAGGCAAATGCACTTCTTCCCGGGTGACTGTTATTTACAAACCAGGCTAAAATGCTGTGACTGAAAACAGTTGGTTTGTGTGGGAGGAGGAACAAGCAGCAGCATGACCATGGTGAGTCAAACCCTCTGATTCCGAATACAGGCTGGGTCCCATCGAAATGCTGGGCAGTTTGGCTGAGCGAGGATCTGAGGGTCAGGTCTGACACTGAGGAACTGTAGGTTTTTGCATTTCCCTGTACCCTTGAAGGGAGCAGCACTCAAAGCTGAGTGGCAGTTTTTAACAGCTGGTGGGACAGGGAGCTGAGCAGTGCTTTAGAGGACCAAGAAACTGTTTAATTGCAGGTGAGGCAGTGGAGATGGTTCACAAATCATAAAATACATCACCTGGGTGGAAACCAGAGACGGAGAGAAATTCTGAGATTATTTATTCAAAGCAGCCTTATCTCAGGGTTTCATCCCTCAGAGACCAGAAGCAAACAAAGGATTAAATTTCAGACCCTGTGATTGCGATGCAGATGGGAGACAAAGTGAGTGGGAGGCTGGCACAGCAGCCTCACCTCCTGCTACTGCACACATCAGGGGAGATCCCTTCCCTTACAGTGTTGCAGTATTGTTCTAAGCATTTCACTTTCCTTGCTCAGACTCTCATGGTTCTCCTTTTCAAGAAGTAAATAATTGCCACTTGAATTTTATTTAAAAACCCTGTATTGACTGACTTTGTCATAGCTGGAAGAGACTGGTACAACACAGATAGTGTTGTAAATCTGTCAAAACAGAAAAGAAATGTACATGACAATGTGTCATTTTTCTGCTGAGCAGTAAGTACTGCTGGAGGAAAAAAAAAAAAGAATTTAGGTGGATCCAAGCTGGGAAACTCATCTCCAACTCCAGACTCCAAATGCTGGACCTGTGACTCACCACCTCTGTGGGAACTGGGGCGCACGAAAGGGCCAATCTAAAAAATTCATAACTCCCCAAAGCATGTAGTTGGTATGACCTGGAGCTGTTTGGATTTAGAGCTTTAATCTAGAGAATAAAAAAGACAAGTTCCCAGCTGAAGAAGGAAAAGTCTATATTATAGTGATCAATGTAAAGATAAGAATGAAGGTTTAGAAGCATTCCTGTTTTGATCAAAACGAGCTGTGGATGACTTTTTTTTTTTCTTTAAGTGCTATAGAGATAGGCAAATGAATGTAACTCTTGAGTGTGAAAGATTTTTAAAGTAATGTTTTAACATGCCAGGAACTGCAAACTCTTCACACAGAAACACATTTGGTCTACTTTAACTTCAAAACAAGTCTCTTCTTGTAAAGAGAAAAATAAGTCAAGTGCTCTCATTTGCTCATATTTTGCTGATGCTGTAGCTTACAAATACTGCAAAGAGATTTTCTAAAAAATATATCATGATTATCTGCTGCCTTTTATGCAAAGTCCACTTCTTCATTTTTTTCTTCATATCTAGTTCTGGTGTATCATCTCACTTTTGATTCTCTCCTCACACCATCTGTTTAGTCTCTGTCTCATTTTATTTTCAAGATTTTGTATTTTGCATCAAAGGCAAGCATAGCTATTTTAAGGAACTCACTACCTCTGTCTTCAAGTCTTGCTCCTATTTTGTTCATTTCCCTCTCCCTCACTCTCAAATTCTGGTCCTCTCACTTCTTTCTTCTGTAGCACTCTCCATAGTCCCAAGTCAATGGCCATGCTTAACCTATGCTGGGACTGCAATATCCAAATGTAAGCAAACCATTTCATCAGGATTTGTCTGGTACCAACTTGCTCTTCGGGGAGAGCTGGTGCTGCTGACATACCTTACCTGTGCTTGCCAGACCTTAATGCTCATGGCTCCAATGACCTCATGACAAAGAGCTTTAGGGCTGCAGTGGCTCTCTGTGGGATCCATTTGACAATATTTACTGATTATTCACCGCAGATTATTGTTCCAGCTCTTTCCCTCTACTTGCTCTCCTTGCTATGTCCATGCACTTCTAGCCTGTTTATGAGTCACATTTTCAGATGGAGTCCCAAGACTGCAATAGAAATACTTGGGCTTTGTCTTGCTGGATGCCTGGCAGGGGTTCACACCAAGATTGACACATTCAGGCAGAATTCATAATTAACATGCAAGAAAAGCACTTGTTATTCTGGAATGAAGAGCAGCCATCTTGAATATCATTAAATGACATTTAGACAAAAAGCAAAGTTTTTATTAGTTTCATGAGCAGAGCTGTTGCTATTTTTGGTAATTCAAAACTTTGCTTTTAATTCATGCATTGATCTTTGTAACATACTCTCTGCATGAATCTGGGGCAGTCATTTTGAGGCACTTTCAGCTGTTTATTATAGACACTAAACAAGATGGAAAACAACTTCAGATTGTAATAGTTACTTGCTGAAAGCCTTCAAAAGAACTGCGCCTAGTTCTGAGACTGTGGTTCAAAATATGCCTGCCCAACAGTAGGACATGCCTATAACCTGTCAGACGGCTCACTGTTCAATGTTAAGTATCTCCAGATGCTCAAAATCTGGCCCCTCCTTGTGACCAGGAGTTCCCCAGACTCAAGTCCAGCTTCAGGCCAAGAACAGAGTCCTACTCTTGCCAGTTCCTGGAGGAGCTGACTTGCTGGCTTCCTTGGAGCAGTGTCAAGTCTGAGTACCCCACAACAGTTGTTTCCTCTTTACACTGCAGAATTGTGAAGATGCCTTGCTTTAGACATTGGATAGAAAAGATTTAGCGGCTGAATGCTTCTGAGGTGAAAAATCATTGTCCTATTGGTCTAAGGTAAGTTAGTCTGTGCAACTCTCTGATCCTTTCACCAGTGAAGTTATAACCTGAGATCCAGAGCACAGAGAATTAAATCACCTTTGAGTCCTGTGTGCTCGAAACTTTGTCTTTTTTTTTTTTGCCTTGAACATTTTATCCATAACAACCTCTAATTGAATAGCATATGTAACAGTTAAGCAGAGTGACATGTGTTCTGATGAGGTTAATTCCAGGAACCCACAAGTTGGAAAATGGCTTCAGATGCAGTCAGGCAAAGTGCTTGAGAAAGAGCCCTTCCTGTTAAAACACGAAGGGACATTCCTTGATCTGTTAAGAGTTCATGCCCTGTTTCGGCCTTTTAGGATACCAGAGTGGTGGTCGGCTATCTTCTCCAAGTGGTCATAAGCTGAGGGAGAATCTTAAGCTTGCCCAGATGAGTGATACAGTCATTTGAGTCAGCTTGGTGGTGTTAGACAAGACACAGAGCACAGATTTAATATATTAGGCTGTTTTTTTTAAAGCAACAATGGCAATTTACCAGAGCAAGTGGTTATAGGAGAAATAACAAATGTTACCTGTTGTTGACTGAAACACAGACTTCGCCGGGTCGGAATCTGAATCTGAATCTGAACCTGAACTGTTTATTCAAAGGAAACGAGCTGGTTTTATACACTTCTTCAAGACACAGTATTTCCTTACATGGTAATTCTCACTACATGACCTATCCCATGTTGCCACATCAGCAACGCACCTTCTAAATGTCCTTCTTTGGGGTGATCATGCGCTGCCCACCCACCTGGCAGCTTCTGGCAGGCTCCTCTCCATAGGGGTCTGCCATGCGACACCTCCTCCCACCAGGGTCTGTGCTGCCATGTGCTACTTTGTGCCACCATGTGCTTCTGCAGGCATGTCCCACAGCTCAACTCCATCACATCTCTTCCCACAGTTACCTGTCTTTCATTGCCAGACCAATGTTTTGGCCCAACCTACCTCCTTGTAGTCATTATAGTAACTGAAATGCCACAGCCAGTAGGAAGCACTGGGATAACCTGGCAGTCCCTTCCATGACGATAAAATCTTAGGAATGAACATAAAATGCAAACTGAGAAGCCTATCAACTTTGTCAGCAAAAATTAAGTCTGAAACAAACCCTGAGCTGTCTTACCAGCAACCAGAGGAGGTCAGTTTCAGGTACTGCTCAGTCACCAAATGCTGCTCCTTCCTTCCAAGAGCAGGGTACAGTTACAGCTACCCAACAACTGGCTCCAGAGCACAACACATGCAGGGCTGTCCTTGAGCACTGACAAAGAGGTGACCAGCCTTTGGAGGCGGTGGGACACAGAGCAAAAGGAAATGCCCTGTTCAAAAGCTGTGCATTGGACAAAATCTTTCTCATCCCCACACAGCAGTTGCTGTTCGATGCTACCCTGGGGAAGCCAGTGAAGGAATTTCTGCCCTGCCCACAGGGAGGCAGTCAGTCAGCTACAAGCTTTCTCCAGCCCTGCAATCACGTAAGTGGTAATGAGCCTGAGTAAAGCTCTGTCCCACTGCCATCTCACTGTTCCCCCAGACCAAGCTAACAAGACTAAAATTTAAGGCTAATACCTGCACTGCAGCACACTGCAGGTGCTTTGCTGGTATCCCCAAGGCCTCTTCCATTATTGTCTCCGTTTCAGTAAGGCCACTGGGACCTGAAATTTCATTAAGGGAGTGAGCAGATTTTAATCCGGGGTAGTGATGTCTCCCTGCACTGAGCAGCCCCTCCTCTCAGAGCTTCAACAGCCAGCCCTGATGCTCATTAGCAAAGCAAGCCATGCTGGTCTCCGTGTTCCTGCAAACCTAACTTCTGGAACACTGGTTCTAGGGACTCATCTCTTAAACCTGGGTTAGTAAAACTCCTCTGCACTCTCTCATGAGTGAGAGAGCCATCATCAACCACAGTCCCTGTCTGGTGTATGCCAAGGATTTTTGCCTGATAAAATCACCTAAATGAAAAAAGAATCACAAACCAATTTCAGCCTTAGTTTGTTTACACTATAATCTCTGTCTTGGTAATAAGAAACAGTTCTCACAGCATGGCTCCAATACTTTTGTTAGTGCTGTATAATTAGAGCAAAGTTTAACCTCCCACTTGTGTTTCTGGAAATTTAAATTACTTTTCCTTTTTGCTCCCCTCCCCTTTTTTNTGCCTTGGGTATTGGATGCAATATTCTTTGTGAATTAGAGCACTGCTTTAAATGGATGATGAAAACTGCTTACACAAAATATAGGAAAAAGTAATGCTGTTACACTGTCTTGTCAAGGCAGAACCTGATGATACTTAGGGGTGTTGTGAGTGAGCTCAAGTCCAGAACTGCCTTTCCACTAGTTTATGTCAAATAAATGTGACATAGTCATTTCCTTCCTAAGTTACTCTAATGCAGCAGTTAAGTATCACTTTTTCTGAGTTACACATAGGCTTTCTAATGTATATTGACCCTATTGATAATTGGGGTATTTTTCTCTTTTTTAAATTGAACTCTTATATTATAGAATCTGTAATGTGGATGCAGTAGCTATGTCTAGGCTGAGTACCCTGTGATGAGATCCCGGTTTCCATCCTCAGGGTCTCCAGGTTGGGGTCAGACCCTTGGGCAGGATCAGAGGTTGGCAGCCCCCCTCACCTCTCTCTTCTGGTCACCCAGATGGGGAAAGCTGGAACCAGGACTGGGGTCACTCATTTTACGTTTGTGCTACCATGGAACGGGGTTGCTGCTAGGCTCATACCTGGCCCTAGGGGCAGGGAATTATTTCCAAATTCAACTGCTCAGAAATAGCCAAATATCTCTAAATAAGTAGATTTATTCACTTTGAGGCTTAACAATAACTTTTATGTACATAAGCCCTTTTATATGGCTGTGAATTTGGGGGCACTAGGGAATGGTGAGAGAAATGGTCTGTGCACTGCTTCAGTGTAGTTGAAGTCCCACAGCTTCAGCATGTATCACAGACCTAACCTACCTAGCTCACCAGAGGTGGGAGGATATTACACTGATAATGTGTATGAAAGTCTGACCACTAATTATAATTACTACTAGAAATTTGTAGTCTGTGATATGCAGAATGTTTCATATTTCAGTTATCTAATTATTAGTGAAAAAATTTAGTTCACCTGTGGGTTCATTAGGTATTTTGAAAAAGCTATCAAATAACTACAAAAGTGTTGCTTTGAGAAAACAATCTAATAAATAATAAAAAGTTCAGGATAATAAACAATTTGTCAGAAACAGCAATAAAATTCATCCAGTGTTCAAGAAATGAAGATAAGAAACCTGCAAATCAAAGTGAAATTGAAAAGTGAATAGCTTTTGAATAGAATTCTTAGTAGTGAATAGCTTTTGAATCTGTTTAATTTATTCTTATTAATAAGTAAACCCCATCAAATATTCAGAATTACTTCATTCTACTGAATCACTTTTTAAATTTTTTTAAGGATAATAAAGTTAGTACATGGGAAAGCATGGTGTAAACCATCATAGGCCCTTGGTTATCAAAGGAGAAGCACATTTGTGTTACCCGAAGGTGTGTGTCATGCTGCACATTCACATAAATGTATATGACAATGCAGCCAATGCCAATGCCTGAGCTGAAGCATTTATTCAGACAGGCTCAGAAGGGAGCACAGCTGATAGAACCTGAAAACTGAAAAGTACAATGTTTTGAGCAAAGGAACCTGGAAAGCTTAGGCACATAGGAAGAAAATGTTAGAATTAAATTCATTTACAAAAAATGTAGGTGGGTGCAACCAAGGCAAAATAGTCTGTAGGACTGGGAGGCTGTGAAGATCAACAACCTTCAAAAAACAGTACGTCGAAAGAAATGCCGTGGAACTGCTGTTGAATAAGAAACACTAATTAATGAACTTTGAATATAATAAAACCACAAAAATTGCCCATGAGTTCTTTATTCCCCACTCAAAAGCACCACACCATGTTGCAGAGATCAGGAGGTCTTTCCTGTGAATGCAGTTTAATAGTAATTAAGACAGTTGGAGGTTTTTCCCTGCTTTCTGTAATCCTCTGTGGTTCTGATGGAAAATTATTTGGGCCACCATGTTTTTTACCAGAAAGGTATTGACAAACTGAAAGCTGTATAGGCAACAGCAATAAAAAAGCACTGGGGACATAGGATAAAGCACATGAGATAAAACTAAAATATCCGAATATACTCCGGGGTTTTTTTCAAGAATCTCAAAGGTATTAGCACCAAAGCTGAAAGGTATTTCACATGGCATAGAGATGCCCAACTGAGACTCCTAAATGAAGCTACAAAAGGGCAAAATTATGCTACACAGCCAGAATATTTCCTAGTCAATAGCTCTATCAGAGCAGGAATAAATTCCTAATGAACAGAAAAGCCTGTTGCCCTGGATATTTTCTCCCAAAAAGTGTGCAACACTTGCAGGGGTAGCAGTAAATGAGGTCCTTCTCCCACTATAACTTGTCAGATTCTCTGGTACACTTGAGAATAAAATAAACTCCCAACGGTTTAAATGGGGCCTAAAGAGCCATCAGACTTGCTTTAACGTGCCAGCAATTTGAGTGCTTCACCCTGTGGCAAACTTAACCAAGTTGCCACAGGAAGCTTAGTTATGAGGCCTCTTGTTTGTAATGCATGGCTCTCCCTAATATGCTGCAGCACACAGAGCAGCCTGTAAAGCCTGTGGGGTGTGTCCGAAAGTTTCCATGGTAACGAATGTGCAGCTTCAGAGGAAAAGAGCCCTGAAACTCAGAGCTGATGCTTCTGGGTTTTTTAATATGTTAATAAAAATTTATGATTCTATATTTTGATGATTCTGCATTTCTAACTATCTCCAGGATTGGACAGAGAATGGAGACAAACATTAGTGAAAAAAATGCTGCTATTATATGCATCAAAACATAAGACAGTTTCAAGACTCTACATCCACTTGGTTGTAAGTGGGAGCTGGGGGAAACCATAGCGTGCATGGTGATTTCTAGCATGTTGGGGTGGTGAAGCAGAGCCTCCTAAGGAAAGTCTGGACTTGCAAACTGTTGCAGTTCTGGTGAGTGAGACTGAGCCTTGAGACCAGGTGGTGCTGATGGGCAGCTGGTGATATGATAGACACTTATCTACTGCTCAAACTGGGCTGTGCGGCCACAGGGAGCTCAGGCAGTCGGTTGCTGATGGAGGACATGCCCTTCCCTGGGCCACAGTGCAACACTGCCAGGCCTCTGAACATATCAGCCCTAGCTGGAGGGAGAGGGAAGCCTGAGGGGCAGGGACGGGCAGAGAAGTCAAAATAGCAAGCTTCATGCTCAGCAGGTCTGAAAAACTCCACTGTTTCTTAAAGCCTTTCTTATCTGGGCAGCTGCCACAAGCATTTGGAGATGTGTTGACAGGTTGGAGCTCCACCAGAGGTGTTTCTCAGGAGCTTATGTGGATAAGGATTTTTTTTTTCCAAACTGAAAAAAAAATCCCAAGCGTTGTCATGCAAAAAGCAGGAGGTTCAGCCTTAGGAGTTTCACAGCCTGTGCCCATGCTTTTTTGAATAGAATCTGTTGTTGCATTTGCTTTTACCTCCTAATAATATGCCTGTGTTGGACTCCCATTTGAACTTCCAGACAAACAATTGGTGATCTGTACCCTGAGAATCTGCAGCACTTGTTCCAGTTCAGAAAAGAGGGGCATATTGTTCTGATTAGAAGATAGTAACAAAATGTTTGTATTGTTCTTTACACTGCCTGTGTACAGTTTGCCTTTCAGGGTGCCAAATGTGGTTGCTGCACAAGTCCTGTAAAGCCATCACTACTGCTCCAAATGTGTGATGCCTTTTGGGGATTTCTTCTGATCTGCAAATCAGAGGGGCAGGTTGGATTGAATTAACATCATTGCTACATGCCCACAAATTGCATAGACTCTCCGAGACATACACAGAGCTAGAATCCTTTGCACTGCTCAGAGCAGTGCAACAGCATCTCTGGTTGCAGCGAGCAGCACTGCTCAAAATGCTGTGTCAGTGGATCACAAGCATCTTTCCACTGAGTCACTGCACAATCTTCCCTGGGGCAGGGAGCAGGACAGTTTCACATCTGCTGCTTATCAGATGGAAATGAACACAGATCTGGAAGAAAGGAGGTGAAGCCTTTCTGTTTTTGCAACAGCTTGCTTGTTTTCTCCACCGTGTTTCTGTTTGCTCAGAGAGGGCAGTATTTGCACTTCTTGCTTCTGAAGAGCTGAACTTCGCTATTGTTTGCTGAATGCAGAATTATGCAGAATCTGAACATCTTTCAGAAATTATACAGAAAAATAATTCACTGCTATTGAGATGCTGTTTGTTCCTACACCAAATCCTGCTGGTTTTATTTACACGTGCCTCCTTGTGATTTCCCTGTTTTCTGTGTTCCCTCTGCTGGGTCTGCAGCTGCAGTTCGCTAACAAGCACAGGTTGGAAAGAGCTGTGCACAGCAAAGGTGTCTCACTGTGTAAAGCACACAGGATAATGTCATCTCTATGCAAAACTATAAAAAAGAGAAAAATGTTGGCTAAATGGAAAAAGAAGGTAAAATTAGTACAGAAAAGAGGACATATTTGCAAAGTTGTAGGCATTTAGAAATAAAAAAGTAAAAGCTGCAAAAAAATTATTCAGTGTCCTCTTCATCACATCTGGACAATGTTTATGGTGTGAAACAGGGGGACATAAGCAAATTTCCCATCTTTAATGTCATGCACCACATTTGTCCCATCATTAGACATGATAAACCAATGAGAAAAAGAAAGCAAGGGGTAAAACCACTCTTTGTCATGCAGCTTCTCTTACACATTCACTGCAGGGATTTTTTCAAAGCTGCACATGTGCCGACGGACACTGGCTGGTGGGCGAGAACTCTGGCTGCCTCTTCCTGAAGATTGAAAAGAAAAAGACACCCAGTGAGTGGTTATACACATGTGCACACATGGTGGCTATACCACTCAATAGGTGCCTGTCCCTGACCTATGTCTGTGGGCTTTCCCATCTTTTCTCCTCTTGTCACCTCAGCTTCTACATAGATTTCTCCTTGGCTCCAGCACAACACTGTTTAAAATAGGTTTTCATGATGTTCATTCTGCTTCCAGTGCTGAGCCTTGATGTACTTTACATACCAGATGGCAAGGGCTGCTGTGCATCTAGCTGTCAGAGGAACTTCGCCCCTGGTATTCTCAGCATAGGATGAAATGATGAAAAAAGGAGCATCTGCCCTTCATGTCTTATTTACAAAAGCATCACCAAAAGTTTTTGCTGGTGAAGTTTTGAATATATACTCAGCTGCTGCTTTTTCCTTTGTCTTTCTTCCCCTAATATGTTTTTCTAAATGTTTCTTTTACTTTTGGAGCTCTAGCTGAATAGTCACTATCTTTCATTATATGTGATTTCACTACTGTGCTTCTTCTCTTTTAAAGGAAGCATTGGGCTTATTGAGACAGACACAAAATGAACAGTCTCCTAAGAGCTCTATCTGCAATGGTAATTCAATATGGAATTTCAAATTGCAGTTTGGGCTGTTAATATAGGACAATTTCCATTTCATTTTTCTTTTCTTCCTTGCCCTATCAAGCAGATGAAAATTCTCATTTGTCTTCCCTGTTATCAATAAAAATAATATACACACACACGCGTGCTTTGACAAAAATCTCAGGTATTTTTGCACATGAAATGTATCACTGAATTTCTGAAAAAAAAAAAAACAAACAACATTGTATTACAAATAAAATGCAAATCGAAATTCAGCATTTTTCGTCATCAAACAGTCATATTGCATGCTTGCCAGACGTCTGAGTGCCTCAAAACAACAGATTTATGGGTAGTGTGTGCATGTACTACATACTCAGTACATGAGCTGAACAAGCCATTCCTCTCACCACATACTAAAGCACAGGAACACAGTGTGATGTACATGGAACACATGCATTCCCATTTTGGAGTGGTAAGTGCCTTGAGATGACTTCTGAATTATTATGAATAAAACACAAGTAAGACATTCTGCTGAGCAATTTTGCCAACCTGATCACTTCGAAGCCTCTAGAAAAATTAAATTCCTTACCAGGTGTAATGAGATCGCTGAGATTTGAAAATTAAAAGATCATGACTAGGAACTTAGCTACCATGCTCTTTCCTCCACCCTATTAAAGTTACAGAGTTTATTAGACTTCTGATTAGACAGCATATTCAACATTTCTACAGTCTTCCAGTTTTCTTAAGCAACTGAGAGAAAAAGAGCTTTCTACTTCCTGTGCTTTTTGTTCAGTCACAGTAGCTAATTTTACAAAACAAGTAGAAACATGCAGTTGATTATCTGAGAGAAAAATCCAGAGCTAAATGTATTTCGCACACATGCAGCGCTGTACACTCAACTGAGGGCAGAAATCCACAGACAGCCCTGCTTAGGGACTATGGAAAAGGTGGAAAACTTTTGTTTCAGAGCATTGCTTGGAACTTTTTTCTGAGTCAACAGGCTTTGCCAGCCATCATTCCTCAGCTGCTGCAGTTTGCTGTCACTTACGGCTTACTTAGCTGCACCCCCTCTGTATTTCTTCTTATTCATATATATCCCTGTAGTGAGTTCAGAGCATTTTGCTCTCCAGGCTTTGGGAATTTGTAGGTCTTGTTATGAAATCCTCCTAAGTGAAAGGAAGAAAGAAAGAAGCCTGCTTCCTCAAGCAGTTCAAAATGCCTCAAAACATGTTCAAAGTACAGCAAACTCCTCTCCTACTGTGATCTCAGTTGTGCTCCTCAGCCAATATCAGACATAGATGTTACATCTAATAGAATGTGCAACTCCCAAATGCCTGGCCAGGTTTGCATTCTGGGGGAGGTTGTTGTTAAAATGCTGCTAAGCTCCATCAAAGCAGTGGTGTGCCTTTGGGTCAAGGTCAAGGGTGATTCCCACATGGTGATGCACAGCTTATACACTACAGAAATCACCTAAATCTCAAGGTTCATGCTTCAGTAGAATTTGACTTTATAGTGAAATCTAGCTTTATAGTTACAGGAAATGTACTGCCTGTGTTGATTGTATTTCAGGGAATTATTTTCCAATTATCAAATCAGTGTTAACTGCATAAATAATAATAAACACTTTTGCACTGAATGTGAAGTATCCTTGTAGGCTTTCTTTTATCTTCCTAGTAGTGTGTGCTAATACTGCAGAGCTGTGATTCAGAATTAATGCCCAGATCTCTATACCTTCTTTTTTTTTCTTTTATTTTTAATGATGACAATGTATCCCCACTTCTTTCTCCCAGCCTTGCAGGCAGTAATGGCACTTCACATACATTTCTCTGGTTATAAAACATTATATACTCTGCCCATCTTTACAATATGAGGATTAATGAGTCATTTTGGGGGCAGTCTTCTCAAGGGTAGTTCCGGCTGAGTGGTTATTTGTATCCTGAGCCCAGAGGCACGATGGATCTCTTGCGCATTTGAACAAGGAGCTGGCATACCATCATGAAAGTGTCTGAGTTGCTTTGTAACGAACCCTTGGGTGCTATAACAGGGAGTCTGGCAGAAGAAGCAGGGTGGCAGTGCAGAGGGCTCCTGAAAGAAGTGGATTAATTGCTTTACTTTATGTTCTTTGAAGCAGAAAAGTGCTTCTGGCTAGTCATTCAGAACAGGGTAGGTAACAAGCCTGTTGAAATTTGCAGTGAGGGATATAAAGGATACGAGAGAAGAGTCACTCTTGCTACCATTTTTTCTCTTAAGTGTAAATGAATCATCCCATGAGGCAAGCAGCTGTGTCAGGATTATAGGAAGTGTAAATTGCTATCTGCAGTGTTTTATATCTGAACAGCTGTGAAACTAGAAACATTAACCTTCTGGAATTATTCTCTCTGCTCAATCAGACTCCCCAAACAGACACAAACTGAATGAATCTGTCTGGTGTCCAAGAAAACTGAGGTGCAGTACACTGTGCTACTTATCATTTGAAGTCACGGTCAGAGGTCCTCCTCACTAGATGTAGTCCAAGCTGTAAAAAAAATCTTTCACATTCCCCATGTGAAAAAAATACAGGATAACACATCACCAGAATTTGTACAATCTCCTTTGAAACAACTGACCATCAATAACATGAGGAAGAAAGCAAAGTGGGGAGGATATTCAAGGGAAGTTAAGTGATAGCCCTGAATCAACTCCTCATTTTAAAGAACTTAAATATTTGATACAGGAAAGGAGAAGCCTTGTACCATGTGCCCTTGTCATGCTGCCTCACATTCAAGAGCAGTTCCTGCTCCAGCACTCAAGACTGGTTACCTCTGCACCCCCAAGGAATAGCTCAGCAACAGCACAAACTTTCTGGCCTGCTTTTCACCTCCTCTGTGCTCTAGCAGTCTGCAAGGTGACTGGGAAGGTAAGCACTCCTCATGTGCAGAAGTAGACCAGTAAAGTGTTCAACTACACCCTCATCCCAAATCCTCTTGCTTCTCCAATTCTAGCACATTCCTAGGAAGAAGCATGTTCTTCTTTAGATGTTTGTGTCCTTGAAAGGTCAGGTTTTATGTACGGTTTTCATGGCTGGATCAAAGGATATCTACATAAAAAGAAGCAAGGCCATGTCCTTTTCCTGTAGGATGGGGAGCAGAATTTTCAATGCCTTTCATATGAGCTAGGACCTGACAGAAGATTTCTAAGCCAGTAGATGAAGTTGGGAAGATGGACAGATTCTTGGTACAAATTCATTTTTAAAACACAAGTACTGAATTCCTGTCTAAGTGATGTCTGGAAATAATTGCTCTGGGTTTTAAATTAATTATGCTAATCAATGGCACAGTGACAGGTTTTGGAGAGAAATTAAGAGCCATGGTTCAAAGAGCAGTACAAGTAGAAGGGAGTCCATAGGGTTATTCACCCCTGCCCAGCAGAGTGAGGCATACCGATAATTATCACCCACGGAGGACTGAGAAGCAGGAGGGATTTCATGGCACACCCTTTCTGTCGAGGTGTGAGCATCTGCTGAGGAGGACAGGAAGGTCAAGGTCACCAAGGAGAACTTAATCCCAGAAGGATGCCCAGAAAGACCTGGCACTGAGCTGGAGAGTGAATATGGAGCAAAGGCTCTGTGTAGTTCAGGTCACCCCAGGGCAGCAGGAGCCAGATGTGTGCTGGGGGAGTGCTCTGGCCCTCCCCAATTGCTCCCTTCTGCTGCTCCACCTTCCCCTCTATGTGAGCACAACCCTTGGTGCAATTATTCAATCATCTGGCAGGGAATGAGAGGGACAATTAATCTGGGTCACAACTATGCCAGAAAAAGAAAGGGAAAAAACCCCCTTTTATTTCCTAATTTGAGCACACAGCATGGCTGTCCAGATTCTTGTCTCTGCATAAGCGAAGTGATGGCATGGGGTAAAGGAAGGCTTTGAGTGTCACTTCTGGCTTAGGGTAGCTTAAAGCATTTGTGGATTTGCAGGCTATGATAGCCCGAAGTAGCTGCAGGAAAATCACTTAGTTGTCTGGGATGGTGGCAGGAGAGATTTTTGAGATAACTTATGTAACACTAAGGATTAAGAAATGTTTATAGCCTTATGTTTCAGAGGATATGTGAAAGTAAAGAAGGAAGGGCTGCTCACTGACTCGGGAGCACAGAGATGCCTGGGGCCACACTTGGCGCTCCACCAGAGCCTGTGCTGTCCGGGCACATGAGCTCCGACTGCACACCCACGCAATCCCGCACTCCACCCCCGTGAGCCCACAAATGAACCTGCCAGCTGGGCACGGGAGCCGCGGCTCAGCGGGGCTAATGCCACCCACACGCCTCGTCTGCTCGCTGGGCACTTTCTGCAGCTGGCTGCGCTGCTGTGGCTGCGCTTTCAGCGGTAGCTCCATGTCAGTCCTTGTCAGTCTGCTCGAGGTAGATAATCCCTCTGTGGGGGTTTCCACAGACTACGGGATTTGATTTTTTTGATTTGTTGGTTGTTTCCTCGTTATGTTGGCTGTCTGGTTAGTTAACTTCTTTGGGGGGCTTTGAGATGCAAAAAATGAGTAATGTGGAGTAAGTCCCAATTTCCAGACAATCTTTTCTCTGGGAATGCAAGGCTTGCAAGCCAGCCAAAACAGGCTGAATGGAATTATCTGAAGATTTAGGTTGTGCCAGGAAAAGAAATGGCCAGAATATAATATAAAAAAAAGAAAAATTCCATTCAAGTAGAGGGGAAGACTAACAAGAACTCTAAGTCAGAAAGTGTGAACATTCTTGGCTTTAATACACAAAGGATGGGGAAAGATTAATAGTGTTGGGTAAAGAGAATGAGGATATACTAACTAGAAGATGGCTGGTAGATGGTTATTTAAACTGAACCTGTGATTCTTTGGGGCTGATCAGACCGAAATTGCAAACACCAGCAAACAATCTACTACTGAGGAGTTGCTATAATCAGATCAAGGGGCACTTGTTTTGATAGAGTTTATGATCAGCTTTGACGTCTCTGGCTGTGCTAAACAGCTGTGCTAAACTAATAATTTGCTGCTGAAAGGGACAGCTCTTACCCCTCTTCCCCAAACCATGGGCATCAAGGACAGTTTCTCTTGTGCTGACATTAGTGTTTATCTGACCTTGAAATCTGACTCAAGGAATCCAGCAGACAGTAATTCATTTTCTTTTCATTTTTTCTCTTTGTAAGGTTAATTTTATAGGGTGGAAGAAAGCCACATCCTGCACACCAAAAAAGAAGAACCACGGAGAGCAGAGAAGGGGAAACAGCTTAAGAAGAGATAAACTGAAGCCGTAAGCTAGAAATAGTAAATTGTCTATAATGCACTAACCAGAAACCTGGAGTTTTTAGTTTTCAAGTGGGCTTTAAAGTGACAAATTGTGTGATTACTTTGAGTCTGCACAATTGCTGTTTACAGTGATAATGACTTTTAACCTATACTTGTCAGGTGTGGGAGGCTGAATGCCAGAGCACATATACACTCTGAAGAATTAGTTGACTTGTTATTTCAAAATTAAATAGTCTCTAACAACTTCAGTGTGGAGGCAGATGTTATATTGATACAATATACTTCCAACCCACGCTTAAAGTGGTTTCTTAGAGTTCTTTGGCACAGCAGAGAACCCAACCTCTCATGCTGGCCATGTTTATTGGTGACTCTTTGACTGTGTATGTCTTCTGTGTGGTGGAATCTGTTCTACAGATACACCTTGGTCTGAAAAGATCTGACAGTGACGTATTTGCCCATTCAGAGTTCTTGGGGTACAGAGCTAAGAACGGGGAGAACAGAGAGTAATGTGGTCACATCTCTGCTCTGAGTGGGAATAGTTCTAGTTCAAGTTGGGACAGATGAAAAACAGAATCAGAAGACAAGTGAAAAAAGCATCGCAGCATACTAGCTAAAAACAAACAAACAAACAACAACAAAGTCAAGTAGAAAGCCAAGAAAGAGATTTTTAAATTCCTTACTCTTCCCTTTACAAACTCTTAAATTACCAAGAACAAAAATATAAGAAAGCAAATTGCTCCATTACACATGTCTGTGTGTACATTTAGCAAAGACTACATCCAGATTTTGGACTGAGTAGTGCAGCAGAAGTTAGCCTCTGCTTTGCCATATCCATCATATCCATATACAGGTATTTGTAAATGAACATGTCTGAATCTGCAGATTTAATTTCCAAGAGGCTGGAGAACCATACCCACCTACATTCCCTTAACAGAGATAGACCATCTTCTCTCTTTTGGGGTAGGATTCATTTGTGAATTACAGAGTCTGGCTAAAAATCAGATGCTTTGTTAGCATGTGATCATAGCATCTGCAGTTTGTCTTGTGGTGTTTTGTTTTGTGAGGTATCCCTGAGCAAAGGGGAGTGTTTATCACAAGTAGGGATAAGCTTGTGGAAAAGCCAGAATGCAAAATGCCTTTCATATCAGTGAAAGAGTGTTGTCCCCTTTGTGGGCTCTTATGTGCTTCTTACGTGTCCCTAAGCAAGGAAAAGGATTAAATAAATAAGCAGTGGTTCTTCATTTCACATTAGTAACTTTGCACTAAATTGTTGGTAGGGATCAAAAGTATTTTTCAGATGTCTTCATTTCAGGGAAAAATACTCTAGTATTAACTGTATATACATGTGTGTGCTACTTGTGCTGTTTTATAGTCTTGTTCTTACATAAAGAGTATTAGAGATCCACATGATATCCTTCAGTACCAAGAATTTTTCACCTCTAAATTAGTTCAAAAGTGTATGAAATCACAAGGTGGCTCAGAGACTCCTGCAGAATAAATGCTTGCAGAACACCCTGCATGTTTATTCTAGCAAGTATTTGTACATGAATTAACATGTGTTTGTGAAATATCACAGCTCTGTTTGCATCTGCTGAGGTGAGGTGAACAACAGTGGCATGGGCTGAAACATCACACTTTGAGAATAGAAAGGAGGTAAATTGCATTCTTGACTTAAAAAATGTTAAAGTGACCTCTAAAAGACTGTATTTTAGTTCTTTATTCTATTTCTGTTTTATATTTCAGAGCACTTCACACAGAACATAGGTTTGGGGATTGTTTTTTTTTTTTCCTGAGGATGTGCTTATGAGAGTTGGAAGCTGATTTCTATATGTAATATAGAGAAATATCTAGGGATTTAGGTGCTTAACGGGATGTAACCTTCAACACCTATTTATGTATCTGACACTCTTAAAAGGTGAAGTTTTCTTTCTTATTTTTCTCACAGAGACAATTGTAACCAAAACAATGTAAGAGTATGGTGCTAAGCAGATAAACAACACTTGCTTATCCCTACAGGTGAACACAGTTGTTTGTATCATTCACTACTGAGTTGGTGCACTTTTGCAGCCTCCTAACTGGATATGAATAATGTATACAAATACCAAAATACAAGGAAATGTAATAAGTGATCCAGTCAGGCAAGAAATTAAATTACAAGTGGTGTCCTTATTCCTGTGGTTTATGCCAAGAAAGATACCAGCTTTCCCCAGGATTTCTGTAGTAGTGCTTTGCTTCCCCTCAGTCAGGAAGCAGAGATTATGGTACATAACTGTAAAGCTCCCCTCTGATGTGACTGTGTATCTATTTGTCATTGTGCATAAGTACTGAGATTCATTAAACAAAGCTACAGCAAAGCCCCCAGGCAGAAAAACATTTTGTGATTCAGCATCTTGAGAGCTGCAAAATAAGAGAAGGAGTAGTAAAGTGAGGTTCTCCAGCAGTCCTTTGGCAAGAACCAGGCTGGATTCAGAGACCATGCCTTAGATTTATGTTCTGTCAAAATCTCCTGGGAGAACAAGGTTGTGACTGTCCATGAAAAGAAAATGGCAAAAATGGCAAAACTACCATGGACTAGGAACATCTGAGAGAGAGAGGAAATCGCACAAAACCTTACACAACAACCTTCTCATTGAAAGGGACCATGCACATAAAACACGGCTCTGACTGGTGATAAAGAAGCAGAAGTCTGGATGGGAGGGCAGGGTGCAGACAATGTATTGTGTAAACTTATTCAATATAACCTGGGTTTTGTCTGAGGGGGGTTTATCCCCACTGCTCTTACTGGGAGGCCACTGCAAACCTCATAGCTTTTCTAAGTTATTTCTCCCAAATGTAGTCTCAGGCAGCCTCTGTTTGGACATGGAAGCAAACCCAGAGGACTGAGCCTGAACTGCCAGACCTTTTGGATTGTGCTTGATCGTAAACATCCCAATTATAGTGTGTATCTGTCCCCTCTCCTTCTCCTCATCTTGCCTTAGGAATGGCATGGGATCAGTTATGCACGAGCTGGGACTCCCTTTAGTTGCTATAATTTGCAAGGAAAACTTATGGTGCCTTATGCAGCTATACCTCTTATTTCTCATTAGAAGGATAACAAAACCCACTATCACCAGACTGGTTATTTTGCACATATACACACAGATAGACAATTTGGTATATAATTTGATATATGCATATGCCATGCCTGATTTTTAAATAAATATGGCTTTTAGTAGTTATTTAAATGAGAAAGAATGTAAGCGTGGAAGTGATATCTGAGAGTCTTTTATCCTCTATTCTGTATTTTGTTTTTGGTCTATGGGCCAGAACTGTGTGCATCATAATCAAATGCAAATGCAAGGCTATGGAAGACAATATTAGATAAAATTAGATAGATCAAATTTAATAGACAACCCTGGAGCAGGGCTAGAAGAGGTTGCTATTGGGTTGTTAAGTTTCACACTCCCCCGTTATTTTGTGTTTCTTCCCAGTTCTTTAACATTGGTTCTAAGAGTCTCTTTGGAACCATGTAAATGTCTTCTGGGAGTTTTAAATATTCACTTAAATCAATATACTGACAAGGACTGAACAGCTTGACCGGGTCTGTTGTATTTTCTTACATGAAATTCACAGTACATCCACAAGAGAACTGGGTAAGAGCTGTAACACGTCACAGTGCTATGTGTCTGCAAAATCATTCATGGTTTAAGGCCAGTAAAAAGCCCAGCAAAGCCAGCAGACATACCAACTGCTGAGAAAGAGATGTTTGGCATTAACACCTTCAGCTATCCTTTGTGAGCATGCAAGAAGCTTTCCCAAAAACGCACTGCAACCTCAGAAAAGGTGAAGGACTACACTGAATACAGAAGCTGGATAAATGTCAGGGAGGGCTGCAATAGGGAGATGAATCAGGCCAGACCGGGGTGCCACCTGCCTTCCCTGTGACAGCTGTGTCACCAGGAGCCATTCTAGAGCTGCCACATCTGCATGAACCTGGGAAGGAAGCAGACTCCTCCATGACATGCCCTGGGTGTGATGCAAGGGTGAACCAAATATTCAGTGGTTTTGGAGTCTCATGCCCTGGTAGGGAGCTGGGAGCCTCAAAGCCATGGACCAGCACAGCACCTTGTGCCCCACAGTGCCACTGCCCTAGAGAGTCAGCCCTGAAAACAGTGTGTGGGTGTCAGCATTTTCTTGGAGGTTAATGGAGAGATCAGATATACACCAACTAATTGTTTAAATAAACAACCTAATTAAATTGTTTATTTAATTATTTAAATAAACAATCTGTCCTGTATAATTGTGCCTTTTTTTTTTCTTTTCAATATCTGTATAATTTCCCACTGGCAGAAGCTCATATCCTTTCTGCTGTTTCAAAATTCTCTTTCATAATACACCATTTCCCTCTGGGGTAAGCTTCTGTAGGATGGCTGTGCAGGTGAAGCAGGTTTAAGGGCCTTCTTGAAAGTACCTTGGAATGTGGTATTTTCCAAGATCTGTAATGGTAAAAATGAAGGTCTGTCTTATTGTGTCTGCAATACTGCTGCAGGACATGACAAGTTTTAACCACTGCATCAGTTTTCTAAATTGTAAAGCAAGGCAGTCTACCATTTCCTGTTAGACTCAGCAATCATCTCTATACTGGTTTGGCACTGCTGGAGGAAGGTAAAACTACACCAGATGCTAATCTGTATAAGAAACATTTAAAGATAATTCTTGTGTGCTGCAGGCTAGATGACACATTTTAGGACCAAAGAAAATACTCCTCACATTGGGCTTGTTTCCTGAAGCACAGGATTTAATATATTTCTTTTACAGGAGAAGGTACAATGGTGACCAGTTTTTGTTAATCCTCCTTGCACTTTCCACTAAATTGACTTGTTTCAGATGTTTTGATGTATTTCAGCCAGACAGAGGGAATTATTCCCCGTGTGGCTGTGCCAGGTTGAGACAGATTGGTTTAGTTCAATCTCGCCTACTTCAGCCCGCAGAGATCAGGACAAAAGGCATTGTTTTACATCAAAAGTGCTTTCACATCTTCTGTTCACACCTTTCTCTCTCCCTCTTGCCTCCATAACCACTGTTTAAAGATAGAATATTGACTCCACAGAGTAATAACATAATAGTGAGAAGATGAACTACTCCTGAGCACCTATTCCTATGACAGGGCAGTCAGGTTGGATCAAGTGACAGGCTGTAAAAGATCTACATTTGAACAACTGCAGCTGAGCATGCTGAACATTTGCTCCATTTCTGGAAGCTCCAAGTCTTGCCGTGCTGCACTGTGCATTTGCCTCCTCCCACCACCATGAAAACCAGTGAAACAAAATCTTCTGGACATACTTGTGCTAAGATTCCCCTCACTGCATGTCTGTGGGAGGCTTGGAAAAAAAAGGAGGCGAAGAGTCCAAAAGCTTTTGTGGACTGTGAGTGGCCAAGGGAAAGGAGTCCAGAAAAGCACGGCTTGTCAGTACACCTTGCTCAAGATGAAATGGCAACTCAGCAAGCCAGTTTAAAGAGAAAGACTTACTTAAGAATACCTGGAGAAAATTTTATAACTGGCAAGACAAAAAAGCGGGTGGTTCCCTAAGCCATGCTAAGGGAACAGATGTGTTGCTAGAGGTTACTGAGAACCCTGATTCCCAGTTAAAAAACTGTATGTAGGGATCCAGAACAGAGGGAGAAAGGACAAAGGGAAGCAGGAAGAAGTTACTAGGTGATGTTGGGTTGTCTGGAAATTTTTATTGGAATAAAATAAACTAAACTTGAGAAATCCATGGCCCAGGTGACTGCCTGGGCACTGCTCAGAGTGGATGCCTATGACAGCAGTCTAGAGGCATGGACTGCCTAAATGTGTTAAAAAAGGGTAAATTACATGTTTGGAAGTACTTTGAATCAGCTAGTTATTTCTACGGGCAGACAGCTGGATGAAAAATAATTGAATGTAAATATACTAAAGTCACAAGGGGAAAGCAGATGACCTATGCATTAATGTGGAGTCCTGGCCATTTAATGAGTCTTGCTAGTTGGCTTCCTATTAACTCAGATTTTGTTACACAATGTATATTGACAACTAAATCCTTACTCTGATTCAAAATGCACTAAAATGGTGTCCAGACCTGGTGTCTCAACCATGAATTTAAAATAATTTATATGTGGAGACTGAGGGAGCAGATAAACATCACTGCCAAACCTGGAGCTAATTACCCAATGATATAAAATGAACTTTCTCCCTGCAGTCACTCCTTCAGCACTGATCCCTCTCAGGCTACTGCAACCCACAAGAAGCATGAGAGAAGAGGTGAGCCTTGCTGTGTGGCTCAATTCTATTTGAATTGTGTGTGTACTACAGAAAAGCAGCACAACAGACCTGCTGGCTGCAGGCCTGACTTCAGTCTCCTGCACATTGAGTAGGGTCCATTTGAAGCAGTGGCTGGAGAAGGTACTTCCTGAAACCTCATCAGAATCAGCATCTGAAGTGTCACTGGCTATTTTTTTCTGCATGTAGTACAGAAGGGAGCATTGCTTCCCCAGGGAAGGGATCATACAGGCACTGTACAAATATCCTTCTCTTCGAGCTCACTGACCCTCATAGACCAAAGTAACAGTTTTGGCCAAGAACAAGGCTAAAGATCACAGCAAGATCCATGCACAAAAGTTTCCATCTCACATCTGGAAAAAATAAAAAATAGATGCAAAAGGGTCTCCTAACAAATGCTGCTATGCCATCATCCTATAACAGCCAGGATCTTGTAATACCATCAAGCAGCAAAGTAACAATAAATGTCCCCACAAAGCTTCAATACAAGCATCAGATATCACTCACTCTTCATCTCTCCTGATGGAGCTGCTCCATTTTTTATACATATTTAAGTATTCATTTGACAAGAGGGTAAGACTGACAGTTGCTTGGTACTGAAGATGCTCACAAGGGATCTCTCAGACCCAGATTCAAGCTCTCTCACACAATAATACACAGTATTTCCCTGGGGTTTGCATTACAATGTTTTTATTCTGTTCCAAAACACTGCTGGACAAGAACATAGAGAAAGGAAGCCTGCCCTGGGACAGTGCATAACCCAGTTATAGAGCATCCACCTGGGAAATGAAGGAGATGCTCTTAGCCTAAGTGAGTGCTTAACTGTTGGGATAAGATTACCTCATGATTTTTCAATGTCTTCCTCTCTCCATGGGAAAAAAGAAAGTCCCCCTGGCCCAGGGAAAATCTTTACCAGCAAAGCCCAATTCTACGTAACATTTTGAGAGGCCAGAATTTTCTGGAAACACATATATTCCACTGGAAAATTCCCAACCAGCTCTATGGAAAACAATTCTGTAATTGCTCTTAGTTTAAGTCAGCCAAAGTAAGAGAGAGTTCAAATCCTCAAGACTGCACATACCATCTTCAGAGTGCAACAGATCAGTAAATGCTTTATTATTTAAGTGAAGACCAGTGTTACTAAGCAATTTACTTTCACTGAAACTCTGTTGGCAATGCAGCTGGGACAGACATTTTTCACAATGATGTTTCTGACCTCTGTATCAGCACCAGAGGTAGCTGAAGGTTCTGAATTGACTAATAGATCCTGTGTTAATAGACTTCCCTGGTTAATTCTTTTGCTTTACTTTAGGAAGGAGAAAGGAAGAGTGGCTTGGCTTGCTCTAATCCCCAAGCTATACCAGTTAAACTAACGGCACAACATTGCATGAAAATGCTTTAGGAAGGCTTATATAAGTTTGATTTGCCCTTGTAAATGTAAACTAGTTTCCATTTTTAAAACTAATTCAATTTAACCCTATATCTCCACCCCAATTTAATTTAGATGGATGCCACTTTTCTGTTTAGGAATTGGAATTCAATGCATTAAGCAGAGAAGAGATTTGATACAGACTGCAAAAGAAATGAAAATTGAAAAGCGGAAAAAGAAAAGCAGACTAGGAAGAGTGAGAAGGTATAACAAGGAAATGTATGAATACACCTAGAAGAGTAATTTTTTGAGTGCAGAACTGCTGACCACTTATAGGCAGAAAAATGTGGCCACAGGGAGAGACTATTGAAGAATCTAAAACAAAGCAACATATTTACAGGGATTAGAATTACTGAAAACATGGCAAGTAGATCCCAGGTTTTGACAGGGAATTAAAACAAACAAACCAACTAAACCAAATGAAATAAAAACCCACCCAAAACCAAAACAAAACTATAACAAACAAAACCAAAACCAAACCCCCACAAACAAAACCATAGAAAATCAGTCTGGAGGTCGTTCCTGTGAGCATTGAGCATGTACCAGTAGCTTTAACTCCTGTTTCAGGAAGGTCCTGACTACACATTTGAGTTCTCTAGGTGCTTCAAAGGCTGCAGCAACCCCTACTTTTCCCTTCTTGATTTCCACAGGGACTCACTTTCTTATCTGTGTTGTCACAATGTCCTCAGAAACTTTGCAATGGACTCAGCTTGGAGCTAAAAAATCCCTCCAAAGCCCTGAAATTAGTTTTTGTTTTGCCTTGTGACTTTATTTCCAAAGCTTCGTGTTTCTTTATTAAACTTCTTTCAGTTCTTCATGCCTATGAACAGAGGGATGGGCTGTCCTTTTCCATCAGCAATCCCAGCATGCATCTGCACCTGCGCTGGTTTGGGTGAAGAACATGCAGTAACTGTACAAGGGGTTTAGGTCAGAGGTGGGAATTTGGCTGTATAAAAGACATGGAGGCTTAACCTGAGGAAAAAAGGCATATTAACCAGGTATTGAGCTTTTAGTTTAGAAAAGCAACTCAAAACTCTGTAGAGCTTTTTTGCTTCCTAACACTTACACAGGCTTAACAGACAGGCTGAGAACATCTTACTAAAATTATGTAACAAACAAATTGCTAAAAAACTCAGGTAAGCCCTGTTGTGTTTAAAAGGTGACAGTGATGAGGGGGAAGCTCAACTTTTCAGCAGGATGACATATTCTCTCATATTAAGAACTGTATTCTAAGTATATTGCATTTGAATCTTTTAATATTACCTTTTTTAAAAAAGTAAAAGTAGAAGAAGAATAAGTAAAACAAAGAATTAGCTATTAAATTTCTCATGACCTAAAATGCTCAAAAGTCCTCTTTTTTTGACAGACAACATCTTAAAGAAACCAACAGTGTTAGCCAGAGACCACACTGCAGGGACACCATGCTAGTTTCTTACAGATGTCTGAGTCCCCACCCGACTACCATAGAGTCAGAGGAAGGTGGATCAGGCTCCATCTTTCTATTTGCATGGAACCCAAGCTCTTGGGCTACAGAGATTTTTGGCCATCTCCCTGCGGGTGGTGGCTGCTAGGACTGCTTGCCACTCCCTGCTCTCTCTTTGTCTAGCTCAGGAGCCAGCAGCCTTGATGTGGTCTCTGTGGCACACTGAGCTGTGTATTTGGGTCACTTATGTCTCCATTGCCTTCCCTTCTGACGCCCTGTCTAGCAAAAAAATAAAATGTATTGAAGTAGCATAAAGACAAAATTGATCACAGCATGGGTGTTCTACAGTATTACCTCCATCACCAGGATAGATGAAAATGGTTCTTATGCAAACTGAATCAAAACCAACTTGAGTGACTCAGAGAAACCTACAGATCCCAAAAAACTGGAAATTAACTTAATTTTAGTTCTATTGGGAAGCTTAGACACATAGGTTTCACCGGCACATTTTTTTTTAATTTTAATTGGGACAAAAATCATCTGAGCTCATATCTAGCCCTATGGTGATTCTTTAAAGATTAAAAAGCAATAAGATAATAAAGAATGCAAATTTTCAGACAGCTTCTCGTAGGGAGATGCTGTTTGAAGTAACAGTTCTCTCTCCCGCTCTGCTGCATCTGGGTTGCTTTTAATTATTAGCAAGGAAAATAACAGGTTCAATAGATGTGAATTCAAGTTCATTTTCACCATCAGTTGACTTCTGCAACTTTCACACCAACACAGAGTTTGAGAACACGGACGGATTTACACGAATGATGAGTAAGAGTATTGCTCATAATGCTGAGTATGATAGCATGGAGGGTGCTTTTGAATCACAATCTTGAGGGCTGTCACCATAAACTCCTTAAAAACTAATGTTCAGTCCCCAGCTTTCACACACATTCCAGTGGCCTCAGGCAAGTACATGGCATTTACAATCACTCAAGACAGAGATTTCTTTTCTAAAAGGCTACGTAGCACCTCAGTTGGAACATAATGCAGAGCAACTTCATGTCAGGGCGCGAGATCCCTGTCACAGGCACACGTGACAGGGAAATGCAAGAAGCTGCAGATGGAGTTGGTTACTCTGCCACTGCCTGACCTGCCCCAGTGGTACAGGGAGCTGTGCACAGGGCTGCCTTCAGAGCAGCCGAGAAGATAATAAGCAACATGTCAAAATCCATCTGAGGCCTAGAATTAAAGGGTCATTTCCACCTTCTCTGCTATACATGAGATGAAAAACTGTTACATATCTTACTATTCAGCAGACTACAGTCAACCAAGAGAGAATGGCAAAGAGAGGGACATATACAGATATATGTGTACCTGCAGACAATCCACTTACTTTGGATTTCCAGCCCCTGGCTTCTTTCTCCGGAATATGTTGAGGAAAGTGTTGGACTTGCAAGGTGCCTTGCCATCCCCGACATGCATACGCACCACATCTGAGGTGGTGAAGGCACTGCGGACGTTCCTCTCAGGCTTGGCTATAATGATGTACATCTTAGGAGTGAACATACACCCCAGAGCCACTGTCACGCTCAGGCTCACTGCGAAACAGGTGGTGATGATCTTGTAGTTGCTCCCAAAATAGATGGGCACGAAGGCCAGCCAGATGATACAAGTGGTGTACATGGTGAATGCAATGTACTTGGCCTCATTGAAATTGGCGGGCACATTGCGAGTCTTGAAGGCATAGTATGTGCAGCTCATGATGAGGAGTCCGTTGTAGCCCACGGGAGCCACGACACCCAGGTTGCTGGTGTTGCAGATAAGGTAAACTTCCTTAATGCTGGGGTAGGAGAGGATGGGCATGGGGGGCTCCAGGATGATCAGTGTGATCACCAGTGTCAGCTGCACGCTGATCAGAATGGAGGCTATGACCACCTGGGCCCAGGCGCTCATGAAGCGGGGCTTGCGGGTACAGATCTTCTTCTTGCTGCCCGCCAGGATGCGCGCAATGCGGTTGGTTTTGGTCACGAGGGCAGAATAGCACATGGCGGAGGAGAGGCCCACCAGAAGGCGTTGGAGGTAGCACGATGTTGTGGTGGGTTTAGCTATAAGGGTGAAAGGGCAGACGTAACCCAGAAAGATGCCAGCCAGGATAATATAGCAGAGCTCGCGGCTGGAGGACTTGACAACAGGAGTGTCTCTGTAGAGCACAAAGATTAGGGTGACAAACATGGTGACCAGGATCCCCAGGCAGGAAAAGACCACAGCCACAATAGACTCTATATTGCTCCACTGGAGGTACTTTACAGGGATGGGTTCACAGCCTGCAGTGTACAGAAGAGAAACAGAGTGTTAGAACGGCAGCTGCTGGAAGAAACTTCTTTTCCTGTATCTCAATATAATACAAACATTAGCATACGGCTATGTAACATGGATTATTAAAACTATTTTACAAAGGAGTGATCTGCAGCATGGAAAAGTTCAGATGAAATATGTTCAAAACACAGCCATCCGTTTTGGGTGTCCCAAACATTTTCTCATGATCCTACAACAGGAAATTAGATTTGGAAATACCTGCTTTTGGAGATACCTGATAACAAGCCCAGGATATCAAAGGCTCAGCTGGGAACAGAATCCAGACAAACTCAGCATCATCTCTTCATTTAAGCGGGGAAAGCATTGTTGTAAATCAGAATGGGTACGTTTTTTACCTCCTCAGGTTAACTTATTTAATCATTACCACAATCATTATAGTTTGATCTACTAGATTTTTTTGAGAGTGATGTTATAAGTAATATAAATCAATCCGAGGTCTGTGGACAGAAAAATGGTAATGAATCCAAAATTTTAATGGACCTGTATCATAGATACTATACCTTCTTAGTACATTTCTGCTTTTTTTCTCTTCACATTACCTTATTCTTATTTTGTCAAACCCTCTGCTCTTTTGTTTTCCCACTAAAAATATAATTTAATTCTCTTGGAAAAGTCAAACCCACAGAATATGCATGCCTTCAAATAAAAACTGGGAAGACTCTCCTTTCTGACTAGTACAGATGTGCAAACATAGGTATCTGGTAAGATGGAACTTAACTGCTCTCTCCCACACTCAAGTTAAAGGAGTCTCTGGATAGCTTCCTCACCGTGCTGAAGAAGTAATACCAGCAATAAACATTACAGAGAAAATAAAATCTTTTGTGTTAACAAGATGTTATGGCTGTGAAGCTGTTACAGAAAACCTTCATTCTGGCATTTTCTAATTTCTGTTCTTGACTTAATAGTTCCAAAATGCTTTTAAAATGTTTCTTTATCCCAAGGGGAGTATCCATGGCCTCTTCTTGTTTCTGTCCTCCTCCAGTTTCCCTAGGACACAGCTCACCTTTTCTGCCTTTCCCCCACCTCTCAAGTATCTTTCCTGCCAGTCTCTCACCAACACTGCCTCAGTTCCCCTTACAGTTCATTTTTCTCTAGCCACCTCTCCACCCACAGGTCTTCATTACAAACTGCTGGTCCAGCTTTTCTCATTCTGGGCCAGCTGCTCATGAACTCTGCCTATCTGAGTTGTTGGACATGCCTGAAAAGAACAGGGAAAAGATGGTAATGTCAGCAAGCTTGTGAGAGAGGCATTTTTTCCTCTCAGTTTTGCTGCTAAATCTTAACAAGGGCCCTGGTGTTGTGATGGGCTAAAGTCATGCTCAGTCCCTTCCTCCTCAGTGTGGAGTGTGCAGAAACCACCTATGAACTAAAAGCTTCTGAGCCCCATGATTTTGCCTAATTTATGTGCATATTTGACGGGGTGACACAAAACTACCAAAAGATACCTCTACTGTAATGTAGATACCTGTACTGTAATGTAAAGTCCTTCCTTCCAAATAATAGAGAAGTAAGGCAAGGGTTGAACAGTTTTACTGTAACCTCATTTTGAGAAACAGAAGGAGAAAAAAATTTTTGTTGAAATTAAAAAAAAAAAAAAAATCAGCCCAAGGCAAAGTTCTGACATGGAAAATTTCTGCTTGAACTTTTATGTCTGCCAATGTCATATAAACTGAAAGAAGGTCTTATAATTCTGTACACTTTGTCTCAAAGAATACCAAGCTGACTTTACAGGTGTTGTTACACATGCCTGTAACATTAAAAAACAATAGAAATTACAGCAGTAGCAACCAGAGGTCTTACTTTATAAAGAAAATATCATAAAGTACAAAGAAAACTTTATAAAGAAAATTGTTTTGCTCAGTGTGGTCTGTTCAAGACTCAGATAGGAAACTCATACTTCCAACCAGTACTTTTATGGTGAAATATGAAGGAAAAGCTCTTTATTAGAAGTGTGAACCTTTGGCCATTGACCTCAGCAGCCCTGACTGGAAGATGACTCCTTCTATGAGTTAATAAAAGACTAAGGATCAGCAGCTTCTGCTCATTGCTTAATGCATGTGAAGCTCTTCTCATACAAGAATCTGGTCAACAGTTGTTGGAAGAGTTACATTTCAGTATGGGTTTTAAACTTAACAACACCAAGACATACTCACATTATTTCACTTCAAACTATATTTTCAGGGACTTAGCCCAGATCCAACATGGTAGTTAAGCCTATCATTTGCTTTAAGCTTATCTCGTGTAAGATTTTCTTAGAAATCTGTTTCATTAAACCAGTGTAATTCCTGTGCACCAGCAAGCCCAAGAACCACATATTGTACAAACTGCAAAAAGTTCCCTTCACTGCTTATTATCAGCTAGCAGTGGTTGATTGTCACCTCCTGGGAAGGTGGGTCATTTCCCAGCTAGGAGAAAGTGGGCTCTGGAAACCCACTGAGACTGGGGGAGGATACCCAGGAAACTGTGCACGCATTAAAGAAAAAAAAAACAAAACAAAGAAAAAAAACTAAACAACAAAAAACAAAAACCAAAACCTTCACAGCACTTAACCCAAACCTCAAAAAAATCAGAGCAAAAGCTTCACAGTTAATTTTTCTGGTAAAAACCTGTCTCGTAGTTTTCATGTACTATCTTCCCCACATTTTAACCATGAATAATTTCCAAGATCAGAAGGCTAATAATTTTTTTTATTCTTATAGTCATAGTGCAAGGCATTCTCCAATAAGAGAATCTATGATGCTTTCTAGGGTCATTGACACATCCCAAGTAACTGATGGCCCCAAAACCTTATGATTCTTTTCATAAGTCTATAAAACTTCCTATCCTATTTTGTTTTATTGCTTATTTAAGATGATTTATGTAAACTGAGTTTACTAGCTTGACATTCATCCTTCTCATATTATATTTTGGTACTATAAAAGATTTCGCTTGGCACAAGGTCTAAGGTACTGGCTTTAGTGACTATTTCTCAGGTCAGGTTTTTATTATCTGTGGTGAGAAATCCCTCGTGTCTGCTGAGTCCACTTCACTGAATTCCTTTTTAGGGGAAGCAATCTAAAAAAAAAATGTGTACATTTAAAAGTAAAATTAAAATGTCAGGAAATGATTGCTGAGCAACAGAGACTGATTTCAAATGGAGAAAATGAGCACCTTGAAAAGCATGTCTTATGAAATAGGTTAGTATGTGCTTCATGCTTCTTGAAGGGATTAAGGATTTTAGAGCCTCCATCTGTGATGGAAAATGAGCCTAAAACCACATACATGTTTAGCATTTAAGATTTAAGGCAAAGGGAAAAACAATCTGTACTGTGAGATGTTACCGTCTGTGTCTAGATGCTATGGTGACTGTCGGGATATGAATACAACAAATAAAATCAAGCTATAAAAACATGTTTGATGAGAGTCCTGGCAAGAAGAGAGAATTCCAAATTAAATCATACCAATGGTGACTCCCACAAAGTTCAAGAGACAGAGTTTATCTAGATAAATCACCCGCTTCTAAAGATCAGGATGGCATCAGCTTCCCTTCACAGCTTTGTACTTTGTAGTATAGTTCAAAGTAAATCAATTTTAGGGGTTAAAAAAAGAAGGTTTTTTCTTCAATAAGACAGACTGAAGAAGCTGTGCGGGAGCAGACTGCCATTTCAATGTTCTCTAGGAAATAAGTCGATGGCTGTGCTGTCATTTGGCTGATGTTACTGTGATTTTAAAACAGCAGCAGTCCAGTCTCCTTGCTGAGAAGAAACACAAATCAGCAGGTCATCTACTGATTTCATTAAAAGTTAATAGATTGCAACATGCCCCAGAGATTTTTTCCAGCACTGATTCTTTCCGCAACTCTTTTCAGCAGTGCCTGTCATTTTGACATGACCCCTTTTGAGCTACTTCGAGCAGCTGGTAGCACTGAACCATATTCTCTCAAGTGCATATTGATCTCTCACCAGGTTCTTGTTCTGGCTTCTTTTTAATCAGTAGGTTCCCTTTTCTTCCCTGAAGGGTAGATACGAACAATTCTGTGAACCTCCAAGATGAGCAAAATCTGGTTGTCTATGGATATCTGCTTTAAAATTAGCAGACACTGGTGTCCTAGGAGCAGGAATTAAATATGAGCTTTTCCAATGGTCAGGACATTTATGAAGGGTTCTGTGGATTTTTTGGTTTCTACTAATACCAGATGTTTTTCTGCAATTTGGGCCCTTACTGAATGTATTTTTCATTAAGCCTTCTCCCTACAACCTATTGACATGAAACTTGAAGGGTCTGAATGATCACTGAGATTTCTGTATCCTGGCAAATCTGTTTGTAGGTTCAGCTGCACACCAGAGCAGGGTCAGGGCAGGGTGGTGGGGGTGGGAGGATATGGAAGTATGGGATATAAACATTTACACACACATCTGGGACATGACCATAATTTATTTTCTGTAGAAAAGCAAGACAGACAATGGGTCATGCTTCCCAGTCTCCGGTGATTAATAGTATGTTTTTACCCAGAGAAGTGGCTAGCTTTCCCTCTCAAAATGCGTCCTCTGAGAGCTCATTTGCTTTCAGTGACTAGCTTAAAGTATCTCGCAGAACAATTTAATTGAACTTTGAGGATTTTGTCTCCATCCTAAAGGTTGCAGTAACATCTAGCTTCCAGCCAGTCATGGTAAATGACAAAGATGTGATAAGTTGTATATTTGATCTTTGGCTAGGTGATCAGATTGTTTCTCTGACTAGGAATGATGCCCTGCTGAATGCTGGCATCCAAGATTTGCAGAGGTGACATGGGATAGAGGTGCCTCGGGATAGAAGTGCCTCTAGTCTTTCACAGTGATAGAAAGCAAATGTTAAGGTCAGGGTGATGATTCTCAATGTGTTGTAGGTATTTTTTTGGGGTAATGGTTGCTGCAAAGCCCAGGGCAGGTGTGGAGGTTGACCTTGACAGGTAAAAAAGACCCCAGAAGGATGCCATAACGTGCAACTCATCCAAAGCGTATACACAAGGGAGACCAATTCTCATCCAAAGCAGATACACGAGGGAGACCAATTATAACTCTTTCCAGGAAGCTTTTCTAAGGATTTTGTTGAAATTTCTCTTGCTGCTGGGTGCAATGAGAACGGTCTTTATACCAAACAAGAGTCCAGTAATCAGTTACTGAAGGTCCTGAAATCCCAGGTAAAGTGCTACTAATTGCATGGTAAAATGATCAGAAAAGCGTATCAAGTCAATATGACAAGAATGCACTGACCTCCTAATAGTCACTGCTAAATTGCAGCAAATGCTGCTGTATTCATTAGCAGTCTTAGCAGCTTTATTAATACTTGTGCTAAATGAAGGAAAGGAACAGACAGATTATAACATTTCTTCTTGGCAGAAATTTTGC
>WEIT01021671.1:5035-167872 GCA_013389985.1 Dryoscopus gambensis
GTGTCATTTGACCTGCTGGTTGGTGGATCCTATTGTTAGGAGTAAACCTGACCCTCAATAATTAGTGCTAGAAAGCTTTGTTTGGCCTCCAGCTCTGTGAGGAAAGGTTAAAGTGCTGTGATGCTGTTCAAAATCCATTAACCAAACCGAGTCTTAAGGAGCTTTTGGACTTCCTGACCTTATCCAATCTCTAACAAACAAATTCTCTAAGCTAATCAATGAAACAGAATAACTTTGTGGTCTTTACATCCACCTACCCTTTAGTGGTTCCAATCTAAAGCCCTAACAAGAGTGATTTCCTCAGGTTATTAACAAAAGGGCTGATAGCCCTCTGAGCTGCGTTTTGCCCACCTTGCCAGGAACCCCTTCTCCCAGATATGCTTCTAAGACTCCAGGGATATGCAGTTCTGCTAGTAGCACTGCTAGACCTGGCAAACACACCCGGGCTTTTGGAGCCTAGAAGTGCTTGACTGGCCTGGCAGCAGGTGAGGTTTTCACAAGCACAGCTGCAACAGCACGAAAACTCTCTGTGAACAGCACATGCCACCTTCCTGAGAATGCATAAGCAAAAGGCATGTGAATTATGAGTAAATACTGATAGGCTTGAAGCCCAAGAGGAGGGATGAGTAAGTCGTATCTCTGCCATAGAAGCAGACATAATGAAAAATCTCAGGTTTCTTGGGGACGCACAGAAGATCCCAGTGGTCTTGGCGTTACGAGGAGGCCCATCAAACAGCATTAGCAGACTAATTAAATGTGCAGCTTAAACTTAATTTTCCTGGTAGCATTAAGACAGATTAAGCATTATTCATTTGGTGATGTCCTTGGTTCTCAGTGTTTTTCACTCCTCTTCCCACCTTGTCATTTTGTTTTAATCAGTAACATTACTGGGTTTAGTTTAGGAAATGCGCCTGAGCAGGATTTGAAAATAGGATTTTCGGAGCAAATTTTCATAACTTACAGCCCCTGGGTTCCCATTTTGCATAAGAAAAATACTCCTTCTTTTAATGGAATAGGTTAATTATGCAAAGTGGGAACATAGTGGCTAAGTGGAGAAAATTTGCTAATCTGTAAATGAGGAGGAGGATCTGTTCTATAAACTGCACTTTCTGTATTACTCGGTTTCTTTTTCTGCCATGTAAACTTGGTGAGACTGTGTATCAGCACCAGTATGAAACTGTAGGGTGCCAAGTATTTAGATTAGGTATAAGGAAGAAATTCTTCCCTATATGGGTAGTGAGACACTGACATAGGTTGCCCAGAGAAGCTGTGGATGTCCCATCCCCAGGAGCATCCAAGGCAAGACTGGACAGGGCTTGGAGCAACCTGATCTAGTGGAAGATGTCCCTGCTCGTGCGAGTGGAGTTGGAATGAGATCATCTTTAAGGTCCCTTCCAACTAAAACCGTTCAATGGTTCTATAATAACTATGCTGATTTGTGCTTCTGCTTTGTTTTCTGGCACATCTTGCTGGTCCTGCAAATCGATGCCCAGCTGCTGATTGCACATGTGGTGAGAGTTTGACAGATGTGTCTGTCTGTTAATTGGTTATATGGGATCTGTTCTTTTGGACTTGAATTCTAACATTCTATCCCAAGGATTTGGTGATGTCTTCTGTCTATCAGGAGGTGAAGCTCTAGACATCATATTAAAACTCGTATGTTCAGTGACAGAAGGAGTTCAGACTTTGACTTCTGGGCATCTGCATGCTGACATGATCTTTAATCACATTATTCTGTACTGCCTTTCCACCTGAGTCTCTAGGTAGATTAGCAACTATAAAAATCTCTGAAAGAGAACAAATTATAGAGTGACCTGAAAAAGATGGTTGTGATTATTTCCATTTTGTGAAATGAATGCTCTGATACAGGGTAGGGTACTGGGCCACTTCCAAATAAAAGTGGTAGGCTACCCTTTAATTCCTTTTACGTGTCCTTGAAATCTGAATTAATCTTTACTGCACCAGGAATCCCCAAACATGTCATTCTCTGACCTACTGAATATAGCCAGCAAAATCTTCTGGAATGTGATGAGTCCCAGGATACACGGGGGAACTTTTTTATTTTCTTTTTTTAAAAAATGTCTGGTTTTGACTTACTTTTCTGAGTGGATGCTTGTATATTTTATTTTCCATATCCAGCTGAGCCTGTTGGATCTGAAATGTTGCTCTCCTGCTTCTGCAACTTCTTCATTGCTGTATTTCCACTGTAATAATACAGAGGGAGTTGGACAAGAGAAGCGTCAGACAATTTCTGCGATAGCTGCTTTTGCCTTATTTGCATTGAATTATTGTTTCTTAGTGGAAACTCTCAGAAGTGCTTTGTGCTTCGTACTTGTAGAAGAAGGGACAGATCGAGCTTGAAGAAACACATAGACTGCTAGGTGAAGAGGAAAAAAAAGGAGAAAACAGAATTATTTTTCTGTCCAAATCAAAAAAATTCATAAAGATCATCAGCGCAAGAGGGAGTTTTTAACCATGCTTCAGCATGGAATAGGTGCAGGCTCCCAGCTGGGGCCACACAAGGAGGATGGAGTGAATTAGAGTGGGTTGTAAGGTGTTCTCCATCGGTTTGGTTACAGCAGCCTCTCCCCAGTCACCTATCCAGGGCACTCGTTCAATACCTCACTTTATAACTTGTGGGACCATGAACAGGGAGCAGATGAATGCTTGCAAAGAGGTGGTAATTGATGCAGGTGTGTGGCTGGTCTTGCATGAGTCATGTGAAGCTCTTGGACTGTTTCTGCCTTTGAAACCTTGGTCCCGTAATGACATTGTGAAAAATGAAAACTTTCCCAGCAGTCGTGCCTTTCAATGCTCACAAATGATATTCACAAGCCTGAAAGTAGTAAGGTAATATGTCTGATTTCAAAGAGATGGACAACTTAATTGGTATATAAATTTAGAGCTAATAATGCATATTCTTTTTTGTAATATATTCTGTATACTTTGTGTGTTAGCCGGGTAATTTGTTTCTGCCTTCTACCTAAGAAAGCAGGGGGATGGTGTTATTTATCTTATTTCTTGTGGGAGACTTTTGTAAAACGTTTGCTGGGCTGCTGACTGAGTGCATAACGAAACAGTCATTGCAATTTTTACTAATCTGAAGCCATTTTCTTTAAGAAGCACAGAATGCAGAATGTCACTTGAACAGACAAAGTACATTTAGTTTGGGATTGCTGTATGAATTTTCCAAAGAGAAGAGCTAATCAAAGAGTGATGTTTATGGAATAATAATGTGATTGGAACTGTCTGATTTATTTACTGATATAAGTAATGTTGAAAATGGGATTTTGAGACGCAAATTGTCTGTGGGTGAAATTCTGCTTCCAGACTTCTGAAGTATAACTTCTATACCAGGTACTGTAAGGACTCTGAAGGGCTTGACAGGTGAAAAACATCTGTATGGCCCTATGGCCCATTAGATGAAAAAAACTGTGATCCTAACAGGAGGGCACAAAGAAGCTGTGGGGGTTGATATGAAGTTCCGGTTTGAATCTCTCTCCTTCCCTCTGAAACAAAGGCGCCGCTATGAAACTCATCTTTCTCTCCCCAAGTGTCAAACATGTTTCTTTCGTTGTGCCTCCTCATGCGTGCACATGTACTTGCATATGTTTATATGTAAATAAAACCAAACTGATTATCACTAGGAGACTCTCTGCTGTGCCTGCTGAGAGAACAGTTTATCTGTGTGACAAGTACAAGTCATGTCATCTGAAGTGCTGCTGGAACATGCTCATTTTCCTTCAACAAGGAGCAAGGTACAAAAGATGTAAAAATTAGAAGGAAATGTCAGCTTCATGTTTTGCCACAGGGACGACTTCTAATTTTTTTTAAGTTAGGAAGTAATCAAACCTTGCCTTCCCAGCGTCCCTTGTTCAGCACCTGCCCATGAACTTCTGATGGAGGACAGGTTTGTGTCTGACAGAGCTCTGCTTTCCTGCAGCATGTTTTCTATCTTGTTGAACAAACAAAAGGTTTTGTTATATTACCATCACCATTGCCATTACCATTGTTACTGCTTTTTACTTCATTTAATAGATTCCCAGTGTCCTCCTCTCTGCAACGCAGCCTGTGTCAGCACTGTGAACTATTAAGTTGTTTATTATTTATTATGTGTTAAATGCTGACAATGTGACGTGCAAAGGATGTAGGCTGAAAGAGAGGCATTTATGCAGATGTGATTTATGCTTTCTGCAAGCTGTCTTTGTAAGAATTCTGAGCTTTCATATTTGCAAATCTCAGGTTGGTGGGTTTTACAGGCTATTCAGCTAATTCAGTCCCATCTTTCAAACATCTGTCGCCTCTGAAAAGTTCTCAGTGTAAAGAGGAAACTGTTATTTATAAGAAGAAGCTGTCAAAGATCAGCTATGTTCAACAATCTAAAGCATTGCTTACGTACATCAGCACTAAACTATGCTCATTTGGATAGCATGAATGACTAATTTTAGCTTAAAATTGGAAGCAATTATGGGTTCAGGAAGAAAAGTAGGGCTGTATGTCATTAGTAATTGATTTCTTTTGTGGAAGAGCTTGAAACGAGCATTTAAAAAGAAAAAAACATTGTTAAGTGATGTAACCTGTGGCATGCAATACACAGATGTTTCACAGACGTGTGTGTGTGTCTCAGGTGGATGGATATTTCTATTGTCATTCCCCCTCCTCCCTACAGCTCCCTAAAAAATTCTGCTTTCCCACCCCGTGTCTTTCAGCTTCCGTGAAACGCTCAAGTTGCTGATAGCTCACACTGGGAATGTTGTGCAACTGGTGTACAAAGAGGACAGCGGTGCAGGAAGCTGTGAGTCACTTGGTAAGATGTTGTGGGCATTTTTCAATACCTCAAAGTCTTATAAGTAAATAACTGTCCCACCTGTGCATCTTATGGTGAATTAGAGCAGGAGAGTACAACAGAACAATGATCTGAACACTGATGAGGGAAATTGAGAAACTTGAGTACAATGTCTGTAGGGCAAGAACTGACTGTGGTAATGCACTCCTTCTGCTTCTCCCCTTCCTTGCTTCTCGGAACAGCATGTGGTCTTTCAAGGGAGTGGTCCTTGGCAATCTAGGAAACAGCTACTGGGTCAGGAATCCTGACCTCTCTCAAATGAGTCAGTTCGAAGAAATTGCCCTGCACTTATTTCTCACTGAAGCTTACCTTCTATGGCAAGGAGTCACCAGAATGATCAGACCAGCTGCTGGGACTGAGCTGTCATTCTTTCTGCCGCCAGTGCTGTAGTCCCTTCTTAGAGAATTTAAGGGCTAGGAAAAGGAATTAAGAGTATTGCCCACAGGACTGATGTGATGCAGGATCCCTCCACTGGTTACTAGCTCTAGGAATGCATTGGGCTGGTAAAAAAAAGCATATTTGCCTGAGTGGAGCCAGCAAGTGGGGAGAGGAATAATGAAGTGATTATTGTGTCTGGAAACTAGAATTTCAAGGACTCTGTTGGATGTCTTCTCTGGGAGAAGTTGAATTTACATGGTCTTTTGCGAACAGATGTGATCTGTGAGTCTGGGTTGATGGGTTTAAGCTCAGTGTTGGGCTAATATGATGATGTGGCTTTTGGATTAGCCTAGATCAATGTCCAGTTATCTTGGTGTGTGGATGAGGTGAGTGAGTATCTGTCTGCACAAAATCACATCAGACTTCAGGGTGGGATCCAGTTCCTCAAGCACTGTACAATTTGAGGCCTTTTGAGGTGTGTGAGGGTATCCAAGACAGTCAGTAAGGGCCTGGCAGCAACAACACAGGACCTACGTCTGACTCATGCTGCAGCAGCCAAACAGAATTCCTGGGGGCATCTCAGAAGGGCTGAACACCCTTGTGAACCACGTGCCTGCTTGGCTGTCCAGAGGGCTGAGGAGCAGACCTGCAACAAATGCCCAGCTTCTCATATGTCTGCCTGGGACAGATGGCCTGCCCTCCAAGGCTGAAATAGGATTTGCTGTCCCTTTTTCTAAGAGAAGTCCATGTAGAGAACGACAGGCCTGCATGTGGCCAGGAAACTTAAAGTCAGAGGTGTTCTGTGGAGTTCTAGTTTAAAAGACAAATAGACGCAGGGAAGTTGGCTAAAAAAAGAAGGATTTCTAGTTTTCTGAATACTTTGTTATTTGATTTGGCTTCACAGCTGGCAGGATTGTTAATTTCATGAGCAGCCCAGGGATGAAAAGACCCTTACTTCAAATCTTGGAGGATATCTGCCAAGTACATCTGCCTTGGGACTAGCACACCTTGCTAGCCAAGACAGCAGAACTGAGAGGAGTCCAGAGTTCACTAAAGAGTCTTTTGTGGATTAGACCAACATTTGTCAAGACATTTTTTTACCAAATTTTTTTACTCAGCAAGCCATTTTTGATGACTTTGTTTCAGCCAAAAATTTCTAAGAATCTCTGTTTGCAGAGTCTGAACCACACACAGGAGACATTTGCCATGACTGTTTCTTTCCTTAGGACTCTTTATGGCAAGAAAAATTACACAAAGATTCCATTTATCTCATTTTTGAAATTCATAGGTTAAATTTATGAATGCCTCTGACAGGTTGTAGGCTGGTCTCCAATCACTATATCTCACTTTCCTAAAGACAGAAAAGATCTGTGTAAAATTCTTGTGGAAGAACAATATATATGTTTGTATTCAGGCACTCAATAACTTTCTCTAACTACTTTAAAACTTATGCTAAAGACTTAGTTATGTCAAAATTAGCTACTTTGGTGTCTCAACTTTCTGGCTACCTCATGGTGTCTGCTATTTCTGTAGTGCACAGCTTCTGACCATACCTAATCAGGCCAAAATTTAGATCTAGTTTTAAAAATAATACTTCTATATATTAAAAACATTGCAACATATTTAAAGTAAAAAAATCTAGAAGATAACCTCACTGACTACTGTTTCTTACCCCCCCCCCCACAAGAGACCCCACACGTGAATTGTAGACAATTCTTGTTTTCAGCATTGCTGGATTAAAGAAAAAAAAACCTGCAATCCCTTCTATTTTGGTTTCCCAGGGGAACGAGACTTTTGATCTTATTCTGCCTGCCTGTCAGTCATTCTCTTAATAACTTTTGAGTCCATTGGCTGGTCTCAGCCACCTTTGACACAGGGTAGCCACCTCTCAGATATTACATTCCTGCACATTTCGTGCAAATCAAGACCTGTGCCAAGGAGAAAGACTTTATAAGAAATTTATCCCTCCCATGGGTTAGCAGCCACCCAACCAGTCAGCAAATTGGTGTGGGCCTGGTTCCAGGCTGGCTATCACAACTGGCTGTGACATGGGGCACTTGGAAATGTGAATCCAGGCTGGATGTGGCAACATCTGAAACTGTGGGAAGGGGAGAGGATTAGAATCATGTGGGTTAGAAAACACAGAACCATAGAATGGTTTGTGTTGGAAGGGACCTAAAACCTCATCTCATTCCAGCCCCCTGCCATGAGCAGGGACACCTCCTTCTAGTCCAGGTTGTTCAGCATCTCAGGGGAGACTGGGATGAAGGGACACCAAGGAAGGTGACTTTATTGCAGGAGCATGCCTGAAATGGAGATGTTAAAACCAAATCAATAAGGATATATTGCTCAATATTAATAAGGATCCAGGCTTATACCAGCGCACAGAGAGGAAGGTGAGATGCATTTACAAGTCTGTTTGTGTATTTTCTATCCCAGCTAACATGGTGGGTGACAATGAATCGTCAGACAACTGATTATTGAGTGTTTGATGATGATCTGTTTAATCTTCGTCCAGAGTGAATATATTTAATGTCTTGATTTTTCTATTGAATATGTTGTCGCATTGGTTGCATACAGTGCTTTCTAACATCTTATTAACTAAACAAAATCACGGAGTGCTTTTAACAATGAGTGGTTTGTTTGGCTGCATTAATATCAATTTAAATTCTTTTTACTGTCACTGCATACATATGAGCCATCTCTTTCAGAAAAAGAGACTGATGCTCTTAGTGAAAAAAATTTATCAGAAACTCTCTTTACCCAACATACTCCTCTACCTGAGAAAATTTCTAAATTTCAGCAGCTTTTGCAGTAAATAAATGCAGCTTTTGAAATATTTCATAGTGTGTTATGGCCCTGACTTGTCAGGTTTTCAAACCCTCTGCAGCAATTCAAAGAAATTATTTGATATTTTGGTTATGTTCTTAGTGTTTCCGGAGAGGAATATTTGCAAGGATTCACTGAAAGAGAGCACCAAGCTGGGTGTCATTTTGGTTTGGAAAATGCTATCATTATGCTCTGTTTATTTATCTGTTTTGTGGTGTGGTGTGTTTTCATCAGGAGGACTCTGTGGGCAGAATAAAATTGAGAGTATGAGACAGATCAACCAGCAACTGCTGTTTGACACGCTCTGTCCACTGGCTTAGTTTATTAAACCTGGAGTGAAACAACTGAAGCACTAGGGATGAATATGTCTCAGTTTTCCATAAAATGAACTCCTGGGTTTTGCTGGTAGTGGCTGTTGGTTTTCATATGAAATTAGTAGTGTCTCATTAAATGAAAAGCAATTATATGTATTAGCAATAATGATAGAATTGTACAAAAAAAAAAGTCAACCAAAAAAATATCCCCTATGGATGTAATTTTAGAAATGCATTATGCAAGGGTTAATTTGTGAGCTGGGTTTTTTTTCTTCCCCACGTTTTGAAAGCTTTGCTGTAATTTTGTATGAAATTTGAGATCAGTGAGTCTATAATATCTAATGAATAATTTACTACGCCAACAGTCTTTCTCTGGAAGAATACTAAATTAATTAAGGCCTGGAGGAATTTCCATGTGTTTAAACCACATTATATCTTCAAGGTTTTACTGCTTCAAAGTCACTGAGATGAACTCCTGGATTTTCAGGTGTTAACAGTCCCAGGAAAACAAGATTGATGCCCTTGCTTTAGCCTAGAAAAACTAAAGGGCTTGAGCGGGTGTTTTGTTCGAATCTATTAAAAGGATAGTTCCTTGCACTCACTTTGTTCCCTAATATTTTTGGATGTTGTTTTTATAGGAACTGCCCTACCATCTCTCACACCCAGAGGTGTTTTGCTGGGTTGGATGGCACATTCTGAGGCAGCTGATTAGGGTGGCTCATTTCTCTGGGTTAAAGGAGGTGGGGACCATCTCCCAGCAAGACAAATAAGCTGTAGATGAGCTTGCCCCTTCTCTGAAAAGCACAAAACTTACTTCTAACCACACCATCCTGTGCAGAAGGGGATTTTTTTTTTGGACCTGTTGGTCAACCTTGAGAGAATCAGTCAGAAACTTTTTATTTTTTTAAGTCTCAAGCCATAAGCATCTCTCACAGCTGATGGTACAGCGAAGGCTGGATACGGTGAGAATGCCAACCTGCCACACACACATTGTTTATTTAAACAGGACAAAATAGCTGCTTTCCAGCTGCTCTCGATGCCCTTGAGTTGAAATGCAAATACAGAAAAAAGCATGTGCCACTATAACCAGATGACAGCCGTTCCCCTTCCCTGGAAACCAGTCAAGCACAGAAAAGAGGAAATCAGTCCCTCTCTCCCATGGCTAACCACACTCATCATTCTCTCCTTGCTTCCAGCTGCGGACCAACTACCCTAGGCAGAATAATTTGACTCTCTGTGAGAAACCCTTCAGAGGTCCCTCATTTAGGCTTTCATCTGGTACACAATTTATTGAACCAGTCTAGTACTTAAATATGTCCTGGTCTGGGCTCACAGCTCCTATGTTCTTCTTACACCATTTCTGTGCTATCCCCTCTTCAAGCTTAATGAACTGGAGTGCAGAGGGTACCTTGACAAAGGTTCATTAGGACATTCATGACACATAGTGGCACAGAATTTGTACAACCATATCAATGTATTCCCCATTGCACACCCAAGCCCTGCCCCTCCTGTAATTCACACTACTTTGTGCCTATCGTGGGGCAAACAAAGCAGTTTCCTGGCTGGGAAAACCTTGGTGTGGAGTTCTGGGCTCCTTCACATATGTATGGTATAGAATAGTCCACATGAAACCTGGTGCCATGACCAGTTTCTCTGTACTCTATCTCAGCTTGCTGGGGAAGGGAGGTGAGCTCTGAGCTCACCTTGCCTGTTTTACAGCACACCAGTTGTTCAGGTGCAGTTCTCTGTGGTTTCTTCCTAAAGTTTCAAGTAGAACAGAGCCACAGAGAGGCAGTGGGTGGAAAGGGGGTGAGGTGCTATGCTGGGCCACCACAGAGATCCAGCACCTCTAGCTGTACGGTGTGTGTGGGATGAAGAGTTGGGTATGGCAGTGCTGACAGGCCCTGTGCAGTCAAGGCTTACACAGAGGTCTCATGTCCTGGGTTATTCTTGCTGAGGTGCTGCAACACACGATGTGTCTGTCCAAGAGTTGTAGCATGATGGCACTTGAGATGACAGGGAAACTATCCTAGCAAGGACAGCAGAAGCTCAGCTGCATTCTCTCAGGTAAGCTTAGATCTGAGCTCCCTTCAAGATGAGGTGTGTCTAATATCCTTCTTGCAAACACAATTTCCTGTAGGATTGGTATCTCTGACAGGGCTCAGCTCCTGCTCAAGAGGTTTGGCTGAGTTAGATGCCACTGATGTGAGTGGGCTATGGACTTATATCTTAAACTTGGCTCCTTCCAAACACGGGATGGGCTGTTTGAACCTGTAGTGCTGCTGCTGCTGCAGAGCCCATGGGCCATGATGAGTGTTGGCTCTAAACCCTCTCCTAGCTTTGCAGTGGGGTTTGGGGAGTCTGGTCCCTCCTAAGCACAGAGCAGAGCTCTGTCCCCTTCTTAAAGCCACGTGCCAAAACACTTTGTTGAATCAGGACCTCTCTGGCACCATGACCAATTTGTACATACAGTAAATCAGAAAGGAACTGGGGCAAAGACTCAGGATACAGAAAGCTGCAGTGTCCGATTAAACGTGGTCAAATTACTGACTGTGTATGTTCAGGCTACTTGAACAAATTAAAAGTGGGGGCTGGAGGAAGGATAGTCAATGAGGCCTGTATGATTGTAGAAGGTGGGGGGAAGTCAGGCTAGGGGTGCTCAGCAATACCCAAATTGTCCTGTTTGCCAATATCCAGGGATAATTTACACATCAAAAGCAGAGGGCGGAAATGGACATGAAAAGTGACAGCGATTGCCAAGTTAAATAAAAGCCCCTCAGTGAACATGAAGAGCAATAAGAGCCGTTTGGAAAGTTGGCTGGAGAAGAAGAGGTTATGTGAGAGCTTATACCCGACCGCCTTCTTGGCCCCTTGGGAACCAATACAGACATGGAATTCACTTGACCTGCAGGGCTGAGCAAAATATGGCCACACATCAGTAAAGCCTGCTGGTTAAGTCATAGGAAACAAAAGCAGGACTGTGCCAGATGCCAGACGAGTGGGATCAGGTAGCATGAACCACAGCCTGACTTCAAAACGCCTGAGTAAATCTGGGCTGCTAAATTTCCACTGGACTGAATCTGAAGAAAATAAAGGAGAAGAAGAATGCTGTTTTTTTCTTCTCTAGTCAGATACTAGCAGAAGAATATAGGTTGAATTTGAATAAGCAAGAAGCAATATTTCTAAGACAGGATGTTTTTTGAAATATGAGGCTTTGTAGATTTAGCATTAAAGCAATTCCTCTCCTTGTCATGAATCACCGAAGGACAGACACTGTATTTAGGTGGGATATGAACACCCAAATGCTTCCTTGCCTCTCTGCCCTTGATTATATTTTTTTCAATCTCCTTTGCTTTGAGCAAATTCAGAAATAGTCTTGATTTTGCCTATCACATTCTAGTCTCACTTTCTACTGCTGGATAGCTGCTTAAGATGCCTTGTCAAACAGTGTCATCCTGGCTCGACTTTGCTAAGAGATGGTGCGAATGATCCGGGGTTTCCAGAGCAAGCACAAGGAGAGCAAAACTAATTGTTGCCCCAAGCAAGAATCTTCTGATGAAAAGCTGATCTATTTTACACAAGTCCAAACCTGAAATAACTCCACAGACGTCAGTGCAATCACTCTCGATGTGCAAGAGAGGCGAATCTGCCCTCAAGTCCTCTGTCTTCTTTCCCGGGGGAGGGCAGCCTGGCTCAGGAGTCAGGGAGGGGGGAGAGCGTCCACAAGGATTGCTGCCTTTTTGTACAATCTGCATCAGTTTTGTGATCAAAGGCTAGAAGTGACCAGAATAGGCAGAGTCCTGGGCTTTCCCATTCACATGGCTCAGGCAGGCTTAACCCTGCCCGCTTAACGCCGGGCTTTGATGCGAGGAGTCATGTGCGACTGCACCGCTGTGACTCTTTGTTCCAGGCAGTGCCGTGCCTTTGTGGGGGAGAAGCAGAGTGAGCTTAAAACCTTGGCTGTTTAGGGTACATTAAGGCTCAAATCAGTCCAGAGTGCAGGGGTTTATGCCCGTACACCCCTGAGCTGTGGTGAGATGAAGCCTCCAGCTGCTGAGGCCCTCTGCTCTCTAGGGAAGAGCCGAATACCTCTCAGGGTGGATCTATCTTTGGCTGCCATACGGTGAGGATTGGATTACAAGCGGCTTCATGCTGACAAGGCTTTGGAGGAATAATAATATCTTGAATATTATGGAATTTGAGGAATAATAATATTGGGGGGATAATAACATCCTCTAGGGAACGAGGTTGTCTTTCTCTCTTACAGCCCTGGCACAGGGAGGCTATAGATTCTTACATATAGGGGGAATTAGCCATTTCTTCAAGACATGTGTGCCAGTTCCAGTTAAAATGTTCCCAGCATGTGTTCTGGCACTGCAGATGGGATGGGAATCTCCCTGCAATATAAAACAACTGGGGCTTCCAGAGCTGCTTGAAATCAGTCTGCTTCCTGTGCCTGCAAGGCAATAGCGTTTCCCTTGGCACCTGCTCTTCCCTTCTTCTTCCAATGACTTGAGGGCCAGGTAGGGTTTTTCTCTACTGTATTATCTTTAAGACCCAGACTCCCATTTTCTGTGCTTGTGCATTGCTCCATCAGTTCAAAGGAGCTATGCCAGTGTAATCCATCTGAGCAAGCAATACACAATATAGATGGTTTGGGATACTGAACTCTGAATTCAGGACAATGATGCTGAAAATAAATAACCTGTTTTTTTCTTGCTAGAATATAGTGCATTTCTGATGTAACTGATTTGCACTGTCTTCACAAACCCTCTTTACTAGCACCAGATTTAATACCTGAGGCAAAAGGAGAAAGGTTATTTTTAACAGCGAAAGGACATTGCAGCAACATGTCTGGAGGATTCAGGGTTCTAAGGCTTTCTCACAGGGCAAGGAAAGTCCCCGGGATCAAAACCCTACTGCGTAGCAGAGAGGTGAGTGTGTCTTAGCATTTGTACCGGCTGAGGAGCCCTCCTTGACTGGGAGAGGTGACCGGGCTGCCAAGCCCTCGGGCAGCATGAGAGCAGTGCGCTCTGGGAGGCCAAAGACCTGCCGCTCCTGGGAGGACTGAGCCCTGGGACGGCGTCACTGAACTGCTGCACGTCCCCTCCCAGCTCCAGACGGGGAGATGCCACCAGCCCAGGAGGGGGACAAACTCGGCGAAGCGCAATACAGCTCTTTCCTAGCTGTCCCTACGGAGCAGCAGGGGGATTTGCTGCATAATCCAGAGGGATCAGCGGGCTCAGAGCGCTCCTGAGCCTAGCACTAGTTCGAGGGAAGCGCAGGACAGGCTGGCACAGGCGCATCCCAGCTCTCAGCGGCAGCATGCAGCGCGCATTGTAGCTCCGCTGCTGCCCGCTGGCACCTCCGTCCATCGGCCGGCAGAGCCTCCGGGGCAGCTGCTCGCCCGCCCGCCCCGACTCCCAGCGAGGTGCAGCCACGGCAGCTGCTCCTCGGGGGAGCCGCCGAGCAGGGGCAGCCGCACCCGCGGGGACTCGCTCCGGGAAGGGCAGACCTTGGGCTGCGCACATGCCGGCCCGCACCGGCGAAGCACCGTCTGCTGAAAGGGGTGCCGAGGAGGAGGCAAGGACAAGGATGGCTTCTCAGACATGCAGACAGACTGGCATTTATTTGTTTTTCCCTAATTCAGCTGGATTGTTAAGGAAAAAAAAATAAGCTGTAGTATAAAATCACGTCTCTGTCAGCTACAGGTGTGCACATCTAATGGATAAAGCAAATGGGGAACAGCGACCAAATTAATTTGAAAATGTTCTGAGCTGCAGAAAAAGAAACAGCCCCAAAGCAGGGAAACCAAGCCATGCTGCCCAGATCTCTTTGTCACAGGTCTCAGGAGAGGGTAGAGAAATCAAATCAAGCTCAGTGGGCTTTTAGCTGCCTTTGGAAGAAGTTTCTGCCTGGCATGAAAGCCACAGCCATGGCAGGAGCTCGGAGGTGCCTTTCAGATGATCGCATTAGCTGTGGCTCCAGGTGTCCAAGGCAGACAGCTGACAATTACACCTTTTGTTTTCTTTTTCATGTCTGACAGCCAGATGCCTTTTTGATCTGCAGTGTGCATGTGTGTGTACGTATATATTTATACATAACCTCGGATCTATCACTCTGACAGAGTCACAAATGACTTATCTGACCATTTTAGCAAATATAGGGCTGATTTACACACTAGACGATCAAATGGAAGGGTTCCCTTTTGGCACTCATCATCCCCTGCATTTTTTCAAAACGCATTCTTTCCTGTGACACTAAAATTATAAGGCTGTTGTGTGGATTTTACTGAAGAAAAGCTGATCCTGTAGCTGGTTTCCCAAATAATTAAAGAGTTATATGGCAAAATTTTATAGCTGGACTCTGGGGTTTAGAATCTCAAAACAAGGCCTGCTGTGACTGCATGCCTGTTGTGCAGGATGCCTATCTAGAAGGGAGAGATGGCTCAGGAGCTGAGGAATTTCAGTAATGGAAAAGCAAAAGGCTGAGCAAAGTCATAGAGCAGGACCTCTTTCTGCAGCTCTGGAAGTCAGACAAACCGGTTAATTCCTGCTGACTGCATGTTGTACAGCCTTTGCCAGAAATATGAAGAAAATATTCGTATTAGCTCAGGTATTGCAAATTACTTTTCCTGCCAAAGAAGAGTTAAAAATCAAAACCCCCAAGCCCCTCTCTTCCCTGTGACTACTGGTCACTGCGGGAGACGGAGTATTGGCTTGGAAGGCCTCTTATTGACCTTATTACATTCTTATAAAAAGCAAGTTGTTTTCTGGTTTAGAGCGGAGATTTTCTGCTCAGAGAAAAAAAACCTTTGCTGGTTATTTCTGGCTCTGGAGCCAACACCACTGCAGGGGCTCTGTCCTCACAGGTAATGGTGCAGCCTGCGGGAGACCATTAAGTGGTGTTCTGAGAGGCAAAGAGGGCACTTCCAGGCTTGAGTTACGACTGAGTAGCTTGAAACCATGGTGCTCACCACAGCACTCGCAGCCTGCCATCAGAATTGCTTCAGAACAAGGCAGCAAAAACATTTGAGCAAACAGTTGTTGTGAACAAGAAAAACTCTGACTGAAGAAGGGGATTGGGCTAATTAATGTGTGACCTTATTGTTCAAGCCAAGACCAAGACTTGCTCAGAATGCAAAATTGTGGACTGTCTTTATGTAAAAGAAGACTTGTTCCAGCAATTCCTTCTCTTTCCAGGGACTACTGGCTGGGCAATGAGAAGCCTGGGGTGAAAAATTTATTTGCCTCTTGGGGTGACATGGGCAGTGAGGGAGGGTGTTGCAAAATATAATTTTTCAGTTGTTTGGGTTTTTTTTGCTACAGGAGTATCGATCAATTAGAGGGAAAAAATGAATACAATTAACAATAAAATGCTGTCCCTGACGATGGAGGGTACATTGCAGATGCCTTGAGGTACCAGGTGGTACAGAGCTCTTCCAGTAACAAAACCTCTGAGGATACCTGGTCCTACAGAAGAGCTGAAGAGAAAGCTTCAGCTTTCATAATGCTCTGAGACCTGAACTACCCTTGGAATGAGGTAAGGCTGGCAGGGCTCAGGGTGCCATATATCCCTGCTCACCTTCTGGAGTCTGCCTCTGCAGTCTCTGTCTGTGCAGGATGTGAGCAGAGTAATGTAGGAGAGCGCTGTCTGTAGGACATACAAAGTCTCTGAGGAAGAGCCAAGTAATACCCTCCTTAACTCTACTGTGATTGCAGCAAGTTCTTCATTTAATATTTATCACGTTCAGAATTCACAGGAAATCACTGTAAGTTGTAGTTTTAATGGAGGTTGACCCTGTAAACCAACTGATCAAATCTTGGGTCAAGATGACACGACATATGCAAATCATATGCAAAGCTCATGTGCAGCTGCATGTACAAAGATCAAACTCCACCACAAGCAAACCTCCGCTGACTTCAATTAAAGTTTTGCCCAAGTCAGCTTGAGCGTTGTACATAGAGCTGTATGTGAGCTTTGCATATGATTTGCATATGTCATGTAATGTACAATGTGGTATTGTGTACTGGCTGTCTCCCCCTAATTAATACAAGATAGAAAAACTCTTAGAGAATAATGATTAGGAAAAAAATTGTGCATAAGGAAATTGCTTGCAAATGACCACACTGGTGAAATTATAACCCAGTAATATTGCAGTCCCATTTATTTTCTGTTAGGTTTAATCACCACTAATAATTCAGTCGAGGGTAATTAATCTTTGCTGATCAAAGTACAGGAAAGGGCTGAAGTACTGTAGCTGCATCATAATGACATGTAATACTGCTGGCGCACAACCGCCTGTTTGCAGAGAGATGTGAAGATGTCCTCATCGGCGCACAGTCGATGAATGGGAGTTCATTATCACTCAGTACAGGAGAGAGGCTCAGATAATAAGGGAAAAAGCCCAAAAGTACATACACAGGCACATGCTTGCAAGTAGAGCTCAGCTCGTTCCCTGAGCTGGAAGGGGGTGTGCAGGGAAGCTGTGGTAGAGACCAGTGAGGGAAAGGACATTCAGTATTGATTTTTTTTTAATCACTTTATCAGGATAAGGTTCAGCTAATGCTGCACTGAAGGAAAAAGGGAGTTTTAATGCCCAAACGCTCCAACTCCCCAGCAGAGAAAGACTTTCCCAAGTTCTTTGTATCAGTCATTATCAACATGGAACTTGCTACCGTCTTGGAACCAGCTGGTACTTTCTTGGAAAGGACACCTTCTCTGGGTGACTTGATGAGGCCTAAATTACTTGTGCTTCTTCCCTTGAGAGAGGTGGTTGATAAACACAGGGAGATGGACTGTGGGCAAAAGATCCTGTGATGGAAACAGCCCGTAGCTGAGAGCTCAAGAGAGTGGATAACTAAGGTTAATCTTCGTTCTCCCTCTACCAGTTTTTGAAGAACAGTTTCAGATCATGATTGTGCTGCTGTCCTGGACTAGGCAAAAATCTAGCAAGACAATTTCCATCTATATGGCCAGAGAAAAGGGACAGGGGCAGGTTGCCTCCTGAATTGTTTCATGAATATATAACATGCTTGAACTTAGAAGGCTTGAAGTCAATGCTGTGCTGTGTTGAGTTTTGCAGATGACATTTAAAAATCCCAACACCTAATTTATTTAGTCAGGGTTCATTTATTTTAATCTTCCAGCCAAGCCCTTGTTTGGGAACTTTGATCTGAAAGCAGTGTTTATTTTCAAAGTCGCAAAAAAACCCCTTCCATGCTTGAATATTCTATTTAAAATTCTTTTGATATTCCCTTCTATTGAAACTGCCACCAAACATCAGTGGTGTTAAAAAAAAACAACACCTATTACTAAAAAGACAGACAATGGGCCTGAAGTACAGTGAATCAAAACTGGAAATCCATCAGTTCTTTGGCTGCTAAATGATTTCCATGCTGGGCTGGCATTTATCTTCTAGGATAGAGAAGCCTTTCAGGGAACAGCAAATATCTGGCAGGGGGCCAGTGGCCTTGGATATAAGACAATTAGCACAACAGGGGAAAAGAAGGGCTTCCGGAATTAGAGATGAATAAGAAATATTTGTAAAGTGCACTTTAAGTTATTGGTTTGATCACAGCGAATGTTTGTCACTTATTTCTCATGGTTGCAAATGTGCTGTATTACTTGTCTGGTTCTGCTTTCTTCTGTAATTAGTTTCACCACTGAGTGGTAGGACTGGTACATACCACACTTGTTTTCCTCTTCTTCATCTTTAAAAGACTACTTTGTTTGTTTCAAAAATAGGGAGAACAGCAACTAGTTAGTTGTTGCAAAGATAGACTGCTCCCTCCTAGTCCGCTGGCTTTCTCTCCATGCACAGCTTTAATTAGATGTGGGGATTTAAGCCTTTACATTCTGAGGCATGTAACAGTCAGACTAATAATTAGGAGGATATATTTAGATGGTTTGAAAAACCCACTCTACTTCTAAGAGTAAATCTCAACGATTAAAAGTGCCAAAGGGTTTCCAGGCTCCTTGCAGTATCACGAGCTGTAAATTTGCTCATCTTATTGACAAAGAAAAATATCCCAATCCCAGAACACAAACAGACTGTCAAGTCTTGAATATTAAGAGGTTTTAACCACCTTGTGCTACTCTGTTAGAAAGACAAAGTACATTTTCATTGATTAAGGTCACACCATCTGAGCTTCTGGAATTTCTTTAGGATTTATCTTATAAGGATGAAGAATTAATGATAATATCATAATCTTGGCTAGCGTTAGGGACTGAAACAAGAATTTACTTGAAAACTAACAGAGGGGAGACATTCTTCTTCATTAAGCCCAGTTTAAGCCTCAGGTAGGATATCATATCTGCTTTTGGACACCATACTCCATGAAAAATGTGGGTCAACAGAAGCAAGGTAGGTAAAAAACCTGAAAACATGACTCTGAAAAGAATTTGGGCATGCTTAGTCCAGAGAAGAGCAGACTGGTGTGTGATTTAGTGATCTTCAGATGTGCAACAGTCAGCAGCAGAGCAGAGCAGGCAGTCTGTTCTCCACAGCGGATGGAAAAACAAGTAATGGGCTTAAAGTTTAGAAAGGGAAATTTCATTAAGGCATTAGGAAAAACTTCCTGATGTAAAGGTAGTTAAGGACTGGGTTAGACTGCCTGAGTTAGCTGTGGAGGCACATCAAAGGTTTCCCATGGCAAGCTAAAGCAATATCTGTTAAAAATTGTTTGAGTTGCTCTGTCCTCACTGACATGAATGGTTCTTGATGTGGCTTTAAGCATTGAAGGACTGAGTTAAGGTCTCCCTGGAGCCTTCTCTTCTCCAGGCTGAGCAGCCTCACCTCTCTCAGAATTTCCCTACAGGAGGGGAGATCCGTCCCTCTGATAAATTTTTTGGGCCTCCTCTGGACCAGCTCCAACAGGTCCAAGTCTTTCCTGTACTGAGAATGTTGTGCCCCATGTGGGGACTCACAAGAGCAGAGCAGAGGGGCAGAATCACCTCTCTCAACTTGCCCATGCTGCTTTTGACAATGCCCAGAATACTGTCAGCTTTCTGGGCTGTGAGTACACACTCTTGACTATGTCCAGCTTTTCATCCACCAGTACCCCAAATTCACTCTCTGCAGGGCTCTTTTCGGTCCCTCAACCTGTATTGACACAGGAGTTGCCCTGTCCTGGTGCAGCACCTTGCACTTGGTCTTGTTCAACCTGATGAGATACGCATGGAATTCTCAAGTGTGTCCAGGTCCCTCTGGATGGCATCCTGTCCTTCAGGTGTGTCATCAGCACCACTCAGGTTGGTGTCATCTGTAAACTTGCTGAGGGTGTGCTCAATCCCGTTGTCTATGTCTGTTGAAGATGTTAAGCAGTACTGGTCCCAGTATGGACCCCTGAGGGACACCACTTGTCACTGGTCTGCATGTGGACATTGAGCTGTTGACCATGACTCTCTGAATGTGACCATCTGACCAATTCCTTGTCCACCAAACAGTCCATGCATCCAGTCGATATCTCTTCAGTTTAGAGATATGGGTATTGTGTGGGACCAGGTCAAAGACTTTACAGAAGTCCCGATAAATGACATCTGTAAGTCTTTCCTTGTCCACTGATCAATCATAGAAGGCCACTGGGTTGGTGGGACATGCCCTTGGTGAAGCCGTGCTGCCTGTCCCGAATCACCCCCCTGTTCTCCATGTGCCTTAGCACAGCTTCAGGGAGGATCTGTTCCATGATCTTCCCAGGTACAGAAGTGAGGCTGGCAGGTTGGTCGTTCCCAGAGTCTTCCTTTCTACCCTTTTTTAAGATGAGCACAATATTTCCCCTTTCCCAGTCACCAGGAACTTCACCTGACTGCCATGACTTTTCAAATATCACAGAGAGTGTCTTGGTAACTACATCAGCCAATTCCTTTGGGACTTTGGGATTCATCCCATCAGATCCCACGGGCTTATGTATGTTCATATTCCTCAGGTGGTCATGAACCTGATCTTCTCTTTCAGTGGGAGGGACTTTGGTCCCCAAGGCCCTGCCCTGAGGTCCATTCCCTTGAGAGGTGTGGGAAGAGCTGTTGCTAGTGTATCTGTTACCTACATATCTGTTTATCTATCATGATGAAAATGTAAATGAAAATGAAAACATTTTTCTCTTGAAAGGTTGCCATGGGATACTATTGACTACTGAAAACTTTAAGAGTATTTTTTTTTTCTGAAAATCAAAGTGCCCCCCAAAAACAAAACCAAAATATTTCATTTGGAGTCGAGCCAACCCAAGCCAAAAGTTGTACTTCAGCAACTCAGTGAAGATTGCCTGCTCACACGGGGGCTTATGAGTACCGCTTTGTCTCAGACCATGCCGTGATCTCTGTTCTTTGGCCCTTTGCTGATGTCTCATTACCTTTCCTCGACAGGAGGCTGCAAGGCCTCTAGGAGGGTACAATACAGCCTGGTTTAAAGACACCTTTGTGGATCTGAGGAGCCAACACTACAATTTCCATGGGCGCAGCAGCAGCTTGAGGTAGGCTATTCATGTTTCCAAACTCAGAGATATTTCACTTTGAAATGCTGCATGTTGCTCTTTCCAGTCAAAACGCACCTCTTTTTATTGTTTTTAGGAGGGGTTTTTTTGAGAGTTTCTATTTCTGACAAAAAGCAACACTTTGCATTGAGAAGAGTAATTTTTCATATTAGAAAACACAGGAAAACAGAGCATTCCACAGGAAATTAGGCTTTCAATGAAAATAAGCAAACAACCACCCCTTTCTTGCCCCTTTCCTGACACAGGGAATTCCTAAAATTAAAACTCTTTTTATGGTGCCCACCACAGAATGAAGTTCTAGAATGTAGTTAAGAGCTGCAAGAGCATTCACCCTTCCATGGAACCACCCTAGGGAGACATGTTCCCAACTGGAGAGTGAACAGTGGTAACAGGAATGACCTGTGGTTTGTGATCCCAATTACTGTGGGGGGATATGGCAAAGCTCTTTCCTGAGTGACTGTTCCCTTGCAAACCTCTGTAAGAGGGAGGTCTCTGTGAAGGTCCCTTGGTCAGGATATTATCAGATCCTCCTGCACTGTTCTATCAGGTGAGTTGGGTTCATCTCCTTCAGGGGACACCTTCCTTGTGGTAATTCCACTCCTCTGGTCTGTCAGGAGGCCAAGGCCAGGGCTCCTAAAGGAGGTTTGCTCCTTGGGCTTCATTCATGGCTGCATTTTTTTGCACCAGTTAATTTTAGCCCCAACTCTTTGCCCTCTCTGAGACTTTGGCCTACTCTGTTCTCCTTGTTCAAATGGCTCCAAAGTGCTTTGAAGTTCTGCCTTAAAGGGCTTCCTTCCCTGCACTGCTAGTAGTCCAGAATAACTGTATCACAGGACACCCTGGCACTGCCCCCCATCTTCTTCCATGTAAAGAAAAATAAAGTAGCTCAGATATGTGCAAGAAATATCTTTCCCTGTAGAGGTTTTAAGTCCAGCTGGAGATGAAACACCATGCAGCTACTTGCTCAACCTCCCCGCTTTCCTCTCCCCTACCCCAGTGAAATGGAGACGAGAATTGAAGTAAAACATGTATGTTGAGATAAGAACAGTTTAACAATTGAAAATAAAGTAAAATACAATAACAATGGTAAATTATAATAATAAGGGAAAAGCCAAGTGACACACAATACGGTTGCTCACCACCCTCCGGCCAGCATCACATCCCCCCTCCTGAACTCAGATTGGCTCCGTCTGGGTGACTCCCCCCAGTTTATGAACTGGGCATGGTGTTCTGTGGTGTGGAATATCCCTCTGGTCAGTTCAGGTCACCTGTCTCAGCTATGCCCCCTCTCAGTTTCTTTTGGGAACCTCCTCACTGGCAGAGCATGGGAAAGGAAAAAAAAAAAGAGTCCTTGACTTGAGATAAACAAGACTTAGCAAAAATCCAAAACATCAGTGTGTTATCAACACCATTCTCATTCTGACTCCAAAACACAGCACTGTAACTGCTACTGACAAGAAATTAACTCTGCCCTAGCTGAAATCAGGACATCCCCCTTTTCCCTTCCTAGTATTTCTCTTGGCTCTCTCCAAGCCCTTTACAGGTGTCACGTAGGAACTCGGTGCATGGCCGGAGCGCCAGCCCCTGGATTCACATTGCAATAAAGTCTTGTGACATTAATACAGCTGCTGGAGCATAACTGAAGCCTTTAAACTGCACTTTCCTTTGAATAGGGACAGGTAATTAACAGGGTCTGCTATTTGATTACTCATAAATTTAAAGCTGTGTGGAAACCAGCTGTCTGTGCCCAGAGTAGTTCCACAAGGAGGAGAAGTACTGTTAGAATAAAATCCCTGCTGAACTGACACCCTGTCCCGGAGCTCTGGAGTGATCTGTGTCCCAGCCCTGTTTCTTCCAGAGACCTGGTGTGGGGCATTCTGGAGATCTGTCACAGATTTCTTCTCTCCTGGCTGTAACGTTAGCTTTTTTGTGTCACTCCTCTGAAAGCCGCTTGAGGCAACAGGCATATCCATGGTTAACTGTGATCAGCCAAACCTTCACCCACCCAAACAAGTTGCAGGTTAGTGACAAATGCCAGCTCCAGGCTGAGCCTCGTGTCCCAAGTTCGGGTTGAACCAGCCCTGTGTTTTATGGCACACATAGACTATGCCTGGCTCCATGAGAGCAGCTTGAAGAATTAGCACACACCAGTCTGCTCTTTAGCAATGTCGTGGGCTTGGAAGGTGAAGCCAGGCAGCCTAGCCTGCTGGGAAATTTCAGTGAGGAGCACTCACGGGCATGACTCAGTCTGTTGTTCTGTGTTGTAGTTCTGGGGAAGTTCTGTCGTGTCAGAACATGCACGGTGGCGACATCCTTGTAATTCCTTGGGAAAGATAAAAAGGAGCTCAAGTCAAAGGCTTTAACTGAGCTTCATATTACTATGCTGTGTATTGGTATATCATAAAGTTAAAAAATCCAGTAGAGAATGAATTAAACAAAAAAAAAAGACAAAATAAAGACAATTGCATGTTAGATGCAAGGAGGAACGTTTTCCCAGCTGTATGCCTTGATCAGCCAGGGAGCCTGTAGATACCCCCATGCTAAGTCCAGTTGTTCCTGAGTGTCCTCCTCCTGTCTCTCCAGTACCTTGTCCTCTCTCTACTCCTAGCTCTGGTATTAGCATCATAATCTGACACCAGAACTCTGAAAGAAAAAGGAAAAAGAATACTGGAAATTTGTCTCCTTCCTCCTTGTACATTGAAAAGCACTGTATGCATGTTCTGGCTGTCAGCATTTCTAGGAACGGCTCCTTTTCAGAAAAGGGAATCAGGACCCTGCAGTGCCCCGCACCCTGGATGTGATCCTGGGCCTGCTGTTCCTGTACCACACAGGCAGATTACCAAATCAGAAGTGGGGAGCTGCTTGGATGAAGAGTTTCTCAGTGACTGGTCAGAGTGACATACAGTCCTGCCATTCCTGCGATTCTTGTCACTCAGACCAGGTGCCTTTGTCACCAGAAGAATCCTTTGCCTGCTACAGCTGATCTTAACTGCTGCTGAGCTCAAACTTCCATGAGTGGAAATCAGCTGCTCTCCATCCTTCTCACAGCATTTTAACTGCATGTGGGATATTAATTACAGGTTATCCTTTTCAGACCTATACTTCTGCATCACTTGTTGCTTCAGGAGCTGAAAAAATGCCACAAGAGACAATAGCTCTACAGTGGCTTTTAGCCTCTCAGGACAAATCCCAGGGCTGACATCATCTGCAATTATGGTGCACAGATCCAAGCACTCTGACATAAGGTGGTAAATTATTCATGATTTGGCAGCCACCATAACTGGGGAGTGTGCTTTAAGTAACCTCAGAACTGCAAGTCTGGTTTGTCACCACAGTCATATTAGGCCTGTGGCCTATCTCTAAAAACAGTACTTTGGATGACAGTGATAGAATCTTGGTGTAGATGTATCGTTTCCCCTTGATGTCATGTGAGTTTCTTGGCTAATATCTACAGGCAGAAGGATTAAAATCCTTCCTGGATGGAGCCATGTGGCTTCTGCCCCAAAGACTTTGCAGTTTAAACCAAAAGAATGCTAAGTCCAGGGTGAACACACAATTGCATCAGATTTGATGGGCCAGTGCAGGGCAAGAAGAGAGTGAACTAATAACCTTGGACAGGCAAACTTCCCATCTTGTTTGAACAGCCTTGTGATCACTTCTATACTGGCCAAAGATGAGGAACAGAGACCTGGGCCCATTGGACTGAGAGGAAAAACCACAACCATGATAGAAACAGGTGGAAACTGTAATTAAGACTTGCAAGCTTTTAAGATTTAAAGAGCTCAGGTGAACAACGAAAATATACATATTTCCAGCTAGGGTTATGTTAAGGACAATCCTCTCCCTACATTTTGATCAATTATATCAGAGTCCTAGCCTGGGATGGAAAGTTAAAGCTGCTATAAGCAACCAGTGTGACTCTTGTAGGTGATTCTGCATCATTACACAGAGAATTCAGGTAAGACTGAGACCACCATGGGGGGCAGAAGGGGAGGAAATACTCTAAAAAAATCAGTGTTTTGCCCCTGTGGAGACTAGGGGCAAGCAGAAGGTGACATCCTGGCCGGTTGCCAGGACATGAGAATGGCTGAAGAGGAAATCCAGCACTGCTGCCTGCTGTGGCTCCTGCAGGTTTTCCTTTCTTCTGGGAGACAGACACCAGCAATTTGTGCCTCACTTCAGCACATCACTACTGCAGACCAGAAACAGCAGTTCAGTCTTAAAAGGCAATTCCTGATGTCTGATAAAATGGATTCTCTTCTCGCTCTTTGTCCTGATACTTATACAACTTTACCATACACTATCATCATCATCTCTGTAATAAGAACACATTAATTAATTCAGGAACCCTGGGGAAAAGCAACCATGCTCTTGTTTCCTTTGTGAGAGATGTATCTTGTTACTCACAGAAAACCCCTTTGCATCAACTACTCTATTGATTACTCCATCCATTGAAGACCTTTTTCACTCATAATCAGTCATGTTACCCAGATGTAAAGTAGAGGCTGGAATAAATTTTTCAGAGAATGTGGAAGACTGCAAATGACCATATACTCACAGATTTTCACAGTCACTGGGGACTATTATGTTCTTTACCTTGACCTCTTGTAAAGCTGAGGCCAGAGAATATGACCAAATAACTTATTTATATGGCATTAGAGGAAACATGTTCTTTGTAAACTGCATTTTAACTAGTTATTGCTCAAGAAATGTGTGTATGTTAGATTGCTTTTATGTTGTGCTGAAAATATAGTTTCTTCCCATTCTCATTTAAAATTTCAGTGTCTGCGTTTCCTCCAGATCCGTGGAGCTGGCTCTGCTGGTACCTGATAATGCCAGAGACCCCAGCAGCTTTCTGCAGTGCTGATGCAAGGGCCTCTGCTCAGGCATCTGTTTGGAGCGTACCCAACTTCTCCTCATGAAGGGGACAGAGGGAAGAATTGCATGGACAAGAATTAAATCTCCTTTCCTGAGCTGAATACTGAAAAAAGGGTGTGTTGCTCATTTTAAAATTATTTCTTCCTGCTAGTGGATAAAATGTGCGGCAGTTGCCCAGGAAGAAAAAATTATTTGATTTTTTGAAGGCAATTAAAGTCCTGTTCCTAATGCAAGGGGAGATAATGGAGGAGGATCTGTTAGAGTTTCTGCAGGATGCTATCCAGGCTGGGGCGAGCATTGCTGAGCTGCAACAACAGCTGCAGGCTGCTTGGACACTGCTGTGTTCATCACCAAAAACTCCTCTTTGAACTGGAATGTCCTTTTTAGACCTGTGATGTGCCTGGTTAATTGCAATGATAGTGCATGACTGGGGATAAAGGCGGAAGCCTTGGAGAAAAGGGAGAGTGCTTGGGAAAGGGGACTTGGCAGATTTTCATTAATGAGTCCTGTCTCTTTTGGGGAAAATCTCCCCACAGAAAATAAACTGAAAGAAGGTAAAAGTGACTGATTTTAGAAGCTGGAGGAGTAAAATCTGACAAGGTAAGGTCTAAAGTGCTGTTTGGCACATTAAAGTGATTGTTGTAGCTATACTGGGAATGTGGTGCATAGGCTAACTTCAAAGGAAAATGGTGCTGTAGTTAATGTCTTCAGAGATGCTAAGAAGAGAAGTGTCCATCAAAGGATAGATACTGGCCTCAGAGAATGAGAGTTATGTATATTAAAATACATCTGGGTAATAACTTGAATGCACAATGTCTCAATGAATGATAAATAAAGGCCAAACACTAATGCCCCTTCCTATTAAGCAAGATGCACCAGCACCAGCTGAAAATAGAGCCCTTTGCAGGCAGGTCCTTTGAGTTTCTGCACCTTTGAAGAAAAGGCTGTACAAAGATTGGTAATGCACTGCCACTTAGCAGCTGTCCATGAGAACCAAAACATAGCATCATTACTAGCTACAGTCTGCCAAATCCAAATCCCTCTGCAAAACAAAATCCCAATAAAACACTAAATTGCAGGAAGTCAATAATTGTATCCAATTAGGCAGGATAAGTGAGCTGGTGCCAATCTGATATCTCACACTTGAGTGGGGTGGACACAAGTGCAGTGGGATTCTGGTGACAATTTTTCCTCCAGCAATATGTGATGAACATAATTCTGCTTAGAGTTGTGACATTTCCATGGAAGTTGGTATTTCCTTATCCTGCAATTCAAAAGAAGTGGTTTTGAATTTTTTTTGGCATCTGCTTACACCTGAGTAGGTATGCTTGCTAAAAGGTGGAAGATTTGGATATGAAGCAACCAGATTCCTGTCCTCCTTCTGGAGCCATAAATCAGCGTTAGCATGTTGCTGTCCTGAAGCTTGCATCCTGCCCCCACCTTCTGCTGGGAATGTCACATCCACAGATCCTGTACCACAGCAATTCTCCAAAACCTTGTCACCTTTTTGACTTTCTCATTCCAGAATGCTGCCAGAAGGCGGCCACTGAAAGAGACCTACCCTCTGCAGTTCACAGGCTGTCCTGCAGAGCAGAAACGTGTTCAGTGCTGAACACTGCAGAAGGGCAACGAATTTGCTGAGCTTGCTGGTGACCTCATGCAAGCAGAGTCAGTAGTGCTTGCATGTATATGGGTTATTTTGCCTTAAAAAAAAGTCCTACAACCCAAAAGCCACCCAGAATTCTAAAAAACCAGAAGAACAAATTTGATGTTTAAGCCTGTATAAGTTACTGCTAGATTTATGGCTGATCAGTGCCAGGGAGTGGCACCCTTGGAGGAAGAGCCAGTGCCTGCAGCAAAAATCTGTTTGGAGGAAGCTGTAGTGATGCCTGTCACTGTTAGAGAATCTGATTTATAGAAGAGAGACACAAGCTTTATGGAAGGGAATTGTGAGACAGGGCAGACAGCATGGAGAAGACTTGGGGGATCAAACAATACTCGGCAGCACTTCTTAAGAGACAGAAATAACAACATGTATCAGCAGCAGGTAATCAGAAAATTGCCCAATTTCTAAGGTCCCCATCACATTTTTCCTTTTGCCCCTTTATACCCTGGAGGCCTGGTGTGTCTGAAAGCCAGCACGCAGCCAGCCCAGTTTCCCTTCTGACCAACACTGGAGTGAGCTGTAATGAGAACTAGAGTGGTGGTGGTGGTGGCAAAAACCTGTGCTGCCAAAGTGACATTCACTTCTGAGCCTTGCTTGTGGTGAGAGGGATGCCTGCTTCAGCTCACATTCTTGAATATTTTAAACCTGACATCCACACCCTGTGTTTTACTACCTGCAGGTTTGGCATACTTAATGTACTTTGAAAAACGCACACCACTGCATAGAAACCTCTGCAACAAATGTTGTGTATTAACCACGTATATGTGACAGAAAAATATGTATCCAACTAAAGCCTCTGTTACATACACACGTGCCAGCAACACCTTTAGAGTTTCTAGCATTTGGTTCTGTTGCTTAAAATTCACCGATGCTCGTACTTCAAAAACTGGAAGGATAACGTGAAGACATGAGGTGCCTCAGGGCAATGAAAGTTACTTCTTAGAGGTATTTGTGACACTTGATTTAAAATAGGATACTTAGCTTTTATTACTCCAAATTGTTTCCGTTGGCCATAAATAAACAAGAATAGAGTAAATCCATTCCTAGTCTGGTTACTTCTTCTCCTTCACTTCCAAGAAATCCAATTTTTGTTTTAAAAAATGTACATGTAATTAAAGGACATGTAATTCAGCAGAAAGTCTTTAAAATGCATAACTGATTATCTACTTCCTGTAATTGCTGGTTTGTATATTGAAACTTAGATTGAGTTGGCAGACAATAAAAGATTATTTTTTAATTAGATATACTCATCCCTATCATTTGGGAATAGGGGATATTTTCCACCAGTGTTATTCTTCCTATCCAGGAACACGCACTAATCTCTTGCTTGCTATCAATGTCATTTTTTTCCTAAATGAGAAATAAACAGAAGCCTGCCTCTCTTGCAGAAACAGCATGACTGGGCTGTGTTTTCATTTCAGTATGATAGGACGGTGGTAGCAGGATAGATATATATATGTATAATATGACAAACAGCAAGACTCTGTACCCTGACCAGTTTAAAGCTCTGAGATTCACTTAAAATCCCCATGGATATTTTATATTCATTCTCCATTAGAAATTCTGCTTTTGCATCAGAAAACTGTCAGCATAAAATTATCATCCCCAAACTATTCTATTATGGGGTCCCAAACTAATTTTTTCTTTTCCTCGTGACAAATGAAGCAATTGTTAGCTGTCTTGAAAGACATCTCATGTAACCTCTTGCCCTGCAAGCTCCATCTAAAATGACAGCATCTCTGGAGAGTTTTCTTTGCTTGATGATGGGCTCTCAATTTATAAATCTTTTCTCATGTGGGGACAACATTCCAAAGCCATCAGTAGGATCCCCCCAGCGCTCCCACTCAGCCTGCCCAGCTCCATCCAGAGCTGCATCGCTGTCATGTGGTGACCAGAACAGTCGACTTCATGGCAAACTAATGGGTGGTTTTGGGTTTATTTTTAGCTGTCCTTTTCATGTAATTCAGCCACCAGAAAAGGAGGTGGCAAAAGCACTGGTCTCCCTTCCCAAGCCTTCTGAAGAAGCTGCCATGAACCCATGTGTGCAAACAGCCAGTCCTGGGTTCACATTTCTAGATAGAAAAGAATGTTCTGGGATTTGGGGCACATGGCAAAGCTGTCTTTCTAACTGAAACTAAATCAGATTTCGCTTGCCCCTAATTTTTGATTAACCTTCTTTCCACACCTGCAGACTTCACTGCTTCCTCTTCCAGACTGTGCCTTGTCACAGAACTGCCTGTGCAACTCCTGTTCATGCCATCCCTGATAGCTTTCCCTCTTGACAACTGTAAATCTCTTTCTATTGCATTTTTTTCCCTGCGGGCCTCTCTCTCCAAACAAAAAGGATGCAATTCTTCTCTCACTCCCACTGGCTTTAACCTGTTGTAGTTTGCCATGTCATTATTCGTGGTTTAAACGAGGCTAAGTGAGAGAAGAATGGTGCACAGTGATTTTCATTATGCCAAAGCCATGCTATTCTCTGCACGCAGGCTATGGTATTATATCCCCCTGTCCCTTCACCACTTTCAAAGGCTTCCTTTCCTCCTGATCAAGCTCAATAGAATGCTAAAGACTTCCAGAGCTTGTTTCTGAACTTGTCTGACCCTGCTTCTCTGATCTCATATCCACTCCCACACACATTTACTTGGATTTTCTAATCTGGCTATCTCCTGTGGCTGCCCAGCTCTGAGCATCCGGGTGTTTGTGGTTATTTATGCTTCCCATTTGTCTGATGCATCAAACCTGTGAGTCATTTTCCTCTCAGGCTCACCTTTGCAGCTTCTCTCACCGTCCCAGCTGGCGAGCAGGCGCCACTGCCACCCTCCCTTTCCACCTCCTCAGGGTGAGACCAAGGGCTGCACTGTGATGCCTCACTGCACAGCTCTGGTTGGGTTGACCTCACCCCTTTATCTTTATGATTTCACAAGACCTGGTGGCTTTTCTTATTTGCACCAGGTGTCCAGAGACCCCTCATTTGACTGGTGTGTGTACACACAGCCACTGGGACATGATGCTTTCCCTCAGTGTCTTCCTCCAAAAAAGCTGCCATGCTGCCCTGTCAGACACTTCACAACAGACTCCTGGCTCCAGCACCCTCCATCCAGCTGATTTCCAACTCTTCTCTGCCCTAAAGGTGTCTGAGGAGGGTGATGGGTATTACCTGAAGGCACATGTGGCTGTCTCCTGCTGGGCAGAGCAGGATCATGGGGTCTCTCTGACTGTGGGTCCAGGGTGTGGTTTAGCTACTGGTGGCACCACATGGGTTTTCCCAGTCTGGTCAGCACCCAGGCTCCTTCCTGTGATTAAATAGGGCTAATAAAGCAAGCTTTGTCAAAGCTGGTGTTTTTCAGGATGCATTTTAATGCCATTGACTCAGGATTTATGTTCCTGTAATAGGATCTTCACATGTGCAGGCATAGGCTGCTCCTTCCTTTCCTTCAGTAATTGCTCGGCTGCCCTTTATGTGGAGAAGAGAAAGTGAGAGGTGGTGAGCAGCTGAGTAACCTCTAGCTGCTACTGCATCTTCAGGAGGCCTTTCAGGCTGGCAGGTGTAACCTTTGGAGAAGACATATGCTATCATCACTCTTCCTCTCCACCCAGCGAGCTACAGAGGAGGTGATGTGTGATCAGATGATTCAGAGAAGAGCCCCAGGGCAGGACTGCCTGAAAAATCCAGGTGTCAAGTATACTATCATCTCTATATAGCTTCCTTTCTATTAGGGAACACATAATACCATGTGGGTGCCCTGCTGCACAGAGCAGCAATTTTCATGTGCCTAAGTAACCCTTGAGAGGTTTGTGCATCTTCCCAAGGCTGGAGCAGACGTTCACAATAGCTCCAGCAATGTCTTTTGCCTCAATGTGGCAAAAGCATTTGAGATTACCTAGACAAAGAGGAAGAAAATACTTACATTTCTGTATTAAGTGACAGCATCACTGCTAGAAATCATCTTAGGGATCTTTCACTATCCCAGAAGGTTTGACCACGCTGACTTAAAGTGACACCAGAGAAGCTGAGCCGCCTTCTGAGCTTTACCAGCTTTTGTAAGGCTGACTGGTCAGCAGGTACCATCCTCTGATCATACATCCCTCACCCAGCATCTGTTTTTGCAACAAATTTGTGAGAGAGCTGTGGAAAGACATGACCAGGGAGTTTGACCACAGGGGAAACTGTGTCAGATCATCTTTACCTCCTTATGCAGAGATCAGTCCAAGGAAATGTGAGGCAGTCACCCCAGTTGTCTCTGGTGGGAATGAGTATGGCTGGGAAGAAACAAGGTTGTATTCCTGAAATCTCAAGGCGCTTCTCTGGAGCTGCCAAGTTTTTCTCACAAAATCAGTTTATCACAATTCCCATCCAACATTTCTGGCTCTTCAGACTGAGATTCCTTGTGCTGAATGTTTGATTAGAGGGTTCAGGCCCATTCTGGAGGATGGAGAGGTCCTGGTTCCCTTCCAGTGGGATACTTTAACTGGTGTTCTACTCACAATGGAGCAGGAAGCACTGTAAGATCCTTCATATCCTGTGAAAATGCGCATTTCAAGCTATTGTACACTGAGGACATACACTTTCTTGCCCTACAGTATTTTAAGTTAAGCTATTCATTACCTCTGCACAGGATTTCAGAGACTGTTCAAGCAGCGTAAAAATTTCAGATGCATTTTCTGCACACGCCCAGATTTGCTCTGGAGCACGTGTGATGTGTCCAGCATTTCCAGGAGCCATGGGCCTTTGGTCTGTACACTGGACAGATGGTCTGTATATGCACAATAAATGCCATGTGTTTCTAAGCACAGACCATCTGCAAAATGTGGGCAGAGCATGACTGATGCTTCCTGAAAACCTGGGACAGAAATATGGCAACCCTATGGCTGATGCTCTGCAGTGTGACTGAGACCAGGATTTTTCAAAGGGCTTCAGCCTTTCTGCTGCTGATTTCAGCAAATCTTTCAGAGCAGATGCTGAGCAGGGCTTGGACTCCACGAGTGGGTCATTTGGTAGGACAGATGTTGCACATGCTGGATTTGTGAGTGCAGCAAGGAAAGGAAAGGCAATGCTTCACTGGGAGGCTGTTTGAAAACCATGGTGCAGTGTGGAAAGCTGCAGAATGCAGCTGAGATCAGGAAGGTATTTTAACATTAATTCAGTGTGATGAAAGGGCTGTGTGGATCTTTTAATGGAGAGCTACAAATACAAAAATGCGCTTACTCGTATTGATAGCTGTTTTATTTATTCACTTATTAACCACCCTTGAAATTGCACTCTATTGTAAAAGTATCACTATTTTCTTCTCCAATGGATACCTGATTAATATCTTGTAAGCCATGTATGCCCTGGCAAATGACAGTGATGTGTTTCCCAGCTGATAGCTAAATAATTCTCTAAATGAGTTATTGTCTCACTTAGTAGCTCTGGTGGACTACAGAACCCAAGCAGAACCAAATTTACTTTATTTTGCTCTAATTTAGAATGGTATTAACCTAAATATTCAGGAGTGAGAAATTTCCCAAAAGCTTTCCCTGTTGGTGCAACTCGTATTTTGAACTCTCCCAAATGGAAAGAGTATCCCATTTATTCCAAGCCTTACTGAGACTTTCCTATAGCCAATATTTATATAGGAGAACACTCTCATTAGCCCACTACTGCTGCCTCTCGAGAGTATTTTGTAGATTTTTCAAATTTGCAGCTCTCCCGTATTAAGGAAAGAAGAGAAGATAGTTTTTGGAGAAGATAGCCTGTTCCCAGAGGAGCAAAACACAAGTTTTGGGAATGAAAATTCCCATCATCCCACTGTGGCCTTCACTGTTTCTGGAGTTTCTGGCGCCTGGGGATAATTCAACAGCACATCACAAGAAGTTAATTTTAACCTCTTGACTTGGCTCACCTCATGACTCTCATTTCCCATTCCCTTTCCTTTTCTCTTCCCTTTCTCCAAACTCTCCTCTCTACTCTCTTTGGGTGTGCTGGGTCACTGTGGTCTGCAACACCAAGAAAAGGGAGATGCTTTTCAAGGCATTAGGCTTTTTGAGCTTAGCTTCTCTCCCAGATGTGATCCTTGCCATACTTTTGCAATTGTCAGCCATCTTACAATTCTTTATCACTGTTATCTTTGCTGAAAAATAAGTGTGTCTAAAGTAACCACCTAGTTTTGCAGCTGGAACCATCGAGTGTTCCAGGTGTTGCCTGTCTGCTCTGCTCCTTTTCACATTGTTTATTTTATTCATAGGGCTGAACAGCCCATTTCTATTTATGTCTGTATCCTTTGCAAGGTCTCACTCTATTTGAGTTTTGGCATTTTAGTCTCAAGCTTCTTGGCCTCCAAAGTACTGTTCTCTTTGCAGGTTGTCTTTTTTCCATCCTTTGTTGGCCCTTCGTTGATTGCTATTACACTTTGTTGAGGTAGTTTATCCATTCACTTACATTTACAGTAATTTTTACAGGCTTTATTTTTCCCTGGCTTGGGACATGTGCTGGAGGTAGTTTCTGTACTTTTGGCTGAAAGGAATCACAAGCCTTTCCCATATTCATGCTTTTCAGCTCTTTGGTCCAGCTGAGCTCGCTAATTACTCCCCTTAATTTCTCAAATTTTGCCCATTCGAAATGTAGAACCTTAATTACAGACCTATTTTTGTTTACTCCATCATTTAATTTAAGCTGAATCAACTTGTGATCTCTCAGTCAAAGGTTATTTTCTTTGATCGCTTCTTCTGTAATGCGCTTGCTATTTACCAAAATGAAGCCTAAAATAGCATCAATGGTTCAGCGCTCTTTGGTGAATTAATTTGTTGGCAATTACATCTGTCTGGGCCATGCTGCCAGTAGTAGCTTCTGTGTCCGTGAAACCATATTTATTTTCCTCAAATCTCATTCCTTAATGGCATGGTGCATCATCTGTGATATTGATAAAGAAGTAAATAAAATGCTAAAAAATCTAGAGAGGAACAGAGAACACAACAGGGAGTGTTTTTACGTCACCCTGTAATTCTTTAATGCTGTGTGCATTTCTGGTACATCCCATCTCCTAAAGGATATAGAATATATGGAAAAGGATCAGAGATGGACAGCAAGAATGTAACATGGAAGAGCTTCTGTCTGAGGAACAACTGACTGAGATAACAGGCTTCAAGCTGGAGATAATTGGAGATATCTATACTGGCAGCTGAGATGCCATAAAAATTGTAAATAAGCAGGGATTTGTCACTGTACTCCCCTAAATAAGGGACTATAAGGGGGTATGAGGAAAACCTGGCAGATGGTTAGTTCAAAGGAGGCAGAAAAAAATATTTCTCCTTAGGGTATGTAGTTCTGTGAAACTTCTTCGTGCCACAGGCTGCTGTGCCTGTTTTATAGGGTTCAAAACAAACGAACAAAAAAGCAAACCAGCCCTAGGCAGATTAATGGAAGAAAAAAATCTAGTGAAGACTTCTGCCAGTACATCTGATTCAGGAAGGCTGTGTAGGCAAGGTGTTTATCCTGAAGGAAGTATCACCACAGACTTTCTGATTTATGTCCTGCCCCGGACATCTATCTTCGGCCATTTTTTGGGACAAGTTGGGCTTCTAGTGTGTAGGAATGCTTCTATAACCCCACATACAGTGATGAGCAAAGGAATGCAGCATACTGAGAATACAGTGACTCCAGAATGATTCCCAGTTCATGATTAGGGATAACATAGGAAGATTATAGGGTGGTGAGGCACTTGAACAGGTTACCCAGAGATGTGGGTGCCCCATCCCTGGAAGTGTTCAAGACCAGTTTGGATGGGGCTCTGAGCAACCTAGTCCAGCAGGGGGTTGGAACTAGATGATCTTTAAGGTCCCTTTCAAGCAAAACCATTCTGTGATTCTGTGATTATTAGCAATTTATATTTGATTTTCCTCTCTTTGGATATTGGTACAGGCCTGGGTCATGCTCAGTTCTGTGTGGTTTGTGCTTGCCATTTCTGCCTAATTTCCAGTCACCTTTTCAGCTGGAAATGATCTCAGTGCTTTCTCCACACTCTGGTAGGCAGCATGTCACCGAGTGAAATGCCAGGGAAACGCAGAATTCTGCTCCAGGTCTTCTAAGGAATAAAGGCAGGTGAGGCCAAACAATTAAGAAAATGTGACTGACTAATAATTATGACCAAGTTAATGGCCTCATGTATTGCTTACCTGTGCCACAGTGTTCTTAGGCATCAGAAATCCTGTGAGTCCACTGAGACCATTGGACTCTGCTACCAATGTTTATCCTGCTCTGTCTTACCTCTCTGTTTGCAGAAAATGCTGCCAAAGCTGAGTTCATATCATGCAAACCTTTAACAGCTGCCTGATGTTCCTTTAATCTTTCACATATGCTGCATTCAGCCTCCTTACGCTAAAAAGCACATGTTTTTTAAATGCTGCAGCCTCCTATAGGAGGTCTAAGTTTTGACTTATGACCTGCAAGCCGAAGGTAACCAGCAGTGTGCCGTTGTACAAGCTTTGGTGTTGCTCAAACAATGGGATTGTGTTCAAAGGACTGGGATCCTCCACCTTGCTTTTGGTAACTGGCTCTTGCTTACACAAAGACATGGATCTGTCTTGGCACATATGGGGAGAATAGTCTGTCTTTCCTGGATTGTTTCCTTGTCCAACTTTTGTCTTGTCTGTTAAGGTCATTAGTTCCTCGAGCAAACTCTCTGCACTGTTTGTTCAGAGCTTAGAACAAAGAGATCATAGCCAGGCCCCCAGACACCACCGTAGTGCTGCTATGAATGGTCCTTTTTCAAACTGCACGGATCATACTGGGGAACTCCCACTTGGATGTTTCCAGACTGGTCATATGCACATCATTCTGATGATTGATTTTTTGTGGTTGCTTTGAAAATCAACAGTTTACTACGGGTTCAATATGAACAGAAAAATAAAGAAGCAGTGTTCTTACCATGTCTCTCATGAGATAATCCCCGCTGGATATTTTCCAACCTTTCTTCTTCCTGAGGATTTTTTTTTAGAGCTTTTGTCCCTAAAAATCTTTGATCATTATGCCTACATTAGTCTACTTTAGGAGCATCTCAAATTAAAGCTCATCAAAAGTTGCTATTTTTTAAAATTCACAGATGCATTTAAAAATTCTTTTGAATACCTTCCTACTCCTTCACCTCCTGAGTTCCTATTTTTCATTAACACATTCTTTTTTAAAACCTTTTTATCTTCCTCACCTTCACTGTGTGTCCGTCTATGGCTGATTGATTCAGAGTGTCCTCAAAGCTAGGACTGAAATCCTTCCTGTTTTCTTCAGCACTTCCAGCTGCCTTCCTGGCTCTGTCCCACCCTTTTTCTGACTCTTTGTCATAGGTATTTTCTCCTTTCATTTGTACTTGCAACTTCAGGAAGCACTCCCTCAATTCTTTTCTGTGAGAGGGCTACCAGGAGCTTGCTCTCTTCATGAAGCCTCCCAGTTCCTGTTTCATTTAGTGGCTTCTGAGCCTGGTTAATAGAGTGACTCACCAAAATACTTTGCTTCTCGCTGTATCGGTTGAAAGAGCCCTTTTGCATCAGCATGAATTTATATATAAATATGTATGTGCCATCTTGCTAACTTGGGGTTCTATTTACCTGCTCATGTGTCTGTCTATCAAGCACTGTTCTCGATGGAAATTACTTCAATGTCTCTTCGTTACTTTGAAGTGATTTCTAGACAGCCACTTATCAAAGAATATTAACATTGATGGCAGATCTATTTCCCTATCCCTGCAATTAAAAATTCTATCCATTGAAATGGTTTTTATGGGCCAATGACTGAAGCAAAAAAATGAGAAAATTCTGCCTGGGAATGCAGTAATACTTTGTGTAGCAGAGGGCAGTAGGACCAAGTACAAGGCACTGAACGAATGTGGTATTCCAGGGAGCACACAGGGAGAGAGGAATTGAGCTCCACTGAATTCAGTTAGCTATTAACTTCAGCAAGGCAAAGAGTCCTCCCTCCCCTTCTCCCTTGCACGACTCTCACATAAGCAGAGACCCTGAGAGCTGGTCCTGACAAAAGGTGCTGTGTAAGCTGTGGTAGTCTTAAATACAAAGGGTTTTTTTCTTCTGTTCCCCTTTTCTTTGATGTGTTATTGCTTTATGCATTCTGAAGTTTAGGAACTGTCAGGATTTCTGGACCTGATGCTTTTACTTTGTTGATCAGGAGTATTATGGGGCACTGTAAGACAGTCTGGTTTCATCAGACCCATTAATTGACAAGTGCTATTTACTGTCTCTGGCTTGGGGCATCTAATTCAGATGGCTGTGTAAGGCATCAAGGCTGCCTGTTCAGTCACAGGACTTAATCTGGCCTGTTTCACATGAAAGCTCATCCAAGTATCACTCTTGAACTATTCTGGAAAATTATGGCATGCACCTCCTGGAGAATTACACAGGGACCAAGTTTGCGTGGGGCAATAGTACCACATTTTTTCCTTTTCTCATGATTCCCAGAATAGGCAGGCACTAAATGAAGCTCTGCACAGCAGTGCTCAATGCTGCAGCTGGCATCAGTGTGCCTGTCACTGTGCTCTCACTACAGCAATCCTTTCATATGATACATGAGATGTTCCTGGCCTGGATTCAAAGGGCAAAGGGGAGAAGGATAACAGTATAGGCCCTGCCTTTTGCGCATTTTGTTTACTGGAACATCCTTTTAGCCATTCAACAGTGTACGCTGCTGCGTTAGGGGAAAGTCATTAATGTCGTCCTTGGTAAGAGGATCAAGTAATAGTGCCATATGCTCCCATGCAGTGGCTTGCAATCACTGCCTAGAAGAATTTTAAAACTGAAAAGCCACATTAGACTCATTTTTGCTTATTTTGCTTCACTTTTAAGAGTCTACATCACCACTTCACCAGTGTCACTGAAGTATCTGTGCAAAGCAGAGGTCTAGAAGAACTAGCAAACCAGTTTTTTCCTTAAATAACTGTTTCTCTGTAGCCTGCCTTTGTTTTAAAGGAAAGTCTGCTTATCCCCTCATTCATGGAGTCAGGGCTCTGTGCCACCACTCGTTCTGGAGAGCTGCTTATCATGACTTCATCTCTGTGACCTGAGATGTTCCCTAAAGACCACAGCCGGGCTGGGTCCCCACAGCCATCTGCAGAGGTGCAGAGCTCCCTGGATAGGTAAGAAGCCTTGTCAGCTCTGTGGAGCCATCATAAAAAAAAAAAAAAAAACACAAACGAAAACAAATTAAACAATGGGCAAATTGGTAACATTGAACCTGGTGCGTTCTTTGCAAGAGGCTCAGATCTTTGTTGGCTCCCACCTTAATCCACCCCTGCTGACATGCATCAAGCATAAATCAGCACAGAGCCTGGCCCCTGTACTGTGTAAACATTAACTAATTAATCCTCCTTACTGCCTTTGGAGGCTGCAAAGGAGTTATTATTATACTTCTCTTCATAGAGTGTGTAACAGCAGCAGTGTGGATAAAAGATTAAAGGACACAGACATAATGATTGCTGAACTTAGGTGCAGAAGAACTCTTGGACCTCTCTAGAGCACTTTTCACGTAATTTTTTAGCAGTCCTAATTGACTAATAAGCAGGAGGGGCTGCACAAGCTATTTCAAGACAAGCTTCAGGGCCTTATCCTTATCTATGTTATGCTTGCAAATCCACAGAAATTCTGTTTTCTCCTTGGAGGGGTTTACAGGAATGCTGAAAATCAGAATCTGGCCTATCATATTAATAGAAAATGTGAGGAAAAAATACCCAACAACAAAGAGCAATGCAGAATATAGGTTTGTTGCAACCAAATTGGTTATGTTTGTTTTTTTCTACATTAATGCTGTCCAGTACTCCCCTGTGTATTCTCAAGGAAATGACTTCGTTATATCAGTGAAGTATATTGAAAATGAAATCAGTGGCAACACCAAATGTGCCCAGACATGACAAGACTTTTAAATAACAGCAGAAGAATTCTATCTCCTTTCCTGTTTGTTCCATGTTAACTTAGGGAGATTGGGGCTGACTTTCTGGAATAGGTGCAGCAAGCTGTAAATGATGTATGAAAATTAAATAAAAAGTCTCTGCCCAGGACACTGTGCACAGCAATCACTGCTGAGGCAAGTTAATAGCTCTTTGCTCCTGTACACTCTGACATGAGATGGAGCCAGAGAAGCCAGCAGTGCAGAAATCGGAACAACTACCCAAAAATATCCTGGGCAGGATGTCTGCTGATTCTTCACTCAACCTCATTTTTGGTGGTAGTGTCCTTTAACAGGGTTGAAAGGGAAGAGGCCCAAATGTTTATAACCCTTCTTGTATAAGCCAGGTGATTTGCTCACAGGTAAGGAACAAGTCAGACCACGATGCCAACTTCTCAGGTCCTGTTATTTCCTGCCTCTCTTTCACAACTTTGTTCACCATCCTCCCGTGTTGCAACACCAAGCACCTGGGGCTGTGCAATTGAGAGAGGCTCACATCAAATGGGCAGAATGAAGCCAGTCCACGTGTGTGGGTACAGCTGGCACCTGGTGGTTGTGTCAGCAGCACTGGGCACGGTGACAGAGGGCAGTTCCGTGACCCAGTTACTGAAAGGCTCCCTGGCAGTCACACTGCAGTGCAACACTGCAAACAGTGATTATTAATACCATTAAAAATTCATGCAAGCCCAGGTTCTGCAAATGCTCTGCCATATGAACAGTCTCTGTGGAGATAAAGAGGGCACTGCAGCAACAGTAAAAAGCTGATGTCCTGGCTACTGATGCAGTGGTTAGAAGCTGTCCTTCAGAGCTTTGGGACTGACCTACTCCTGTGTCCTCAGGTCATGGACTGACCAGATGTTTCAGCAAACATCCCTCATCTGGCATCCCCTTTGGGACATTTGCTATGTAGCTCTCTGCACCTCACTTGCCCTTTTTGCATAAGTAACTTGCACAAGTGTAAACTAAACCCAACAGAAATTAAAAAATAATAAAAATTAAGCAAGGTGCCATTTGTGTGGTACTCCTTCACAGCTCAGAAGCAGAGGGAGATGGGATTTAATTTAGGCCAGTCCTCTGCAGCATTTCAGATAAAGGATTTTTAATCTATTTGGAGGTTGATAAAAATACCCCTCTCTGATCCTGCAGGCAACTTTTTCTGCCAATTTTCTTTGCAGAGAGGAAGAGAGGGGAAGAAATAATTGAAAGAACACTGCCGCATAGAAAATGACACTGACGGAGTAATGCACTTTGGAACTGAATGCTCTGCCAAATCCTTGTTTTCTTCTCTTTTTTCCTTCCTTTTTTCCTCAGAAATTTAAAGTTATTGGTATTCATCAGCATGATTAGGTGGTGCTTTTTGGCTTTTTTTCTGATCACTAGCCAGGTAGCAGTCTTTTAAATACAAAATGATTCCTCTATTCTGAAGTGTTATTTCAACTTTCAGAGTACAACTTGTTCCCTTCCTCAAGCAGAAAAATTTCAGGGTTAATTTATTCATCTAATTGCTGGATGCACATGTGGTATTGCAGTCCACAGTGATTTTATGGACTTAAGGCTATGGTAATGACTTAATAAACATGCATGTGTACATGATTTGAAGGCAATGTATTCTCTTGAATGTAACATTTCAGAAAACACGGCATGAAAAATAAAAGGGTAGCCAGAGGCATATCTCAGTGGAGGAGTGAAATGCTGAGCTTTTAGTATTTTTTCCAAATTAAAGACTCTGTTTAGAAAAGATATTACCTGTCCAGGTTTCTGACAATTCACGAGCGTTTGAGTGATCAAAAAAACCTCACAATTCAACACTTTTTTTTTTTTTTGGCTTCCTTTGCCTCACTGCTCTTTTGATCCCTGATCTAGAGTCTGGAAATTAGTGTGCTAGTATCCACAGAAAAGTAAAGTTCAGCTGTGTGGGGAAAAGGAACAAGACAAGTTTGATGGACAGCTTTCAGGAAGGGCATGTTAGAAAATCTCTGTTGTGGTCTATGAAAGGGTGAGGGAGGTCAGGAGGGAGGGACAAATTTCAAGAGCTGTTGATTGAGGGTCTGGTTAATTACACCACGTCAGCTTAAACTAAACCCAACACAAATGCACCTCTGTTAAAGTGTATGAATTTAAACTGGTTGAATGTTGAAAGGAGGGAGGGTTGGACTCTGTAAACATTGGTCAATTTATTATGCTTGAAAGTTAAATCTATTTTTGATTGTCCCATTGTCAATTATTAAACCTGATGGTCTGGATGCAACTTCCCACTTGGGAATGAACCCAGCACGTGCCTGAGGATGCTCACCCTCTGCATGGCTCCTTCTTTTCTCCTGCCCTACCACTGCCCAAACCAGGGCACCAGCCAGGATGGGGCTTTGACTGACCCCATATGGCAGCTTGTTTGCTCCTCCCCAGTCTACCAGAGCCATGGCATGTGCTGGCATTGCTTTATGAGGTGCTAAGATTTTTTTTTTCCCTGATGAGGTCAATTTCCCTTGGCAAGAAAGCTTCTTCTTGAGTGATCCCTTAATTAGTACTGGCCTGTCTGGTGGAAAGGTTGCTTCTCTGGTAACTGGGGCAAGGATCTGCTTGCAATGAGAGTTGTGTCTGTGTACTCAGTCATATCGGGTAGGAGGACTCTAAACTCCTTAAACTTTGCTTTCCCAAATATATACTCTGTTGCTTCATAAATCCAGTGGAATGGTTTATAACAACATCCAGATCATTAAAACTGAGACCAGGTGCCAAGTGGTTGGCCAATAGCAGATGTAAAAGTCTTTGAGTTGTGGAAAGATCTGGATAAGTATTTTAGCCATTGCCTAGTCCTGATACCTGCAATACTTAAGGATTTTTTTTTCCCTGGTCCTGGACAGGTCACAAAGTTTTTGAATGTTTTAGCTCAATTTTGAATAGCACTTGGCTCACTTTTTAGTATAGTTCTGGTCTGGATGCCAGAGGCTCACCTGCACTTAACATCTCTGCTTCCTTTAAGCTGTGACCAGAAAATGTCTCACTGGCAATACTTGGCTGTCACTTGAGATGGAAAAGCCCTTTTTGGACAGTCACAGTGAATTAAGCTCCTGCCACAATGGCTATTTTTGGCCTTGAACAGATGAGTCCCCTGGGGATACCTGTAAGCATTTCAGCATGCTGTGGATTTGGATGCCATCTCAGCCTGCCTTGGCTCAGGAGGCTGTTCTGGGACGTGACAAGTTTGGTGAAGGTAGATGCAAGGAAGGCCCAGGACTTCCAGACAAACTGGTGGTGGATGGGAAGGAGCATCCTGCACCCTACTGCCCTTCACTATGTTGTGCGTATTTACCCATCCAACCCTGCCCCTGCCTGAAAATTGTCTTTATGCTGAGAGATTTTCAAGTTTTGGGGAGGTAAATGTTGATAAATTGTTCTGCTTGACTTATGGCATTTTTCCTCCAAAAATGTCACACTTTTTGGAGGAAGAGGTGGTGAAGGACATGACTTTGTGTCTTGCCCTGCTGTGACTCTGAGGCACGGGGGAGATTTTCTCTATCTTGCTGCTTCCCTGCTCCCAAGAACCCAAGTTTAACTCATCTTTCTATTAAAGGAAAGAGCTAATGCTGAAAAATGAGCCACAGAAGTGCAACACTTTTGAAGCCTGTGGTGGTTACAGCTGTTGGCTGCCTTGATGAGGGCCACATCACCCTCCCCTGTGCTTGATGCAAAAGCAGCAGGAGAGTTATTACAGGTTTCAGTTGGGTTTATTCGATCTGCAAGAAGGTGTGATGAAATGGTCTCCCACTATCATATTTGATGTCCTGGATATTCAAAAGCAGGAGCAGTGTCTGTGCATCTGTCCATCCCTACAACTGCTCTAGGTCCTTGCTCATGGTGCTTAGTGGCTACTCAATCACAACAGCCAATAACACCCAAAAGGGCCTTGAGTTCCCTCTGCCCTTGGTGTCCAGCACTGTGCTTCCATTCTGACTGCAGTTCTTGTGCTCCCTGCTGCTTCCTACATCCATTATTTTTCATTTTGCCACTGCTAGTTTTGCTAGCGAGGCGCCATTTGTCACAACTGCTTTATTGAAGCAGGGGAGAGATTGGGCTGAGGGGTGAGGTGTGCACAGCTTCACAATGGGTGAAGTTACTGCCACAGCACCAGATCCCATCAGCAAAGAGCTGAAGGTGACTGCAAGCACGTCCTGGAGACTGTCATTCATTATTCTCACGTACAAGCAAGATGAAGCCATTCCTCTTTGCCCTCTTGGGAGGTGCTATTTAAAGGAGGAAAAGGCAGGTCTTTCTTCAAAGAGCAGGCAAGCTAACCAAACTAGGCAAGGATGGGAGAAAATAAATATTACCCTGACTACTGAGATCAAAAGCAAGGCTTGGAGGTGCCAAATGATTTGCCTGAGTTGATATAAGCAGTCTGTAGAAGAGCAGAGGTGGGAAGTGAACCCAGAGCTTTCACCCGGCAAACGTCCTCTGAAATACCATGTGGTCAAGAAAATGGCAATTTCATCAAAATCCAGAAGTTGCCTGTGAACTCTGACACCTTAAAACAAGTCACATAATTAAAACAAACAAACAAACAAATCTGTTTATTTTTCTAATAGTATTCTTGTATAAAAACTGGTTGGATTTTTTCCCACTGTTTTCATTGTTATTTGTTGTTATTACTGTATTTAATAACTAATCATTAATTATTTTTGATAGCAAAACACATCGAGATTCCTGACTTTAATTGTTCCAGAATTCCCGCTCCCAGAAACATTTGCAAGTTAATTCCTTCCTCTGCTTTGAACTAAAAGGTATTGGAATATGTTGGCGTTTGTCACAAGACAAGTCTTATTCTGGTGAAGGATGACGAGCAATGTGCTTTGTACTATTTTTTAAAGATTGCCCCTTGATCGTCATATCTTACCTAATTAAAAATAGGAATGATGTTCATTGCATTGGGAAATACGCTTGCAATACACTTGTGTTGTTTTCAGAAAGACTGAGCTCTTAATTACCTGCAATAAAATTTTTGCCTGATACACTCTGGCACTATGACTATAACCCCTTAATTAACCATTTAATTCCTCTAAATTAAAGAACGATAATTTAGAATATTATCGTGAGCACAGTTGGGTCATTAACACCAGCTTTATCTTCTGCATCAAAAAAGAGAAAAATATTTTATTCTTTCCTTGAGCTGGGGGGTAAGGTTTTATTTACCTGGACAAGCAAAGGAGAGCTGGATTCCTAACTCTTAATTCTGCATTTCTGCTCAAAAAAGAGCACACTCTGGATTCATTTTTCCCCCTGTTGTCACAGGCTGCCTGGCCCCAAAGGCTGTTCTGTTTAGGAGAAGGAAGTTAAGTTACTGCCCCCAGACAGACCTTCCTGTCAACTCTTCAGGATATTAATGCTGGTTTGTTTGGTGGGAAAACACCTAAAGTCAACACAGGAAGGCACTGGAAATAGCATTCAGAGGGTCAGGGGACATGCAGAGGGTGGGGTGGAAGAACATGAGAGAGCTGAGCTCAGTAAGGAACCATTTAATGGAACAGTTTAATGACCGTGTAACCGTGTTTCTCCTTTGGCTACCAGGATCTCCCTGGAGCACTGGCCCACTAGCCAGTAGTGAACACATCTGTTGTTGGTAGATGCAGAGATTTTTCTGTTGACTTATACCGGGCTCAGGCGTGAAACCCCTGCCTTGAGGTTGAGGGTAATTACTGCTGCATAGCACAGACATGTGGGGCTGATTAGTTCCAGGCTAGATAGGGAGAAGGTGTCGATGGTTCCCAGGTAGAAATGAAAATAGGACAGATGCTTTGCTCCTGGCAAGTGTGTGTTTAGGTTGAGGCGCATTCCAGAGGAAGATTTGGGCACCCAGAGAAGAACAGAGGTAATATTAGGTCTTACAGCCAAAATCGTAATGTGAATCCGCTGCTGCCTAACCCTGAGAGTGTCTGGGTTCAATATCTGTTTAAATAGCAGCAGCAGCACTTCTGTGTGCCCAGGGCTGCCCTGCCTTATTGGAATCTGGGGACTTGACTTGAAATTACATTGAGCATCACCCAAAAACTCTCCTGAGGTGTGCAGCTGGCTGTTTCAGCTACCTGAAGAGAGGCAAAGGCCATGTTGGTCACATCCAAGGAGAAGTAGCATCCGCAAAGGTTTTTTGAGGACTGCAGCTCTGAGCTGAGGTAACCAAGTTCTGCCTCTCTCCTTCTTCTGTGCCTGAGGCTGATCTGGATCTGATCTTCAGCCCAGGAGCAAGGAGCAACTGTCTGTGATGGTGGCAGGTGATTGAAGATGGACCAGGGACCACAGTTACCAAAGACATCCCTGTCACAAAGAATTGGGAAATTTTTAGTGATAAGAGGGATGCCCACTAGGTTCCTTGGCAATGCTAAATGCTAGGCTGCAGCTCTACCTGTGCATTATTGAAACACCAGTGAAACTGAAACTGGATCTCACTGTGGAAGAGCTGGTTAACTGGGATTTTTGTTATCGCCCTCTTGTTTTTCTTTTTGGTTCACAGAGCTGTGCTTTTATGCTTTTCCATTACACAATTTTATGCCAGTACTGTAGATGAATTAATCTTCTGAGAATGGCTGCAGCTGTCCTTTACTGATGGGGGAGGAGGGCAGCAGGAATGACTTCAGTGCTCCTTTAATTACTGATCTCATTAATTACCCTCCAAACCAAGTGGGTTTTTGCTCAGGGCTGTTTCCACAAGTCAGAATGTCCTTCTGGAACTGGTTAACACCTGAAAGGGTAATTGCTTCCTGACTCTATGCTTAAATATTTCCAAAACCCAACAGCATCTCATCCAGCTTCATCACACACCTCCTCCCTCTACAACAGTGGGCTTACCCCAGTTAGGAAAGTTTCTTATTGAGCCCATTCTTAAGATACCTGCCTGATAATAATCCAGGCATAGCCTGTAGCTGGAATTGTTTGTCCTCTGCATGCCTGGTATGGTCAGGACCAGAATTTCCATCCTGTGGTTTACATCTTGAATTAAATAGGACTGGCTAAAAACATGAGGGCAGACTCAAAATGGACACTGCTGTGCCTGAGCAGCCTCTCATCAAACTCATCCTGCAGCTCCTTCCTCTGGAATTGCTGAACACTGTGCCTTGGCCCACAGGACACATTGGTATGGTGCCAGAAAAGCAGTCAAAAAAGAAAAAAAACCCAACCCAACCTACCAGAAATCCTCTTTCCTCTGGAGGTCCCTGAGCAAATGTGGTTCTGGCAAGGAAGGAGGATAAAAATGATCCCCTTTGTGGGTGCACTGCACCAGCTCGGTGCTGCTGTGTTGCTGCTCTACAGGCACTTTATGAGTGATGTGACAGCTTCCCTGACTGAAGTAATTCCAAGTACTGTAACATGAAGTGTCAAGGCAGACAGTAGAAAACATTTCAATCCTTTTCATTAGAACAAAGCACTATTCTCTTGACGGCTTTCAAATGCATATTGTTTAGCTATTATGTGCTAACCTTGACTGTTATATTCCAAGCACAATAGCAGTGGGAGCTTTCTGCTTTTTTGTTCATTTCTGATCATGGTAAGAGGATTTCTCTTTTTTGCAGGGTCAGTAAAATATTCAGTAATAAAGGGGAAAAAAAAGTAAAAAGAAATATTTATGTTACAGAAGCGGTGAGAAGGAACTCTGAGGTCTTCTCTTGTGTCTCGGTTTCCAGGTGGGTCAGGTGGTTCCTAGTATGGATTTTTACCCCAGAGTGGCTTGTACTTCTCTTGACAGAAATCAAAGACTGCGAGTGCATCCTACCTGGACTGCTCGTGTGACGAGTGTCAGGCTGAAGCTAAAGTGACTGCAATGTCAGCTGCTGAAAGCCTCAGGCAATGTGCAGCAGGTAAACGGTTAATTAAAATGATTCTTCAAGGATACCTTCAAGGGAACATGGAGCCTTTCCAAATCTCCACAGGGAGTTATTGATGGAAATTGCTGCTCCACTTTTCCACTCAGGGATACACACAGGGTGGGTTACCCTAACAGTTTCTGACATTTCATCTGTCTGACCATGAGGTTGCTGAGATTGGAAGATTAAATTGCTCCTGAAAGAATGAGATGTGACACAGGTGAAAGCCAAAGATAAAGATACAGAAATGTGTAAGCAATACATGAAAACCCCTGATAAAGCCTGAGCTCCTTTTTAGGACCAGGTGGGCTGTGAATGCTGGAGGACAGAAGTTCTCCTTGTTCTCTCAAAGGGCTTTGTAGCCTCTGCCTGCCCAAACGCCTGATTGATTTTTTTTGTCCCATTCTCCTGAGTTAACCTTTTCCAGTTTCCACAATCTCATCTATTCCTCATACTTTTTTTTTCTCATCTCATTCTTTATTTTTGGACAACGTCGTTTTGTTACTTACAAAACTCCTTCTCAAAGTAAAGCATTTCCCATCCACATCCAAATCCTTCTTCCTGACCTCTTCATCTCTTCCCATCCATTCCCACCTTCTCTCTTGCACCCACTGTCATTTTTTCCTACCCCAAACTGGAACACTAAAATTACCCTCTCCTTCTGCCATCTCTTCCCCTCCAGTGGATTCAGCTCTTCCCTTTCCGCTGTTTGATTTTTCCTTCTTCCTCTGTGCCAATGCCTGACAGAGGAGTCCCTGATTATATGTCTTCATTGTAATTAAACTGGGCCAGAGCCCATTCGCTGGCACTAAGAGCAAGTGGCACAGCCTGGCTCATGTCCATACAGCTAAACTCCCTTCCTCCCATAACAGGATGGCTTTATCCTTTCTGCCTATTGGGAACAGCCCTTGGCAAGTGCTGCTCTCTGAACCCTGCCCAGACACAGTCTCTCAGAGTACTCCCTAGGACAAGCCAAAACTGTGCCAGGGAGCATGCTAATAATTAAACATTATAGACTGTGCAACAGGCCTTGGTGCTGTTTAATTTACTTGTAAAAATGCAGCTGAGAGAGTGGAGAGGCAGTGTCCTTGCTTTCAGCTCAGGTATCCACTCACAGTACAGCCAGCATGGTTGGTTTGGCCCCTGTGAGGACTGTGGTCCCTGAAGATTGAGCAAGGGCCTCTGGAAGCATAAACCTTTTCCAAGCATAAACTTGGCTAAACGTGGGCAGGGTTTTTTAATCTGGTGGGGGTGTGGGAAGCATGTCCTTGGTTAAACTTCTGTCATCCAGCCACCACCACCAAGTTCCTGCCCCCAGATATAATCTTCCAGGCAAGGTTATCCTTGGGAATTTTAAAATATGAGTTAAAAAATCGGTTTTTTCTACTTCCCCCCCCCCCCCCCCCCCACTCTGAGGTGAGGATAGTGAAGTTCAGCTAAAGGGAACACCCACATGAGAAATTTTAACTCCTTTAGTTAACATTTAGCAAAATCTGTATCAGCTGAAAGCAGGGTCTTACTGTGTGTAGGTAGTGTAAAGCATTTTTGTAGGGAGAGGTAACACCTTTATGTGCCACAGGTGAGCGTGGGTATGCACACAGGCTGAGAGGGTGCTGCTGGCATAACCCCTCTGACAAACTGTATTTACCTGGGACCAAACACGTGCCAAGTTAAAAGGAAGGTCCTAAGCTCTGGAGTTGGGTTTGGGAATAATGTTCTGAACAGGGCTAGCATGAAATTGTGCCAAGGCGGAGATAGTGTTGGTCCACTGGCTGCAAGCCTGGGATTTTGCTCTGACCCAGGGGTAAATGCCATGTGGAAATCCTCCATAACTAAGCTCTAATAGTCACCCCTCATGTTTTTATACCCTGAAAGGGTTTGACGTAAATAGCACATTCGCATCCAGGTGTGTTACACACCTGGTGCTTGTATGCATGTCTGCACATATTTATAGCCAGCCAAAATCTAACACCACTACATATTGAAATGGTCAAAGTAGAGAGGTAGGTTATTGCTGTTTCCATGGCTTTGAAAGTGTTACAAGCAGCCAGGAATAAAAACAATAAATAATTACTGTGTTACTGAATTCTGATGTTATTTCTGAAATAACCATGTATATTTTCTGAAGGTTTTGCTTGTCTTTTCAGCCTGAAATAACAGGCAAGCAATGTCTGTAAGCCACTTCTTTACTTTTTCGAAATATATATTTGTAGATTGGATTGCTGGTGGGTTCCCTGCACTAACAATCACTGAAAGGTTTGAAAGCAGTTTTCACTCAGTGAGTGCTGCCTGGAATTTGTCTTGGACTGCAGTTTCAGATTTGGCTCTGCAGACAGTAACATGTTCATCATCTCATGCTTCATGTAGCCACCTCCTTGTGTACTCATGAGTGAGGATGACTGAAACACAGGGGTGGCCAAAGTGTTGTGTGTGCCATTTTGTCCTGGGTTCTCCTTGTTCCTTTTTCCCAAGCTGCCATCCTGGGAGTTTGTCCTTTCCCAGTGCAGTAAGGGCTGTGTGGGAGGTTGGAGCTGTGTTCTCAGCGCTGTGTCTGGTTGTGTGGTCCGAGGCAGAATGTTTACCTTCTGCAGTGCAGCCCATGTGCCAGGCTGCACACCTTGCTCATCCTACCTAGCTCAAGGATGTTGCTTCCTACAGTTCCTTTTTTTTTACCCCCCAAAATCTTACTGTCTTTGTTTGATACTGCAACAGATGTTCACATTACATGGGTATTAGCACACACCAAGACCATCTGAGGCAATGGAAAAAACTCTGGTGGCACTGTCTTGTGTTACAGCATAAGTAATAGTGACTTTGTGTGCTGTGTGGGAACTGTGTAATCTCTTGCTAAGCAGAAGACCATTAGAGCACAGATAAAGGAATTGTGTTTTCTCCAGGTGTTGTACAAGTCATTGGTGAATTTCCCTTTGACTCCAGTGGAGATGGGAGTTGAGCTGAGACGCCTTTTTATGAACTCGCTTTTCTTTTCAACTCGGACATAAGGACTTTTCTAGGGGAAAGGCAATGACTATCAAGACAGAAGATGGCTGTGAAAGCATCAATTGCGTTGGCAGATCTTAGTGCTGTGGAACCCACACATAAATGGTTGAACAGGAGGGAAGAGATCTTGAAGCTGGGACCCTCATTGGAGAGAAACAGCACAGAGCAAGTGGAGGGAAACACAGGACACAGAGCAGAGGTGAGGGGTGGGAAAGCCAGGCAGGCCACAGGACTCAGCACAGCGCAGAGAGCACCCAAATCCCAGACCTTTGGTCTTGCCTTGGTGTGTCTCTTAGGTGATTCAGCAGGCTCATGTTATCAAAACACTGCCAGCCTCTCTGAAAGAGGGATAGAACAGAAGCTAAAACACAGAGTCTATAATTAAAAACATACAACCTGGAATCTTGTTCAAATAGGTCTAATGCCTTTTGCTGATTTCTCGCCCCTCACACCTTTCTAAGCTGCCCGTGTGAGCACTGCAAGGCTGCAATTTGCTTCAGAGAGAAGCTGTGTTTTCTGCAAATTCAGAGCTCCTCTGGGCTTTGCAATAGAGCGGTTTCTGGCAGAATCCATTCCATTTTCTTTCTCCTCCTGCCCTGTGTGGGTGGAAGCCCTGTGGGGAGGGGAGCAAGGTAAACAGAGCTGAGCAGAAGAGGTTCAGGGAAAAATTTCCCTGGGGAAATGGAGGCCTTGTGCTGGGAGCCAAGTGTCCTCAGCTGGACCCACTCCAGCTCCTTCTCCCCTCTTCTGCACTCAGGGAGGATTTAAGCCTTTCCTGTACAAGCCAGTGGTAATAGCTGGGAGAGATCTTGGATTTCTATGGATTTTGGCTCAGTTCAGACTTCTTTCCACTTCCCAAGGAAAGTGCAGTGATAGCCTGATTTATGCAGCCACCTTTTGCTGGGACTTAATGAACAATTTTATGACACAAAGCTTTTCCAGCAGTATGTGCTGGCCTCACTGCACAGCAATAATTGCACAGCAGATGTGTATGGCCATGGGCCATCCAGCTGATGACAAAGGTGTGGTGACAGGAGTGGCTCTCGGCATTTCTCTCTTTCTCTTCTTGCCAGGTTCTCCCAGGTAGGAAACAATGACAGTGTGGAAGTTCATATAGCTCTTCTGTGAACTGAACCTTCTTTCTGACTGTGTTCTTACATTTCGGTGAGGTGAATCAGCCCATGAGGGACGCAGCAGTTGGCACAAGGCTGTGACTCTGGGGGAAGCATATCCTTGCAAAGCTCACTCATTTTGCTTGCTGTTGAATCAGCTCACCATGTCTTAAGTGTCTGTGTTGACTGCAAAACCTGTCCAACACTCAAACAGGGCAAGAAGAAGCTGCAGCATTTTCTGGCTTTATTTCAGCAGTTTAATATTGCGCTTAACCTCTCCAGCTTTCTTCTGTGAGCTTTGCTTGTGTGAGTGTTGGGAAACCTGCTTTCTGCTGTGCTCTGCCTTTTGCCTTTGCTTTTTACCTCTACTTGAGAAAGCTGCTATTCTCACAGGAGGATCTGGAAGGCCTGGCGTGCTGAGCACTCAATACCTGTTTTTGCTGGTCACCCTGAGGTACTGAAGGCTTCAGCTCCCTCTCAGTGCAAAGGTTTGTTAAGCCAGGGCCTATGAGGTCTCAGAAGTAATTTGTGAGCAGCTCTACTTGAGGGATAGGGATGTTGTGTAGGAAATGCCTTAGTTCTGATGGAGAACACTTTACCTTGGGTATCCTCAGCCAGCCAGCCACATCCAATCAAGAGGAATCCCCCTTTGATTTTTTAATTAACCATCTTCCAAATCTAGTGTTTCCTTTTTTAGAGACTGTGAAGAAGGCACAAAGCTAAATTTTCTGAAGCTATTTCTCTGTGAAGACTCAGCAGCAGAATGCTACACTTATATTTGGAATAGATACCTGGATTCTCTGAAGGGAGATCACTGATTTTCCCTCCTTCACTACAGATCCTTGTTCTTGTCAGGAACATGAGATGTATGTCCCAGCACACCAAAAGGATCTTCAGGCATGTACCTGTCATGGAAGCCAGAGCAGGCTGGAGAATGGGAGAGGTGGAAAGGATAGGGATAATTCTGGCAACATATTCCTAGGGATGCTGGGAGGAGGGAATTGAGTACGCTGAAGTGACAAAACATTGTCCAGGGCAGCAAGAGACAGCTTCTCCCTGAGAGAGGACAAGCTGGGACGCGAGGGTGACCCCAGCCTGGGCAGTGATGGGGTGCAGTCCTACAGGGTATGAACGTGATGGGCAGAGCTCAGTGGGTCCATCAGCATTCCCAGAGGAGCAAAGAGGTGCACCAGGTCCACACAGAGGGTACAGTCAATAGGAAATGGATCCAGGTCCAGAGCCAGAGCTGGACACAAGGCTACAACATGGATCCAAAGTCCATCCAAGATAGAACTGGAGATGTGCAGTGGGGTGGTGCAATGCCTATACAGGCCAATAATTTGCACTGACTTATTTTCTAACCAGTGTGTGCTCTGATTTTGATCTCTCCAGGGTACTCCTGAATCTCACTTTGTTTTGGATGCCTTATGACAGGAAAACAACGTGAACTGAGGAGAACAGCATGGTGTCTTCCCTAATATTCACTTATGATTAAAAAAAAGATTGAGCTTTTGAAATGGAATTTCATAAAGCTTTTTGAATCTCTTATTAAAAGAGTGTCCTTATTCAAAATAATTGGTAACCACACTAGAATTAGTAGGTTATGGATTTTATTCAGTGCAATACACAGGTCTTTGGGACAAAGTTACACCAAATTAACTTGCACAATCTTTCTCAGATGAATGGTATTATTAGAACAAATTTGCTATCCAGGCAGAGATTATCTGTTTCAGGTATTATCTAATATTTATAAGATAAAATTTGATATATTTGTTACTGTATGTATTTTCCTAAAAACTCAGATTTATCCATCAATAACAGACCAGCCTGTGTTGAATTGTCTTAAGGACTGAAGGATGTGCATTTGTTTTATTACAGTGTCCTTTTTATGATCAATTTTCTTATTTATTTTGGTCTGGCGTTCAGGGGAGCTACATGCACCATGTGCAATTGATGGATACTATTGGACACAGCAGGATCAGAAGTAAAAATCAACTATTCACCAAGCTCAGCACATTTCCATAGTCACAGGTAGCATTCCTTCTTTTGCAAAACACTAAAGAGGCCAGTTTTGCAAGAGAAAGGCATAGTTATTACTGCTTATTCTTGTGTTATCTCTGTTCCACACCACTAATATTGTTTGATTTATCAGTCAAATTTTCCATTATTAATGGAGAATAAAATTCAAGGCTTAATTTCAGAAGAACAAACCCTCTGCTCTTAGCACAGCCGTTAGATTGTCCCTCTAATTGTCTTGTTCACCTTTCCCCTTCGTCTGGTAAATAATTTCTTCTAGGTTGGCATTTTCCTCATAAATATTTGAAATTTTGGTTTGTAAATGGACAAAATTACCTAAGAAAGGACTTAGTGTCAGCTCTCTAGCTTGTGTAAAAGCAAGGAGAATGCCTGCCTCCTGAAGCTGGCACCTGGGAAGGAGAGAGTCCTGTTGGTGAAAAGCAAGTAATGAAGTTGCACTGCAAAGCAAAAATCATCTGAGAGCAGAAAGTAGGGCAATCTTTTGAATATGAAGTTGTGAGCCTCCAAGGAGAACCTGTGAGTTAATTATTGTTAGGTTTTCAGTCTCTGGGGCCTCTTGACCATGTCTTCCTTGCTTTCCTCCTTGACCTGCCAGGGCCTGCCCACATGGAATTCTTTGTCCTGCAGGTCTCTCAGCTTTTCACCTACAGATTTTCACCTGCCCGCCCTCAGCTTTGCAGGGATGAGCAGGCTTGTGACATGGCTTACACTAAATTAACTTGCTTGCTTCCTGCTCCCTTGGCTCTTCCATTAGAAGGTAGTGTAGACATCCCCTGGAGATGAGGCAGAGAGCTCTGGAAGACATCCTTGGAAACATCAGCCTAAAAAACAGACTGGATTTTTAGAATAAGAGTTTAAGATGTTTAAGTGATCAGCTCCTCTCCAGTGCTATGCAGATTCCCTGGCTGCTTAAGAGTTTCAGGTGTGTGAAATCAGGGCATCTAACCAGTGACTAGTGACTCCAGGTGTCTTAATACTGTGGTGCCTAAAAATGCTGTACAGGGAATAAGAGATTAGATGTAATATATGGAAATTAGACAGCTTTGACATGTCTTTAGGCACCTGACATGGGAGCAATCAACCCTCTAATGACCCAAAATTTTGGCTCCACGAGTACACAGGGAAGCTGAGTGTTGGGCTTTCCTTTTAGGAGAAAAATGATTTATATACTGTGACTCAATTGTATTTATATATATGAAATCAAGAGAAATTTTCCATCTGCTTTTAGTTTTGCATACAGAGAAACTTCAAAGGCTTCCTCACTGTTTATTTTTATGAATGAACATGTAAAAACATATATACAACTGCACAAATACACAATCTTGAGCAGAGGAGGGGTGTATGCACATATTTGGTTTAGTGGTGGATCCAAAACTCTCTTTTTGCATAGCAAACAAGCCCTATGTTTCATCCTTGACAAAGGGCGCAGTCCCTCGGAAAGCACCATTGTGTTAAGAAATTATGATTTTGAATAATGTGGGAAATTTCCCATGTTGGAAGGACGGGACTGGTTCCCTCCTGATGAGTGCACGCAGGTGAAAAACAGCTCTGGCCCCACAAGGGCTGCAGCCATCTCTCTGCAAACCTCTCTGGGAGTCCTGCACAAACTGCACGCTGCCTATTTGGATCTGCCAGCAGCAGTTTTCCAATTCCAAGCACCATATCACGCCCTGGCACACATATTTCCTGTGGATGAACCAGCCAGTGCCTTGGTGACTGTATGAAAAGGCTGTGCAAAGCCTGGCTGAACACGGAAACTTCTGCACCTTGTCTGTCTCATGTGAGGATGAACCACAGCAAATCCTAAGTCATCTCGTTGCACTTGGAGCAGTGACAACCCTCCGACGCATGGAAAGGGGCCAGCTACCAGACCAGCTCAGTTTTTCTTGTTTAATCTCTTAAGCACATTTTCAGGCTTAACTGCTTGAGTGGCAGAACCCCCATCAGCAATTTAAAAAAGCAATTATTTTGAATCTCTTCAGAAAATATTTTTATCTGCATGATTCTACTCAGTAGCTGCATATTAGAAACGGTATGAATCACTCCAAAATATTAATTGATAAGATTCACGACCTTAAAATCATTATTTAGAGTTGGGTGTAAGGCATGCACAGTTCCATTCTGGCCAGGGGGGACACAGCATTTTAATGAAAGACTGTTAATTATCACTAAGATGGTAGAAAAATCTTCAGCTGAAAAGTTCCCTATATGATTGGTTGTGTTTTATGCCCTCCACTTTACACAAAAAGACACACGAGGCGAATTACAACTCTGCAAATCCCTACTGAAAAACTCACTTTTCCAGAAAAGTATTTTTTTCATACCACTGTGCTCTTCTGAGCCACCATAGCAAAGGCATGAGTGGCAGCTCTGTTCCCTCTGATCTTCCTGCTCCTTACAGTTCTGTTGTAAGAACAATCTATTGTCTGTAATTATTGAATGACATCTAGGAAAATTTCCATTCGTGTTTTCCTGTGCATGGAGCGAAACTTCCAACTGGTTATTGCGGAGTCGGAGATAAAAGAGACCCACTGGCTCGCTTAATCTGCTGCGCCTGCCTTCCTCCTGCTCAAGCTTGTCCTATTTTTCAGAAGTGTTTACCTGATTAGCACATACAATTACTGATGTGTGCACACGGCTCAGTTCAGGTTTCGAATGTTCCCTGAACCTTTCCCTCCAGATCAAAGCTCCCGCGTCCTCCTGCGCCAGATCAGCCTCCTGCTGAAGTCAGTGTGACTTTAGCTGTTAGCTTTGGCCCACGAGCACATTCCCGGAGTGCAGAATGAGGTGGGGGCTCCAGCGCTTTGCTGCATCAGGACCTTTGTTGGAAGCAGAATCCAAGCCTTCGTGTTTTCACATTATCAGTCATTTGTGAATTCCTTATAATTTTTTTAATGACTTTTGCAGAGAGCAGTCAGATGCTATTAAAGTTTTACTGAATTAAATTGGAGAAACTAATTTTGCTCTTAGTATTTTATTTCAGTGTGTAACTTGATTTTTAAGGAGCACTTTGTATTGCATGGCCGTTTGCGTTTGCTTTATAAGCATAACATAAAGGTTTCCCTGGAGTCATGGGAAAATTGCCTTCTATGTCCCCTATCTAATTAACACCATGTATGTTGCCTAACTCCTTATAATTCACTCCTGAGCACAGTATATAGAACATGATTGGAAAAATAATTTGAAGCAATGAGAAAAAAATGCCTTTTGTAATATATATGATATGGCCAAATGCACTTCCAATCAAATTATATTTAAAAAAAGAAAGGACAGCACACTGAGATATCTGATGTTGAAAAGAAACACCAAAGGCTTAATTAAAAAGTATGCCTATGTTTTTAAAGGGCACTGTGTTTAAAGCATAGTAATGAAACCCTTCTTGCTGAATAGCTCGGTGACCTTCTGTGTTTGGGCTGAGGCTGTTCAGCTCCCTGGTGAGAGCCCTGATCCTCCATCCCGTGGGTCACAGAGGAGCTGCTAAGCCCCTGGTGTGCTCTGGTGGGTCACAGGTTTCCAAGAGGGAGAGCAGTCAGCCAGTGCACAATTAATTGCAGGGCTGGGGTCTGTGGTGAGGACACAGCAGATGAGCCTCTGCAGCCGAGTAAATCCAAGTATTGCCTCGCAGCTGAGGCGGGGGTAAGACTTTAAACTATTCTAACTAAATGGTAAACGCCGCCTGACCAGGCTCCGGGGGTTTTTCATTCTTTTCTATTTTTTTCCTTTCTCCCTGTGGAGCTTGAAAGACTAATATGATTTGGAGGAAGAGCAAGTGTCCGTGGACTCAATTCTTGCCGGTGCATCAGCAGTGGAACCAAATTCCAAATGAAGAAGTTAACTCCTTCCCCTTCACAGATTTATTGAGGTTAATCAGACCATGCGTGCATCAGCCAGGGCACTGCTGAAGGCAAGAGGGTGGATTTGCATCCTGCATAAATTAAATGTGAAGGCAGAGCTGGGGCACATGCAAAGGACTGAATCCATCCACAGTCGTGCAGTAACCGTGCTTGTCACATCAGTTAGAGGCAGCCTTTGCTCATGCTGCAGATTTGGCACCTTTCCTCACAGCAGGACTCCGTTTTGACCTGCCACACCTTCACTCCCTTCACGTGAGATGGACACTCTCTCCTCCACCTTTCCTGTGGAGAGTGAGCTCATGTGAGATCCCACAATCCTCTTGCTGGCTGGGCTTTCTGCAGAGTTTGTCACCATGGACTGTACGTGTGTTTTAAGGTCATGTTGCATTTCCTTACTAGAGGGAGAGAAGAAAAATAGATAAATATATATTCATATTTTCTATACATGCACTCAAAAAATAAACATTCCTTTCTAAAGCTTCTCAGAAGATGTGGTGCCATTTCTTGAAGGAGAAGCAGGGGGGGAACAGGGTTGAGAAAAAAGGTAATTAGGAAAAAAAAGGCTTTTGTTTTTAACAGAATTAATGTAATGTAAACACAGAATTAAGTGTTTATTTTGTCAGAAAAATGAAAATGTCCACCCTGATTTGGTACAGGACAGGTGATGTCCACGAACACCAAAATGGATAGAACTATTCCAGGCTGTGAAGAAACACCAAGTCTGTTAGGCTTATAATTTCACTTGGAAAAGTGGAATTCAGAGGTGTCTGATAGATGTCTCAAGTGTGGTAAGGAAAGAAGACACAACATTTGACAAATAGGTTAGAGCTTTAAAGAGCAAGGTGTAAAGTGTACACCGATGTCACAGTCGTGGTCTAAGGGATACAAATCAGGCTTTTTGGGAGGAAGCATTTTGCACCAGAAATCCCTAACTTGGCTGTAGCAAAAGACAACTACAACAAATGTGCCTGCTTAAGTCAAGGCTACCAAAATTCCCCCTTCTTGTATTAGAGACAGCCTCCAGACAGCCCCACAATATATATTGCATGTAGGGCCTAAGATGACTTGAAATAGTCTCCTCCCTTCCATAAATCTTGATTTTTTTTCATTCAGGACAAAAAACTCCTACCTCTCCTTTTACTTTCCTATTTTCAGATGTGTAGGGTTCAAGAGCTCCCTCCTCCCTTTCCAGCCTTGGTGTTTTTGCTGCACGGATTTCAAGGCATCTGCATTGAGTTGGTCACTCTGCCACTTACTTGTGAGGGGCTGGAGGACTCTGCTCTCGATTCAGAAATGCTGCAGACACTTGACACACCAAAGGAGCCAAGTGAGCAGTATGAGATGTTTATTAATTGGGAAATACAGATCTCATATGCAGAAATGGAGTGTAGAGAGTAATTGGTTCAGGGCACAGGCGCTGCTGCCTTTTGCTACGGGAAGGGATCAGTTGCAAACCAAATTCCTTCCTGCATTAACCAAATTGCCTATTGCATTGGGTAGATCTCTTACTAAATCAAATCTCTTCCAGCTCTAAACTGCAGCTGTCAGTTCCTGAATCAAATTTATTAACTATTAAACATGTCACCTGCAAAATGGCATCAATATTCTCTTCCAAATATATAGCGGTTGTTTGGAGATCCCTGAGCTGATGAAGAAGGTACACAAAAGACTACAACTTGGGATAACGTAAAGTGCACCAAGCACCTTCTCAGGTGAACTGAGATCTGCTATCCTGGTCACTGCAAATGGAGCTTTATGCCTGCAAAGCTCTTCTCTATGGCTCTTTTAGGGCCACTGGAATGTGATCACGTAGTGTGGCACTAATACTGTTTAAATGAGCTTCGCTTATCAGGATGGTGAAAATAGGCTGATAAGCAGAGCTCACTAGAAATCAAAGCTTCACAGGAAAAATCATCTCAAAATGGGGCCAAGTTAGATTTCAAGGTTTCCCATGGGGTGGAAGTAGAAGGTAAAAGAAAGAGGGACTCGCCGCTGTAAAAATCAAGACAACTTTAGATTTTCATCTTTTCAAGATTTTTTTTTTGAGGCCCATTTATATTCTGTACTTAAGAACATCCCTTGACCCTGGTTTTCTAATCTCCTGTATCAGGTGTGTGTCTTGGCCTCAGGCCTGGATTTTCCTTCCATGGAAACAAGCATCTGGTAAGGATGTCTGTGTGTGTCCAAGCTGCTCTTCGGGACAGGTTAAGAAGTTGGGTCTTTGAATAGAGAAGTGTTCCCATCTCACTCCACAAACAGCCTAAATTCCTTGGGCTGCCCCACAGCTTCAGAGTTTAGGGACTTTCAGGCTCCCCATGTCCTGTAAGCCCAGTGAATCAGAGACTTAGAAAGTACCCTGAACTTCTGTGGGTGAGTTCTGTTTTCCAAAAATAACTTTTTTTTTGTTACTTTTGAAAGGACCTCTCTTTTATATGGAAAGGTTAAAACCCAAATGCTTGAACTCAGGTTAGTGTGCTGGAGAACCAGTTCCAAATATTTTAACTTGATCTCCTTTCTGGGAAAGATCCATGGACAGCTTCTGAGCTATGCACTCTCAGCAGGAACCATTGCTGCAGGAACAGTCAGGAGCTGGGCTCAGGCACACAGTCAGGTTGGGGCTCAGCAGAGTGTGGTTTAATTCCTTGAGCTGACATGGCTTTCCTGTGTGATTCTTGGCAGATCACCAAATCTCCCTGGGCCTCACTCCCTGTCTGCAAAATCACACCTCTTGGACCTGCTGCCTTGAGAGAGAGCTGGGGAGAGGCCATTTATTATTATGTGTTTATAAATTGGGGGCTTTCCTTTTGGACAAGACCCGCAGACAATTTCATAAGACCAATACTGAGATAAAGCAGGCAGATTATCTTAAGTAGTCTGGCAGATGCTGGAGAGGCTCCAGCCATGAAGTGGTCGGGAGGTACAACACAAGCTGCTTGCACAGCGTTGAAAAGACTCCCTGTCCTTTTGTAGCTCACCCCTTGTGAGCAACCCATGATTTATTTATCGAGGAGCAGTTTCTGAGTCACCTTCTTCTCCACATTATGAAAACACTGCGAAAGTGAGTCATTTTGAGGAACACAGCCTGCAGCAGTCAGTTCTCACCCCACAGCCTGGAACAGGAGGAGGAGAGCCCAGTGGATAGGCTTGAAAGAGAGAGGGAGTGGGAGATGCAGCTTCTCTTCAAGCCTTGTCATCTGACCTTGGGAATGTCATGCAGGATTCAAGATTTAGACCGTAAACAGAATGGTGGCCTGGCTTTGGCTTACTCAGAAGGGTGTTTTTTACAGAGTGACACTGTTAGAGATGTGAGACTGTCAGCTTCTGTGGTAACAGGGTCCTTTCACAAGCCTTGGATAGGGAGGGTGATAAAAGTGGAGATGCCATAACTGACTCTATAAATGTAAAAGGTGACTGCAGAGACAGCCAGAGTCAGCTGTTCCCTGTGTTTGCAGGGGATTGGAGAAGAGTCTTGAAATTATAGCAAGGAAAAACAGAGCTTAAGTGTTAGAAAAAGCCTCCTCGGAGTGATGTGTGGAATGCTGAAATGGATTGTCTGGGGAGAGGGTGGACTCTCCAGCCCTGGGATTTTAACCCCGGTTAGATGCACATCTGTTTGGGATGGTTCAGGTGGAGCTGCTTCAGGCTGTTTTTTCCTGGCTCTGTGCAGAAAGGAGTTGACTGCTTTCCCTGAGCAGGCTGACCTTTAGTGAGATCCTGTACTACTGACTGCCTCAGCATATCATAATGCAAAGAAGACAAATATTTAATTTGCCTAACTATTTGCTTTGTTCATTTCTGTCCTGCTTTTCTTTGATATCTTCCCTTCCACCACTGGCACAGCTAAGAAAGCTGAGTTCTTTTGCCCGTCTGTGTCAAATTTGCCTCTTCATCCATCAAACCCTCCTTTGTGATGTTGTTCCTTGTTGCCCCCCAGTCCATCTCCAGCTGTAGGACTGCCTCCACCCTACAGGCATCACACAGCTGTTTTCAGCTGCACACATTTGCTAATCAAGATATCTGATAAAGATTGGCCTTTAGTGTTCAGGCTTTCTGGATACTGCTGCCTGGTGTTTAGAAGAGGCATTAGCAAGGCTGGGGCCCTGAAGTTTTCCTGAAGATTTAATCTCACAAATGGGAGTTCCTGCTAATGAAGAGCAAAGAACAAAGCACCAAGATGAAAGATCTTTTCTGTGGCTGGTGTTCTTTCACTGTGCTCATGATGCGAGCTGGAGCAAGTGTCCCTTCTGTGTCCCCTCTGGCAGAGCTGTCCCTGCTCATTTCCAGCCTGTTTATGCAGCAAAGCATCCGGGCAGGCAGTTCCCCTTCTCCCTTCTCTCACCTCTCCTCCGTGTGGCTGCAGTCTGGGTTTCACTCTGCTCTCCTGCAGCCGCCTCCTGCCACACCTGAGGCTCCCTGCTCTGTCCATGGCAGACCCATCCCTTCCCTCTCCTTCAGCCCATGGGTTTGGGGGGCTGCACGTCCCATGGGACCCAGTAGACACCAAGGGAGCAGTCTAAGTAACTCTGGTCTGCTGAGTCCCCTCTGGGGACTTTGCCTTTTCAATTCTTGCCTCCAGCTGTGAGGTGGTATCTCCAGTCAGCCATGTCCCTTGGTCTCTCCTTGTAGGGAGCACGAGGACTCTCCATCCCACTCCTTTCTGCTGGCTGGCTTAGCAGGAGGAATGCTGGTACACTAGAAATCAGGGTGCCAGTGAGTTGAAGCCGCTTGGAAACTACCAGCCTTTCGTGAGAAAAAGAGCTGAAGCCTCACTCATGTGCTGGAAAACATTTTCCAGGGTGCCCTCTGGGGAACAAACAGCTCTCCTGGCAGGTGCTGGCAGCATCAGGTTGCTTAAAACCCCAGGAGGTGAAGGTACCATCTGTGTTGTGTTCATGCCACTGATACAAGTTGAGACATCAATCCCAGTCCAGATTGGGTCTGTTTGTGAAGGCAGTTGATAAGTTTGGGTACAGAAGATTTGCCCTCTCTGCTCAGTGCATGGTCAGCTGTCACTGCCCAGGAAGACACTCATGGGAGTCCGTGTGGCATTTCCTGCGCACTGGGAAAGGTTGGTTAGGAGAGCAAATAAAACTCAGGGCTGTATAAATACTGGGACCGAAGGTCCTTAGGATACCACCTTGTGAGTGTTTCAGCATTTCACACGCGTCTTTCAGCAAGAGAGGAGAAAAGCATCCCTTTCTTCAATTCAAGCAGACTGTGTGAAGGATGCTGAGTGCCCTCTGCATCAGCCACATGCAGAGCTGGGGGGTGGAAAACCTCCTGGATGATCACAAGGACGCAAAGGCGTGAGCTGGCCCACGGTGAATGGTCACCACATTGCAGCTGGGGGTGTCCACCCGCTGGAGCTGTGAGTGTCTGCAGCAGTGAGAGAGTGAAAGCTGCAGACTAGTTTTAAGACAGAGGTTGATGGGTTTTTTAATAGTTTCCTTGGTCCTTCCAGTCCAACATTTCTGAAAAATGCACCGGAGAAAAAGAAGAACTACAGAGGGAATAAGAGAAATGCAAGCCATCTTTGAAAAGAGACTGTGAAATATTAGAAGTGTGGGATGGAGAAATGAAAGACAACATGCTAAGAGTAAAAGAAGAAAAAAAAAACCTCTAAAAAGCACCCACAACCTCTATCAAATGATGCAGAGAACGTAAATCAGAGTTTGCTGCTCCCCTTGCTCGTCCGACAGGAGCTTCCAGTAACTCTGAAAGGTGATACATGGCAAATTTATCCACTGAGCCCCACGGAGATGCAGAGCACAAGGAACCTGTGGGGAATGGCTGCCCTTAGGCATCACTGAGCCAGAGGGCCCAGCAGGAAGGAGTAGAACTGGATAGAGCTGGCGAGACCGTCTGTGGTTATATGTGAACGGATAAAAATAAGCATTATAAGCTTGCACGCTTCCAGGCACAGGCAACCTCAAACTCCTCAGGGCAAAGAAACTTCCCTTATAAATAGGTTATTCCATAACTGTTTGTGGCATTAGCTACTGTCAGAGACAGGATACTGGACTAGATGGGCCCCTGGCAATTCCTCTGGAGAAGCTCTTTCCAAAATAAAGATCCTAAAAAAATTCCCTGTAACAAAGAAGAAATTATTGAGTTGTTTATTAAATAAATTAATTTGAATAGAGAGAACAGCAGTTCCTTTGTTTCCCCCTCAGTTTGAACTCTGGGTCTCAGAAGGGAAAATGAAACCACTGCTCCGAGAAGCAGAATAGCATCCTCAGCGCTTGCTTCTTCCAGAATAAAAGGCCTATATTTAGAGGATGCCAAGTATTAGAGATATACTGAGCTGGCAACTGGTTTTGGCAAATTTCCAAACCCATCTGATTTTCCACTTAAGTTAGGCATTTCAGTAACATAAGAAGTTGCAAAGAGAGCTGAAAATAGTGTTTTGCTATCTTTGCAGCCCAACCTGCTGCAGTTAACACAGTTTGGGGAGGAAATGGGTGATAGTTTTTGTGTCAATCAGTATTAAACAGCATCTGATTTTAGCATGGGTGTGTTTTCGTGCATATACTCACGCACAATTAAGTGCATACACACATTTAGTGTGCATATATAGAGTGTATAAAGGGTGAGGTATACAGGCTTTCCTATTAGGTTCATTACTTGCTTAATTAAACATTCATTCACTGTCTTTTGACATCCATCTATCTATCTATCTATCTATCTATCTATCTATCTATCTATCTATCTATCTATCTATCCTACCTATCTGTCATGGGGCTTACCTAGCACGAATCTATTAGAACAAAAGTCAGGCTCTAAGTTTGTGCAGAGTTCAGGCTTTTTGATTTAAAAGCTCAAACAGCTGTTTTAAAGGACAAATACAGACACCTGAGACCATGATGAAGGATGGCAGATGCTTTGTCTCTGAATCTCTGTAACAGTTGCAGAGTCCTTTGGTCAATATTTTGCAGATACCTCACCGTGACACGACAACCATGCGAGGTACAAATTGCATCTTGCTTTACAAGAAGTAAGTGGGGTTTATAGCCACGTTCCCAAGCATCACAGAGGAAATAACAGCAATTTCTGTAGTGAGCCTTCCATCACTCCATGTAATCCCCCCTTCTTTCTCTCTGTTTTAAATCGATCATACATTTTGCATAGACCGTTTGGGCCAGTGATTCCTATTCTTGTTCTCCATCCAAGAGTCAGTCTTTTTGCAGAGGAAAATTACAGCTTAAGCTTTTTTTTCTGCATTGGTCTGATGTGGTTCAAAAGTATTTATTCTACTTCTTTAGCTCTGTTTAGGAGTACCTTTATTATGATGTGATTGTCCAGGTGCGAACTGCAGCCACATTCACATCCTTCAGTGTTTGTCCCTATGCCTTTTGTTTCATAATGGCTGTTTCAAATGTGTTTCAAAGGCTTAAAATCAGCAATGGAAAATTTTAAGCACAGAAACTCAAGTAGAGTTTAGACAGAATAAATTAGGGCTGCAGTAGTTTCAATCTGCAATGACAGGAACTCAGTGTACCTTGGATACTGCCTCGTATCAATAAACATTTAAGGCTGGAAAAAGATAATCCAAGTAGACTCAAACTAAAAAACATCTAAGTGCCGTTCAAAATGCATCACAATGATTCATGTAAAAATCATGGTCTTCCTGGGTGGATTGCAGGTGGTAGGACTTCTTTTGGTCATGCTGGAGTTTTCCTGATTGCACACTTCCATCCTGGGCTGGTATCGGCCACCTCACCTGCATGTCAGTGCCTGTGTGGGCGGCCTTCACGGCAAACTTGTTGTTAGGTGTGGGTGGAGAGACATGAGGATAAGTCAGATAGTCTGTCATCAGATATGATGCCGTGAGTGCCTGAAAGTCACTCATTCCTGAGTGGCAGGGCCTCCTGACAGAGTCCTTGTCTAATCTGACAGCTCTGACAGCTCTAGGAATGGCTTGGGGAGGAGCCGACCTGTCAGACCTGGGGAAACAGAAAATCCAGCAATGCTCACAAGTCCAGGATGACACAAAGTCAAAAGAGAGAGAGTGGTGATGTGTTTGAGAGATGTGGGTTTTTCCTGTGTGACCTCTGAGCACCAGGACATCTTGGATCTTCTTCGAAGGGGCTTTTAAAAGAAACATCCAGAAAAGCAAGTGTATTACCAATGGCTCATCTGTAAGGCAGCTATTATTGTTAATGTGCATGTGACAAAGATTTTACCCTCTCATTAGCAGGGAACAATTATGAGGTCACTGTTATCTAAATATTATCCTCATTTTATCATCCTCTTGGATATACAAGTTGACATTTCTAAACCATTTATCAATTTTAGTGCAGTGCATGAGCACAGCATAGGAAATGTAGAAATGTTCCTTTTCTCCAAGCATTAATAAAAAGATTTGTTTCACCCTATTTTTAAACATTTTGGTGGTGGTTTTTCAATATCATATATTAAAAAACCCTGGCAAATTGCTAGAAATGTCAGCTTAGATCAAAGCCGTATGGCCAAGTGATTTAAGCAAATATATAAATGAAAGCTTCTCTTTCAGACGCATCAGAGATTAAGACATGACCTTCAAAACCATTCAGTGGCAACTAGTTCAACAGACTCAGGCTGTTAAAGCTAAGCAATTGCCTGTATGTGGACTCCTATTTGAAGGGGATAGATAGAAGCCAGGATAACTCCATCTCCCATAAATCCCTTCTTTGTGAATTCCTTGCCCTATTCATCTTTGCTAGGGTTTGTTTAGCTGAATGTGTTCTTCTGGAATAAAGACTTTTTGGCTCAGGACAGGGTCCCCCGGTACAGCCATCTGCAACTTTGCTTTTAGAGTCTTCTGTGTTGTTTTATTTTCCTATTTTCTGCTTCATTATCTTCCAGTTTTACTCCTATTATTTTTCTTAGGAAGGCACACATGCTCATTCAAATACTTTGCATCCCTTGATACAACATGACCATGCATTTAAAGACCTAGTTCTGTCATCTTAAGCCATTCCATGAAAATTGTGTTCTTGTATGTCTTGTTTCCTGTTGAATGATGTCAGAAACAAATAATACTGGCCACCAAATGAACCACCTGAGGCTGATTTCTTTTTTTTAATTAATACCTGAAATTTCAGCCTCACAAAATCAATCAGGGCTTGGAAGATGGGCTGTGATCTCTCTTTCTTTTGCTGCCAATTAAAAAACCTGCTGTCATGACAATGCTATTGAAGACGCATGAGTTGAGCAGAATGGCTCTTGCTATCCCACTGCAGATCTGGCAGGAGTAAACGTGTACTGGAGGCTGTAAATCGAGCAGATGCTGTGTAGAGAGTGTGCACATAAGTCACAGTTCTGGCTTTATAGACTCATAGAATGGTTGGGGTTGGAAGGGACCTTTAAAAGCCATCTAGTCAAGCCCCCCTTCCATGGGCAGAGACATCTTCAACTAGACCAGGCTGCTCAGAGCCCTGTCCAACCTGACCTTGAATGTGTCCAGGGATGAGGCATCTACAACCTTATTAAATGCTGCAATTAAACTCAGAGGGAGGATCCCATCATGTGTCACAGATAATGTTACTGTGAGGAAATTCAGCATACATAAAACAAAAATTAAACTTGGGTAACAGGTATGTTGAATCAGAAAGTGTTGTTTTTCACAGGTGAGGGTTTTTTTATTAGTTTCTTTGTTTAACATTACACTTTGGCAACTCAAAAACCAGTGTTCCTTTTGAGGTTCTGACTTGCTCTTACTGCCTTATGGCAAGGCAGGATTTTGGGATAGGCAGAAGCCCCAGGATGTAGACAATATGCTAGAAAACACACTATTCAGGCCTTGCTGCTGAAAGGGCTTTATGTCTTCTCGCAGGGCTGAAAAAACTAACTTCCAAAGAAACCACAGCATAGCATGGAAAAACATGTCAGTAATTGCACAGGATGCTGGGTCGATGCTGTATCTTTATGTGCTTGTCTGCCTGTTCAGTACAGACACATTTCTGCATGCTACACCAATTCCTGTGCATATGTACCTCCTGAGGGGACTGCCAGGAGGAATTCTCCTTCAGTCCTTTTGCCTGCCTGTGCTCAGATCCTCTCACACGCAGCCGCTGCCAAGGCATACTGTGACCTCAGCCCAGCGAGTGCATGCGTGGGCACAGCTTTGCACTTCTGGTGGTTCAGTGGTGTGTGATGCTCGCTGCCTTATGCTCGAATGGCTGTGATTTGATCTCTGATAGCCCTACTCAGACTTGAAAAGAAGACAGTTTCCAGAAAGCGCTGCAGAGCACCAGGCCAGGGAGCTGCGTCACAGCAGTTTCCCACAGGAAGGGAGGTGTCTGCACTGACCTTGTGCTGATGAAATCCTTGGCTGATCCCGACAAGGTTCAGCTCCTGGAATATTAGTGACAAAGCTGACATCCTCCGGACTCTGTGAAGCATGACTGGGAACAGCACGAACTGCAGAGCCCAGGAGAGGAAAACACAATTAAATAAATATCCCCTTTTCCCGAGCACAAAGGGAGAATTGATCCTCTGGTCAAAAAGCCAAGTGCTGCTACAGCAGTTCTTCGTTATAGGCATGTGCTTACTGGCTTTAATAAAGTGTCAGAGAGGATGTCTATGCAGATTTGTGGAACAGATATTAAAACATCCTTTAAAATGATTTATGGTGTAGGGTCGAAGTAGCACGAGGAGTCCAGCATCTCAAATAACAAATAGGAGCAAAGACGCAAAATGCATCTCTGGGGTTTTATATCACAGTGGATGACTTTACTCCGTGTAAAGGAGAGTGTAATCACTTGGCAGATCTGGAAGATCTGTATAAGGCACTGTAGACTGCCTCCTTAAAGGAGGTGAGTTATTTCACAAGGATACATTTAACCCTTTGACCTGATGAGGACTCGAACCATAACCTCTATTTATCTCAGACCTCCAAAGGAATTTTCGGGATCTGGTTGGTGAACATGCCATTGCAAACACCTGACCTGAACCTGACCAGAGATTGTGAGCTTGTGATCTCTCTCTGAGAGCAGCAACATCAGGCTTTCTCCAGACTGATTATAGGAGTAGACCTCCCCTGACAAAATGAGAAGCACACGCCCTTGTTACTGCAATGTGAGACTGTGTGTTTGAGTTCATTCAGAGTGAGAAAGGGAAAGGGTGATGGAAAACATCACCTCTGCTACTGTGCTGACCTGGCTGCTCTTCTGGACTGTGTTTGATGGAGCAATCAGTATGGTGCTGCTGCAAACATCAGTGGAAACATCAAGTGTGGAAAATATTTTCTAATGACAGAAGAGCTAAGCTAATTTTACAGCTGAAACCTTTCTGGCTGCTGGGATGTAAGAACCAATTCTTTTCATTTTATTGTTTCAAGTACCTTGTATCTTATCATGCATTTGATGAACAAGGTTGAATTGGGATCTTTGAGCACTAAACTTCCCCAGCCTGAATGCTGGAGCAGTCAGTGCTTGCAGAGCACAAGTCTTTGTCTTGTGAAATTAGGTGCACTTACCCACAGGCTCCCAGGGTTCTGTGCATGCTCCCTGCAGACTCTGCAATGAACTCAGAGATCGATTGTGGGTCAGACCTCTCCTGGCTGGTCGGATTTGATCTAAGTCTTCATAGCTATTGAAAGGGGAATCAAAGAATTATGACAGAATTAGAGAATGGTTTGGGTTGGATGGGACCTTAGACATAATCTAGTTCCAACTCCCCACCTCCATGGGCAGGGTGCCATCCACTAGATTAAGTTGCTCAGGACCTCATCTAACTTGGCCTTTAATGCTTCCAGGGATGGAAATGGGATTCTACTTCATCCCTTCAGACTCATCCCCTTGCAGCCATGCGCTCACACCACCTTATTGACCCCACTGACTCAATAACGTGGTTGCTTTTTGAATGTCTCAGGCCTGTGAGCCAGCTCACCATCTGCTGAGTGCAGGGGAGGAGGCAGGAATGTGCAGCTGGAGGTGAAGGGGAATGCAGAATCGGCCTTGGTGGCAGCTGTGCAGATTAAATAATTTCAAAGTAAACTGTGAATGTCCTAAATGAACAGTGTGAGCTGGGGTCTCACTGCACTGACTGGTACCTCTCAGCTCAGGTTCAATACTCTGCAGTGTGGGGTGAGGGCTTCTGCTTGTTCTTCAGCCAGCAGATTCTGACGAGCTGTGCCTGCTGCTTAAGAGCGGCATTCAGCTGCACAAGCCATCATGTCAGCTTTAGAGCCATGGTAACTTCTCCACGCTCCATGCAAAGGAGCTAGCCCTCAGTGAGGGATGTGGTCATGTCATGCTTCAAACATAAGCTGATTTTGCTCTGGAAGTGAGATACTGCATTCCCTGGCACCCACACACTGAATGTCCTCTCCACTGTGCACGCATGCTGCCAGCTTTTTGCTTTGAATTCTCTGTGCTGAGAATAATGATAGTCTAGTTTTTTTTTTTCCCAAGGTTTGTTCTCTGTGGGGGATCAGCCATTTCCAGCTTCTTCAGAGACAAAACCTTTCCTCCCTTTAACCCTTTAGGGCTGCGGAAGTGACAAATCAGTAGAAGATGGGAGCAAAAATCTGTGCCACCTTTGGTGCAATAATTAAACTCTGGTTCCAGAAGCCTTACCCCAAAATGTACATAGAAGGCACAAACAGCATTTGTCTACAGAGTATCTGTTCCACTTGGATCAGGAGAGGGCTCATGATGCACAGGCCAAAAAGAGTATGGCTTGACTTTGAGCCAGGCTGGAGTTTCAGAGCTGGTACCAGAAATCTCATTTCTCTGCAGGAGGGAGAAGGTTGCATGGGAAGAGGAGATCTGGTGCAGGCCGAGCATGAGTGTTCACTGCATGCTCACGTGGAAGGCAGCTGCCCTGTAAAATTACGGCGAGGATGTTTGTCTGCATGGCCTGAGCAGAACATTCGCAGAGTAGAGGTGACTCTTACAGTAATGGACAGTAAGGCTAAAACGGTGACTGCTCCAGGACACGGCTGCTGTGTGAAGCAAAGCAGTGGTAATGAAAATTGTTTTGCTTCTAATTAAAGCAGTCACTACTGGCAACCACTCCAGTCTTATCTAAGGAATTTTCAGGCAGTAACTACATCTTGGTGAAAAGCAGCTCCTCACTTTCTGTCGCTCTCTTTCTGAGCTATTTTGAGTGTAATTGTTTTGCTCCCAAGAGGGTTGTGAGTGTACCCATCCAAACCATGCCTCAGCACTGGCCTGGAAGGCATTTTGGTAAATAGAGTTTTCCACCATCATCTGTACTGCATCAGGCTGAGCTGTTTTGCAGTGATGGACTGATTTTGGCTGGTATATTTTATGGAGAAGGCAGGAGAATGGTGAAAAGCATGGCCATCTCTTTGGCTCTTATGGCACTGGTTGGGATGAAGGAACTCTTGGTGCCCGATCCATCACTGTGGATGTAAAATAGAGTTGTCTATGCTAATTCAGCTCTGTAGGAGCGGTTCTGTTCTGGCTGATTTACCAACTCTGTACTACCTGGCAGCTCCTGGGACTTACATAAACCATAGTATGTGGCACATATTCCACAGGAGAAAAAAAAATTTTTTTTCTTTGTCTCAGGCATAACTTGGGTTTTCCACATCATAGTGACATACAGTATCTGAACTCCATTCTGAAAAAAAACAAAAAAACCAAAAAAAAAACAACCCACCAAACAATGACACTGTTCTCTGCTAGAAGCTAAATGTTTAAAGCATCCCCTGGTCAGCAATCACCCTAAATCAATATTGAGAGAGAGAAGTAATTCGTTGAAAACACCATTCATTAATTAGAGTGTGGCCTGGACCACAACAGCGTGTTCTCTGAAGACACAGATTTATTTATATTTAGTTACTGAAGGATATGTGAAAAGACTAGTGACAATTGTTGATGATGGTTCATAAGGGAGGCTGCTTGCTGGTGCAAATGCATAAATTATTGAGACAAATTTAGCTGGCTGGAACACTGCATAAACCAGCAAATGATCTGAAACTTATGTGGAATTAATTGCATTTGCCTTTGCAGATGTCTGGTTTCTGAGCACCAGAGCTTTGGAGCTAGCAAACATGCAGGCAGCCCTGAGAACACGTTGAGTGCCCTCAGGTTCCTGCTCAGCCAGATACCAGTAAGAGAGTTCATTTCTCCTGCAACAAGTAAAATTCAGCTGGATGTCACTGTTGGAATTACCTGTTTCCCATATATTATTATTTTGTGAAGTTCTATTGCAGATACTTGTAGAACCAGGACAGTCAAGTCTACCCTAACCCAAGCTGCATGACCAGCCTGACAAGAACTTGAAATCGTTGTGAGATACCTACTAACACTTTATTACCATTGCAAAGAGGCTGCATCCCTCATGATCTCACATTCCTCAGCTTTGTCAGAATCAAAGTAGAGTATTCCTGCTCTGCAAAGTTTTCTGAGGCAGCTTCTTGGCATTGTAGATGAAGCCTTCGATGATTTTTCAGCTTAAATCTGAATACTGTGTTTGGTGACAAAACTTCTTGTAGGATAACCCTGGGCACAAAAGTGAGGCCTAAAGTATGGTCTGATGTGAAATCAAAGAGGTAGACATGTCCAGTGCTATGTCCCATTTTTTTGGGGTGGTGTGAAGATGAAATAGGACTCACTTATGGCAATACTGTATTTGCACTTACCCTCACCTATATTTTGGAAATCCAGCACAGGAATTAACTCTTCTGGTACTGATTTACCGGTGATTTAATGTTTCCTGTGCTGTCCAAATCCTTTAAATAATGTGGCTTCAGCTAGTTAAGAAAGGCAAACATGGATGTTTGAGCTCAATTCAGCAAAGTACTTTAGCATTCATCAACAATGAAGTGCACGGGTAAGCAGAATTTCAAGGGGCACATCTACACACCCTCCAGAAAAGGAGATGGATAGCTCTGTATTCATCTAAACAGCTCCCTCCTTTACAGCCAGTTTTTAATTCAGTTAATTTTCTGTCAGATTCTTAGTGAGATTTCCTGAGATTTCAGCTGAAGAGATACCCACATAACCCAGAGGAGAATGTGCCCCTCTGGCAGAGGACCTGCGTGAGGCTGCCTCAGCTGCTGTAGCTTTTTAGCACAAACAGGCAGCTAAAGCTTTGGTTGAGGAAGTTCTCAATTAAACAGAGATTGCCTGGGGAGGCTGGGGACTCTGTCATGTGGGGTTCTTAGGAATGACCTCCAGGAAAGGTTCAGGTCAAGCTGATCCTATGTCAGAGCAGCATGATGGACCAGATGACTGCCAAAGGTCCTTTCCCAGGGATTTCATGTTCCCAGCAGAGCTATAATTGCACGAATGAAAGGTCAAACACTTTATACCTCATTCTGTGTGCCCCATAATGTTTGAGTAATAGGTAACTGTTAAATCAGTTTCTATTGATAAAACACCAACTATCACTTAATATTTTAATGGGCTTCTCCTCAGAAGACTTATGTTCCAGACCCTTCACCAGCTCTGTTCCCATCTCTGGACTAATTCCAACCCCTCAGTGTCTTTCTTGTTGTGAAGAGCACAAAACAGAGCACATGGTTTGAGGCGTGGCCACACCAGTGCCCAGCACAAGGGAGAGGCACTGCCCTGGTCCTGCTATTGCTGATACAGGCCAGGATGCCATTTGCCTTCTTGGCCACCTGGGCACAGGCTGGCTCATGTTCAGCCACTGTCAAGCAGCACCTCCAGGTCCTTTTCCACCGAGCAGTTTTCCAGCCACTCTGTCCCAAGCCTGGAGTGCTGCAGGGGGTTTTTGTGACCCAAGTCAGAACTCAACACTTGGCCTTATTGAACCTCATACAATTGGCCTCAGCCTGTCTGCTGAGCCTTCCTACCTTCCAGCAGATCAACATTTCCACCCAGCTTGGTGACTGAGGGGACGCTCGATGCCCTCATCCAAATCATTGATAAAGATGTTAAACTAAGCCCTGGAGAACACCACTTGCGACCAGCTGGACTTAACCCCATCCACCACCATCCCAGTTAATGATCTGTCTCTTCCTGTCTTTCCCTCATTATTCCCTGCATCTGGAAGAGTAGAGAAGAGCACTTCTTCTGCTCCTGATTACTTAACCAGTCATCCCAAGGCTCTGAAATCTCTCTTGATTGCCTTTGGATGTTTTGTTGCAACTTCATTGCTGTCTACCTGAAAAATCTGATAGATAATAATCTGAGGGCCGTAACAGGTTAGGGAACTTTCTCTTCATAACTTTAACCCAGGCTCCAGGGAGGCAGCAAGCTTCCCTAAGAGGTGGGTCCAGTCTGCAGTTTCTCTCTCACACCCTCTCACTCTCTCTGATACTCCTCAACCTCCTCACGGAGCTTCGTCACTATGTGAAGAAGTTCCTCTACCTGGATGCATCTAAAATAATGGAACTGAACTCTGACACAGGTGAAAGCTTCAGGTGAGCTCTGCAGCACAGCTGGGAATAAACCAGAGCTTGCCTGGTCCATAAGGGCATAGCTGGGGATGGCTCATAGCTGCCATGATGTCACGGGATCCACGAAAGGCAGGAAGTCTGTCCCTGAGGATGAAGAGGATGCCCTAACTCAGCCTGCTTGCAGAACTGTTGTGAACATGGTTTTGGAGACACCACACTGAGAGACACGCTGAGACAGCCCCAGAGCATGAAGTTTGTCACAGCCACATCCTCAACAACCTCCTAGTGAGTGAGGGACATGTCCTGAGGAAAGCCAAGGTGAGGTCATTAGGTGAGTCAGGGAAAGGCAGTGACCAAGTGGAACCAGTGTGTGAGCACAAAGCATCATTGTCTGTGACTGGTGAGCTTCCTTCTTTCTTGGAATAGGATCTGAGAGACAAATGAAGTGATTTCCACCCTCTCTCACTTCTGGTGGTCTGACCTCAGAAGGGAGTGGTAGAGAAACCAGCTGGGAGTAACTAGCTATTTAAAATGGATCAAGATTGTAGCTGGGAAACTTCCAGAAAGGACTGCTGGGGAGGGAACGTGGAAACACCCAGGACATTCAGAGCTAGCTAGCCAGTGAACTTGGAAAAGAAACAGTGAAGCAAAGCGGTCTCTCCTCCACTAATCAAGAGAAATAAAGAATTGAAATACCCCCTGGAACTGATGGAAAATCAGGTCAGGAACAGAAATATTCATGCATTCACTCTACTGGAGGGTAAAGAATTTCCAAACCCAATTTCTTTTGTGGAAACCTGGCTCCCTAAGGCTCTGAACGAGATGCAGAGAATGTCCCACTGCATGTGGTGTGCTGGTTCAGGATCCCTGCCAGGGCAATCACTCCCAATAACAAGCAAAGCAAAACTGAGCTGCCAAGTTTCAAATGTTCATGGGAGAGGGAGGCTCATGACTGTAGAAAGAGCAATGAGGAAGCATGAGTTCATTTACTTCCAAATCAGCGTGAGTGTCCTCACTTGTGCTGGTGCCTCAGATAACATGGGTTCAAGATCACTTTCTCATTGTTCTAGGAGCTGTACTGATTCACAGCCCAAGGAAAGTACAACTAAAATTTAAGATACGAGGAAGCAGACAGGTATTCCACGGTGGATGAAACTCATGGAAACAGAACACTATCTGGGGCATAGAGGGGCATGAAGGCATCAATGTCGCAGTGTTTGCAGACTCCAGGAGAAGACATGAGGCCCTTCTATAGAGGGCAGCCTTCAAGTCTATGCAATTCATGTCATGGAAACATAGAATTATATGAATATATATTTGGATTGGAATGCACCTCTAAAGGTCACCTAGTCCAACCCCCTGCTTATTGCAGGTCAGGTTTCTCATGTCCTTCTCCATCCCAAATTCTCTCTCTCTCTGACTCTTCACTTCCCAGGGCTTCCCTCCCCCTAGCCCTTCTTTTTTTTATGATTGCCCTTTTCCTGACAGTCTCTTGGCTGAAGCCATCTTATGTTGGCAATAGTGTTGGTTCAAATGGAAGGCTGTGCTGGAGATCTCCATGGTCTCTTCCAAGTAGAATTGCTGCGATTTTGGGGGAGCACCAAACTCCACTCAGCCCCAGAGTTTCTCTCTAGATGTGCAATCTCATGATGGTTTCAGTGATTTTCTGCAGAGACAACTGTTGTCTTTCAACCGCTCTCTGCTTCTAGCTCATTGCAATGTATCAGAAAAGGCACCCAAACTGTGTGATACAACTCAGCAACAAATATTTGGGTCATACTGGCACTTCCTCCCTATCTTTGCCTCATTTCCATGTCAAGTATGCCTAAAGAAAAGAGAAGAAAGCTTTTTTATTCGTCTTATTTGTCAGCCAGCCAGGTGAGTCTAGGATTATTTAGAGTCATATGAAATACCCACAAATGTTCCAGGTACACTATCTGCTTTTAAATTAAAAAAAAAAAATCTAAAAAAAGAGACACAGAAGAAAAGCCCCACGTAAACAAGAAAAATACAGCTGACTTTGTGTTATCTGCAGGTTTTGTGCAAGAGAGCCTCTGTGTCAGGGACATCTGAGCTGCTGGGGCACCCGGAGTGGTGTCTCTGGTTTGACAGCCCTTGTTAAACCTGAGCGAACATTTGCTTTAGCAGCCAGGGTTCTCTTTGCAGCACCAACCACTGTCCTAGTTCCGCCTTAAGAGTAAGACTCTCATTGTCTGGATGTCTTCCTGCTCGTGTGCTCAGTCACTCCGTGAAGGTGCCAGCCTCTCTCCGGTGAATGCAGGGGCACTGGGGCCTCTGAGCTGTGAAAGGTTGTGAACTGGGAGGGGAGAGTTTATGCACACATGCACACATGGGCTTCCATGCCCCAGGACATTAAAAAGGGATAGCAGCAAACACAGAGCAGCACCCTTGTCACCAGCTTGGCAAACATGACTTGTTTACAGCTCAGGGGCTCACACAGTGCATATTCCAAGGAGGCAGGTTGAGGCAGGAGCTGGGAGAGCTCTCCACAGCCCCATCGCACCCAAGTCAGACCAAGCTGTGACTCAGTGAGCAAACACAGTTGAGCCCTGGAGCCTCGACTGGACTTGCTGCAGTAATCCTGAAACTTCTGTTTGCTTCCCAAGGGGATTTAGCAGTGAGGGAACAACCTAGCAAGGAAGGAGAATGGCAGATAATGTTTACTTCCTTTTGATATAAATATACTTCCAGAACAGGGTCCCTCAGTGCAAACATTCCCACAAGAGGAAAAAAACAAACCAAGTTATCACCGGACAGACGGTAAATGGTAACAGTAATAACAACAGCAGCAGCAACAACAACCCTTTCAACTAATTCTTTATTTTCTTTTGTAAATGGGGTTACTTTGACCTGACAGAAGAATGCACCAGGAAATGATGTTGCACCATCTAAGAAAACGACACCTCTTGTATTTCCCCACTTCTCCTTTCTCTGGTGTTCCATCAGGATTTTGTGAGGCTGTTGCAGGACACAAGAGGGGCAGACTCTGAAGAAATCACTCTGGTCACCTGGTGCAACTTATTATTTTGGAAATCAATCCAGCCCCTGGGAACTGAGAGTGCTTTCTCTGAAAAGCAATTTTAGCCTACTTTGTTGCTCAAGACATGACGTATAAACTTAGTATGCTCCTCTGGTACAAACTTTAAAAATACATATCACGTGAGCAAAGACACACAGAAATGGCCCCTTGGTCCAGCTTATGTCAGTATTGTCATACAGAGCCAAAAACTCCCTGCCCTCCAAAAAGGCACTGCTTGAAAAATGCAGTCCTTGAGGTTGACATTATTTTATCTGAGTTTCTGTTACTGCTCTTTGTGCATTAATTGCTACATGATGTGAAAAGGAAAAACAAGAACAAAAGGAAAATCTTGTACCATTTCTTGCTTTAGACATTTAGCATGATTTCTTATTACTTTGTGCAGAAGTTCAGCATAAAATTGCTTAGCCTCCAGACACTGAGCATTACAGGTGTTGTAAATGTTAGAGGATCCACCTGAGAGCCCTGACTGTTTTTACAGGGATAAATACAGGTGGAAGAATAATTTGTAATGAATATCATTCAACAAACCATATCTTCCATTTGTGAATTGTCCATGAAGAGACTGTAATTTTCTTGAGCTGTTTGCTGAATCACTTCTGGAAATCATTCTTCACTAGCAGCTTCTTGGAGAACAATTCGCTGGGAGCATTTCATATTCAAAGTTTGCAACTTGAGCTATTTTTATGAGGTGTGTCACTTCCCTGGTAGGATCCATTCCCTGGTTAGACGAGTGTAACTCCTGAAGTTTGAATTTGTGTTCTATGTGATTCCAGTTATGAATATGAATTCGGAAACTGTGCAAAGGTGTCCTGAATTATTTGTTTGATATCTGTTCGAAATAGATTTGATTTTTGCAAATGTTGGTGAAACATGGAAAACAAAACCAGCAAGGCTGAGGCAAACTCATTGCAGCATTCAAATGAACATCTTGGCTGCTCTAACCTCCTGAGATCAGGCTCTGTGCTTTTGGAGCAATGGCTGGTTTGCAATGAGTGGCATATCATCTTGGATCCAACAGCTTTTGGTAAATGGTGTTAATTGAAAAGGTAGAGATAAAAGAAAACCCACCAGAGGTCAGGCATAAACAAAAAATATTAGCACTGGTGATGAGTGGGTGCTTCGTGTGACTTACTCAGAATTACTGACCCTGATATTGCCCAAACACAGCCATTCTGCTGACTTGGGAAGAGCCTTTCCTGGTGTCCTTCATCTCTGCCACAGCAAAATTAATTTCCAAATTTTCCTCAGCTGAAACAGTTGACAGGCAGGAGATTAGCTGGAAATTAGGTCATCTGGGAAGAACACCCCTCTCCTAAATACTCCCAGAGACATTGTTCAAACCTGAGGCTGCAGTGGAGGCCTTAAGGGTGGATAAGAAGAGGAGAAGGCTCTTTAGACAAGGTTCATGTTTCTGTTGGCAGTGCTGTACGAAGTTGTTCCAAAATGTGTGATAGTGCCAAGGATTGTGTTCATTCGGGCTGGGCTTGGCTTTTCCTCTTCACATCCCCATCATGACAGCTTGTGTTGAAGGTGAGGGAGGGTGGAGTGTGTGGGAACCCGCTGGAGAATTGTTTCCTCCTCATAGCTCCTTGGTCCAGCTCCAAGCTGCACACTGCCCTGGAGGAGAGGTGTCCCTGAAGAGCTGAGGCATGAACCTAAGGACCAAGACAATGCTCACAGACCACGAGCCCCTCTCCTCTCTCCCTCCCAACATCAGATGCAAATGTCTGCCTACAAAAATTTGCCTTTTACACTGAGACAGCTGAAGGAAGGCAGCTGAAAATGAGGCTCATGGGTTTGTTGAACTGGAAGGGAAACTAAGCCTTTTAATATTTGCCTCTGCACTCTTCCAATCACACCGAGAGACAGGGCCTTATCTTTTGCTCACAAAAGAAGTATTGACAAGGCCTCAAGTAATCCCAGCAAGACCTGTTCAAATAAAAGTTTGCAGAGCACAAAGCTGTGAAAATTAAGGGGTTCAGAGAGTCTATCACTCTGTTGGGAGTGAGCGCTTCCTGAGAGTCCAGAGCCACTCTAATGAACCTGACAGAGACAAGATGCCTCTGGCATCTCTCATCCACCTGGAGACGGACAGAAATCAGACAGGCACCTTTCCAGGAGGAGCGTGGAGTGGTTAACAGAAAATCCTCAATTATAGGTGATCAGGATTCAGGGCTCCTACTAGTGGATGCACTGCTGGCCTTCCTCAACCCAAAGGTTTTAGTTAAAAAGGCAGACAAATGAACTACTTTAGCCCAGTAATGATTTCATAAATGCACGTGTCTAAGTAATGATTCCCTGTATTATGCCTTCCTCCCACTTGTATTAAGCCATCACGCCTGGATAATCTAACACTTTGAATTAAGCCTTCCTGGTTTACCCATTCTGTGCTGAGAAATTCTGCCTGTGCTCAGCAAATCACTGACCCCTATCAAGTCCTTACAAGTACAAAATAATTCATTTTATTTATACAAGTCATCCTATAGGCCAGATTTATAGGGCAGGCAAAGTAAATGCACCTGTGTTGATGCAGTGGTAATTTCATTGTGTTCTGTCAGGGGGAGTCTGCTTAAACATGACACTTTCATGGTGCAGCTTGATGGGGTTTGGCTGCAGAACAGCCCAGCTGGCCAGCAAGCAGGGGTGAGTAGAACAGGGCTGGATCTGAAAGTGGCTTTTGTGGCTCTTTTATTCCTAATAATGTATATTAAAAAAAGATTCATTTTGAAGAAGAGGGGAAAATAACTACTCATTGGCTGCAAGAGGATTAACAAGGTAGTTTACCATAATATTAGCGGGGAGGAAGTCTTTTTATGGAAAGTACTGTGGGGAAGATGATTGTTTTTACTTGCCGTTGTTTTTCTTGCTTCCCTGTTGTTCTTTTTTCAGTTCTGTAGAACAGGCTCAGAAAGTGGTACAAATCATATTATTTGTTAATGTGCCAGCCTGGTGAGTGGAGAATTTTCAGTGGTCTGCACAGAGAACAAGCACAATTCCTGTTATTTGTTAATTACCTCTGTGTGCTTAACTTTCAAAGGCTGTTTTAAATATTTATCCTCCTTTTTCTCCAAGGATTTGCGTTTTCTTCCAAGAAGAAAATTAACTCTATCCCAGCCAAAACCAGGAGAGTAACTTTCATTCCTTCCTGAGCCCAAACCTGGTGGGCATAAAGAAGATAACACTCAAAAGGGAAGATACAACATCTTCAGCTTTCCATTTGAAATCTGAAAACAAAACTCAAGGAGTCCTCTATCATGGTAAAGAAAAATAAACCCAACCAACTAAAAAAACCCACAGAAAAACAGCTACCAAAAGTCACCCCAAACTTTTGTTTGAGTAAGCAGCTTCACACAAACTCACCTTTTCGCATTTCCAAGAAGAAGCCTGTCAAGTTACAACTTCTGGGAATGGATCCATCACAGAATAAGCCCTGGCTTGTCACAAGCTTTTGGTGAACCAGTAAATGGCCAGTCTCAACACATTGTATTGCAGCTATTGTGCAAGTCTACCAATAAATAGACAACCCAGGTTGCCTGGTTCTTACTCGCCTCATTTGTCTGCCCAGGAGATGGGAAAAAGCTTAATGAAATTAAGTACAGTCAGACTTCAACTCTTTTTTTTTTTCCTGATACGTGACCTTAACTGCTTGCAATATTATCGAGTTCCTTTCAGGTTTTATGTGGTGTAAAGGGCCATTAAGTGAGTCATTCTGAGATGATAAAAGAAGACAGCAAAGGCCTAGCGAGATTTGGGGTCCTGCTGGACCCCAGGGTAGAAATCCCTGGATGGGGTATGATTGCATGGGTTGTTTCTCTATGGGATGAATCACAAACAGGCATTCAAACACCACAATGATTTTTTTTTTTTTAATTGAAAGCATTTCTTTCAGCTTGATAAATTGGTTACTCTTTCCCATGCAAACAACTCTGATTATTCATCGTGGTATTTGGGTGTTCTTAATTTCCCACAAGAGTTATATGTAGGATGGAAGTTTTCTTTTATCATTTGATAAGGCATTGTTTTAAAATGCCCATCATCCAACCAGGGAGGATAAGCCTAGTGATTGAAGTCAGCAATTACAAAATCTGTACACTGAATACCTAAAAGTTACAGCTTACAAACAGTCAGATGACAAGAAAATACTGTGTGATACTAATCACTAATCATAGCTTGCTTAAGAATGACATTTCCAGGAATCAGGATCAATCTGCCAATGATTCACTAGCTGTAGAAAGAATTAAATTCATACCATGCATTATTTGAAGTAAGTGTTTTGATCAGTTCACTATCAAAAGTTGGTTCCCATTGGCTACAGAGGAAGGAGGCAATCAAAGTCACCTCTGTTTTTCACATAACTTGGGTTTTTTTCAGTTAAATACTGACATCAAAAGTTTGTCATACAAAGGCAGAGCCTTGTCTGTAGCCCTGCACTACACACAGCAAAATGCCAGCCCCACTGATTTTGGTGACAAAATTCCCATCCATTTAGCCTCATGGCAGAGGATTGATTTTTATTGACACACTGGGGAGCAATTAATTATTTACCCATCAGCCTGAGAGACCATTTCAAAAGGATTTATTTAAGGTGCTGTTCTTTAAGAAGCAGTTATCTTGAGGCGTGTGATACCTCATACAGTTCACTCTGCTAGAATACCTTCCACTCAATTAGCTCATGTTTTTATTCAAGAGAGGAGATGGATAGGTCTCTTCAGCTGGCAGCGCTTTCAGAGTGTGTCAGGCCAAAGGGAAGCTAATTACAGGGAAGAGAGAAAAATGTAGAAAACAGTGTTTGGAGAGGGCACTGTAGAGAAGAAACTTTGTTGTGAGCAGCCCTCTCTCACATTACACATGCTGAAGCTGTACTCTTCTGACCATAAGATTAATGATGCCAAGCCAAACATTATACCCACGTCTCAAGGGTCACAGGAAAACTTCTTTTTTTATCATCTGTTTCTCATTTTGCTGGCCACTAAGGTATTTACTAAGGAATTAGTATATATCTAGGTTTAAGTAGATTAAAATAGAAACATGCCACTGTTTACTGGATACATCTGCTCTCATTAGTATAACTTGTTGCTGTTGGCATGAAGCAGTTTAATTAAAATGACAGCATAGTTTTGTGTGGAATCAGAGCCTGCTCCCAGTGGGGCTCCTCAGACAGATGTGAACAAGCAGTGCCTGCTGAGGTGGCTGCAGAGAGAACCCAGGGCAGCGCCCTGTCTCTCACTCCTTCAGACAGTCCCTCCTGGAAAGGGCAAGGACAGAGCAGTGCTTCCACTTCTGCTAGACCTTTTTTTTTTTCTTTCTTTCTCAGTTATCCTATATTTACTTTAGTCCAACCCATTCCAGTAATGCCTACAAATGCTGTATATTTATTAGCAATTTAAGTGTAGGATGCTTTGGTTGGTGAGCTACTGAGAACAGATATAATGCCTGGGATGATGCAGGTACCAGCCCTATAAGGAATGAGGAAAGTCTGGAGGCACCATCTCCTTGTTGCCCATGTGGCTGTCACAGAGCAGGATATTTTCTCGGTACTCCTCTGCCCCAGGACCCAGATGAGTTCCAGAAAATGCTGTGATTGCCTTGGAAGTTATGAAAAAGTCAATTAATAGGGTCATTTGCCTTCTGTTGCTGTGTTTTGAGATGATTCTTGGCAATGTACCTAGGGATTTTTTCCTGCAATGGTGTAGCTTAGAAACCTGGCTGGATCAGGAAACTACTCTGGCAGGTGAAAAAGGTGAAGGTTTTCAAAGTACATGGTCATGTACATGAAGTCAAAACCTGGTGGGAGGCCACTTTTCTGGGATTTTGAACTGGAATAGGATTTGGGACATGCCCATCCTAACCACTTTCCCTAGCCAGGAGCTAGTGTTTTCCTGTTTTCCACGGGCAATCCACCCCAGCACTGAAATACAAACATCTGAATCACCGGTGTGGTTGCCCAAAGCTTCCTGGGGTAGTCACCAGAGAGAGGAAGGTTTCTTCAAGGAGTCACTGAAAGACCTTGGAGACCGCTTCTCCAGCATCTTTTCTTGTTGTAGTTTACTAAATAATATAAATCCTACATTTCAACAAGAGGATGACTCAGTTTTCTAATGGAATGGGAGGAACTGGAAGATCCAAGTCCTGCCGCATCTGCCTGACAACATAATTTCTGCATCTCTCTCTCAGCTCCACCTTGGACCAGCCACTTGCTGAAATGACGCTGTTTTGAAGGGAAAGATGCTGTCATCTCTCAACCACTTTTGTTAGGAGAGAAAATCAGCCACCTACTCCTCACCCAGCAAGCAGAGAAGTGTGGTTAAAGCATTTAATAACACGAGGCTTGTGGTGAAATCTGAGGCCTCTGCTTTCCGTTCTTTCTGAGGCAAGAGCACAATTATGTAGTTGGGTGTTTTCTGAGGTGGTTTCAGAAAAGTGCCCATCCCCAGCAGGGCCTGGAGACCTGTGCTGTGCAAACACAGGGGTGCACCTCTTCCCCCAGAGGACTTCAGTGCGCATCTGGGATGGGGAAACTTTCTGCTCCATGGTGGCCAAACAGCTGTTGAAGCACTTTGGGCTATCTGGCCATCAAAGTAGAGGAGAGGTGGAGCTAGAAAGAATGGAAAATGTTCTGGTGCTGATGAGCTCTGTGAAGCAGTGGGGCTGAAGGTGCCTCTTCTCCCATCTAAATAGCCAAAATCAGGAAAACAGATGTTGACCGACATATGGAGTCCTGCTTGGAGTCTCAAGGGTGGGCACTGGCAGACCTGGAGTTAAGACCAGCAGCCCTTGATGGTCTCACGGGTCCAGAGGCTATGGGATAGAGCTTCACTTGCCTGTTCTACCTGCTTTTTGTTTCTAAGTAGCTTCTCACTGCCTCCCCCTTGGTTAGCAGCATGGAGAAGCAGTGAAGGGGAGCCAAGAGTCTGCAGTGAGGATGTGTTTGTGTGGATGAACACACTTTCCACATATAAAAGTAATAAAGGGAAAATACTGCATAAGTTCACTTGCTGACTGTTTCGCTCCAGTGCCATGGCCCAAGAACAATCACCCAAACTCATCCATGTGTGGAAATTGTAATATTGGAAGAGGCTCCTGTGTTTGCTATTAGTCATATTTCTTTATAACAACTTTCCTCTGTTAAGTGGATACAGAAATAACTCCTCAGATTGTGGATCAGAGCAGGGAGCTGTATTTGCTTAGTGGTGTAGCTGCATTGATTGGCATCCCCCTGGTCAGGAGAAATGTTTTTAACTGGCCAGAACAACAAATACTCTTGAAAAACCTACCTGGGTTACACTGAGAGCATTCAAATGTAAAAGATTCTAGGTGTTTCAGGAGCCAAAACACAATTATTTTTAATTCACTGTGGTTAGGAATGGTTATTATTTATTGTTTGAACACAGCAGCACCTACTGGTTCCAGCCAGAAATCAGGACTTCACCACAGTAGGTGTAAAAGGGAGTAAAAAACAGTTTTCCACCCCCCTGGGTGTTCTGAGTCTGAGCAGGAAGCAGCTGGCAGAGTATCTGGCTAGAACCAGCACAAGGGAGGAGCAGGAGGGAGTGGGAAGACTGGTCTGACTGGCCTGGTTGCGCTGGGCTGGCTGCGTGGTGCTGGGCAGGCTGAGCCAGGAGCCTTATGGAGGGGAGGGAGCTGGTGGTGATGAGCTGTGCTTGTTTCTGGGTGGAAGGAAAATGAAATCTGGAGGTGTGGCAGGAGCTGGAGAGGTGTCAGCGCCTCGGTGACACGCTGCAGTTTGTAAGCGAGGAAGGGGAGGAGGACGCAGGGGATGAGGGGGAGAAAGGACCCACCAGCTAGCAGTACAGTGTGGGATAATGGGATGAGCAGAGGTGCCAGGAGAGTGGCAATGGTGTTTTCTCATCCAAGTGTACTGAATTGGAGGAAAAAAACCTAGATTATCTATTTCTTTCTTTTTGTCTCTTTTTATTTTTTCCTTTTTTTTTTCCTTTAATGGAAAGGTTTTTCCAAAAAACCCACCTTTGAAAAAGCTAAAGCTAAGCTGTTTGCCTTGGCAGTTTCCAAGCTGGGATGGTTGTGCCAACTTCACATCCTGCCTGCAGGATGTGGGATACCCTGACAGAGCCCTTTCCAGCCAACCCTGCTGGAAAAGGCACTCAGTGCAAGTGGGCATTGGTGTCTCTCCTCTTTCTTCCCCATCCTCACTTCCCAACATCCAGACCTCTACCTCTGCTGAACTTGGCTGCAAATCTTTCTACCCTCTGGAAAGCTGTTGTCAATCTTCCTCCCTATTCAAGGATAACATTGAACCTTCCAAAATAGTTTTGATAGTTTGATTTTTTTCCTACAACAGAAAATGGAAATTATCTACAAAAGCTATTTTCTTCCACAAATATTTAGTTTTCTTTCCTAAAAACATTTTTTGCTTAGAGCATCATTCTCATGGAAAACTTTGTGGCCTTAGTGGTAAAACTGCAGTAAAGAAAATTATTTTTGCAACCTTATTTCAAATATATATGGTTAGGAAGAGTTTTGTCTAGGCCAGGAATCAGGAAAAATAAAAAGTAGGTAAAGTCTGTATTCAATTCCATTTTAAGATCTCTATTCTAGAGCTCTCTCCATATAATGGTTCAGAAATGTCCAGGGAAGTTCTGACACTTCTGGTTTCCATCTCAGACTGAAACTGAAACAAGCAAGTAGCCTTATAAAAAAACCTTGTTCTTATGAAGAGTTTCCCAATTTCCTATGTTTTTATCCTCATGAAGTTTAGATTAAACATCCAGATTTTTCCTTTTTTAAGCAGAAGCCAGACTCAAAATCTGCTGAGGTTTCCCCATCACTAATTTTAGCATGTACGTGGAATTATTTGCTGAGAAGGTGAAGGGTAGTGTTAAATCAAAATTAGATGCAACAAGAACAATGCTCTCCTGCCTTGACAAGTGTAGCGGTTGGTGCTCTGAAGGATAGTTTTTGTTTTGTCACATTGTTTTCCTAAATGATCCAGAAGGATGAAACTGAAGGAGTGTTGTGGGTTTTTTTAGAAAAAAAAAACCAAACAAACAATCTAGCTTGGGGGGGAAAAAAGTAATTTTCCATTTCATCGTTTCATTTAATTCTCCCTGCACATACTGGGAAACACACATTGTTTTCCCTCTCTCCTCAGTGAAAAATGCCGGATAAGGACAGGTCTCATTAGCCCACTGGCAGCAGGATTCAGCTCAACTGCTGTCCAGGGAGTGGAGGATGCGTGTGTGTGAACTGGGCTCATTCCCTGCTGCCCTGGCCAGGCCTCCTTGGGCAGCAGAAGGGGTTTTGTGGGAGCAGCAGTAGCCACAACACTTTCCCAGTTGGTCTAAATGTGTTTTCCTCACAGGCAGCTCGAGCAAAGGTCTGTGTTGCTGAGAGAGGAGGAGAGAGATGCTCCAGAGATGAAACACCGCAGGTCCTCTCTTGACAGCCAGCCTTGTTTTGTTAAGAACCATATCCAGCGTGTATGGCTTGCCTGAGGCAAAGCCCAGCATCAAGGCAGCCTGTCCGCCCTGCAACCAGCTCCTTGCAAATGGAGGTAGGCACCTTAGTCCCTGTCAAATCCCAGAAAGCACAGAAATGCTGCGGACTGTTCCTAAAACTCTGAGTTCGCGTTTCCATTCTGAGGGCTGGGTTGGCTGATTCCTCGACCGCTGTGAGCCACATAAAACTTATTACCCTGCAGCAGCACATCTTTTTCAAAGTTATAGATGATGGTTTGCTGTCTTGGTGAGTTTTTTTAACTGTGCAAAAAGTGGTTATTGGAGCTTTTGACTTCTTCCTGCCATGAAAGCTTCCTGAGTAGAAATATCTGGTGGCTGTGGAGCTCAAGCTAAACTACTTGAAATTATAAACAAGATTCTTTAAACACAAAAAAAATCTTACAAATGGAAAGACTTTTCAACTCTCAGTTTTTAAAAACTGCTACTGGATGGGGTCAGGTAGGTTTCCTGAAGTGTTTGACCTGGAATAAACAAAAATGAAATTTTGGAAAGCTGAAGAATTTGTATTTTTAAAATCTATGAATGTTACACACGAAAAGCTGCCTGGCTTTTCTATGTGCTGCCAACAAGATTATCCTCTGAAAATGGCAAAATGAATGCAGTTCCCTTTGCTCAGTCTAATAAAAATCATAACACAAATAAACCCAAATAAATTTGTGATTGTTAATTTCAGGCTGGCAATTGAAAAAAAAACCACCAAAAAACACAACAAACCACAACCAAACCAACATCCCCCTCCCCTGTACAATCTGTGAGCTAAATTCCCCTGAAATTGCCCAACATTTGATCCCAGTGACACAAATTATTGTGAGCTTGGAATGATATCAATTACTCTCCATTACTACCCGAGGGCTTGCTGCTATAGTGGTTAATAAGCCAAATCCTAAGGTGCCCTTTCCATTTGTGGGTAAGGTCAAAAGCAATTAAGGAATGGAGGATCTGCGGTGAAAGCTGCACAACTGCAATATTGGTGGGGTTTTTTTTTGTAAATCAAAGTCACATCATTTAGCCAGTACTGGGTTTGATCAGCAGACGGGCTCTTCCCAGTGCTATCCAGACTCAAAAGTCTGTGGAAAACCAGCTTTCCCTTGATCCCACCTGCACTGTGGAGCTATAACTTGTGGCTTATCAAAGACAGTGCCTTTAGGGTATACTTAAAGCAAGTAGGTGGCAGAAAGAATCCAAATGACATCACATCTTTTGAAAATTTGAGATACTCTTATACAAGACAGATAAATCACTGTATAAGTGGACAAACTATTCTCATATGTAATTACCTGCCATATTAAAAGCACTTTCCCTGTGTCTGACCCTACTTTCAATTTCAGTTTAGCTCCATCATTGGGCCAAGGTACTCTCTGTGCACCTGAATATAGAATCCTTCTCAATAGCATGAGATGAAGTCATCTCATATTGTGACCAGACCTTCTTGAGGTTCTTCTTGCAAACCTCACTGTTTTTTTCCTAAACTCAGAGTAATTTTACAAAAGCCTTTTTGCAGTGTGGATTTCAACATCTCACTGAAAACTGGAGTATCCAGAGGTGGTATCTGACGTCAGCAAAGTTAACTTCCTCAAACATACTTGTCCTAAGGAAGACAGCATTATGACCGGACTTATTTTCCATAAACTCATCTTGATTGCATTAATTATGCTGCTATCTGTTAATTATTTCCTGATTTTTTCCCGTATCAGATTTTGCGTGCAGTCAATTCCAGATGAACCTACTGATAGTTATGCAAGGGTTTGCCAGTGACCTCTTCCTACACTGCTACAACAGCATCTCCCAGGCTTTGTGACTCCTCTAATTTTCCAAGAGCTGTTACAAATTGAGGTTGGTGGCTCAGAAATCTGCTCCACGAATTTTCTAAGAAAGCAGTGATCTGCATTATCTTGGCCTGCAGACAAATTTGGGAAAATTAACTCTTCACTTGGAGACTGCTCCACATGGGGCTCCCCACGACAAGCTTTGGATATCTGAAAGCCAACATCCAGCAAAAGCTTCTCAGGTGGGCTCTCTCCAAAGTCAGAGGAGAGCAGGGAACATTGTCAGAGGTGGTTCCTGCCATCCCAGGGGAGCAGGGGCCTCTGCAGATTCCTATCTGTCCCCGGTGATGAAAGAAAAAGTCCAGTTCACTCAGAGTATGTGGTTACTTCTTGAGTTCTTTTATGTGTGAGAGGTAGCTCATACACTGACCTCGTGCTCCCAATCCCATAGACTGCATCCAGAAGATTTGAGATTCCCACCCTGTGACCAAAACAGTCTCCAGATCAAGACCCTTTCCTGGAGATCTCTTCCTCAGATATGTCCTTACATGTCTCACTGTGTCTTGCGAGCTACCTGTAGCACTTCTCACTGCCATTAACATATTCCAGCACTGGTTTTAGTCCCTAAAGCTAGATTTTGCTTTATCACTGTATTTCTTTATTTCTTTTATGAACCGAACTTGCTTAAACCCAGGGCTTTTCAGCCTGTAGAGGCTTCTCTATGGGTTTCTGGCTGGTAGCACACCCACAAGTGCCTAGGCAGAGGTGCATTTGAGTGTGCTGGAGATGTCTAATTTAGAGAAATAACAGAAAACAGTCATTCTCAGCATATTTTCTATGAGCAGAGTATTGTTCCCCTGTAAATAACCACACTAAGCAGGCAGAACTGTGGTCAGACGAGGTCCCCCTTGCCCATCTCAGTCTGTTGTTGCCAGTCCCAAAGGAAGTTCTCCAGAGAAAGTGGCCTTTTGTCTCCTCCCAGACCGGGTAGTTTGCATAATCTGGTTAAATAAAATGAATACACACAGACACAAAGAACTGTGGGGTAAAATGGTAGTATAAGTAATGCTGAGTGGTCCATCTAATCTGACATCAGTATAATAAAATCGTTTATTTGTATACACTGGAACAACTCCTTGGGACTGTGGTCTATTCCTGTTTCCCAACAACACTGTCATTAAAACAATGGGCACTGTAATTACTGTGATAAAAAGGCATTATTGCTTCAGTTCTTCATCTGCCCCATGTGCAGAAGGAAGAGGTTTTCTTTATAATCTCCCTGCAGAAGGAGCACAGGGACCAGAAGGCTCCTTCTCCCACTGGCTCTGCCCGTACAAAAGATTTCTCCACACCGGAGACTGCAGTGTGAGAGCCTTTGTCTCAAATGAAAGGGCATAATGCAGGCCTTCTGCCAGCACTGGCCACGAATGAAAGCAGCGCCTTTATGTACCAGCTCACTGCTGAACTGCAGACAACGCTGTAAAATCTGTGCTCCTCCATTACCTCAGCTGCCTTCGCATTGCTGGAGTGCTGCTGAGCCTTAAAGAGGGGCTGCAGGCGCCAGGCTGGAGCTTCACAAAGTCCGTGTCAGTAGGAAAGCAGAAAACCTGCTTGCCCAGCACAGCCACCCTGGTGAGAATGAGAAGAGTGGGTCAGGAGGGAGATATGATTAATACCTCCAAAACTGTTGCTCCAGCTATTTCTGCGGTCGGGCCATTTCATTCTGGCAAACTGCACCCTAGCTTCTGCTCAGTTCAGTTCCATTTAAAACCTGCTAGTTTGGCAGATTGCTTGGCTGCTGTGAGCTCGCTGCCCAGCTCCTCTAATACCAGACTCTGCAGGAAATAGTCCAGAGGTGAGCATTTTTCCACTGGCCTTCATGAAAAGCTCTTTTGAGTGAGTCCAAGAGCTCACAGAGAATCTGTGAACATCATCTGGAGAGCCAAGATGCCCTTTAGTTTGTGTCCATGCTTCTCCTTGCCTTCATCAGATCTGCATTGCCTGTCACCCCTGAGGAACCTGGGCTGCAGTCCTTCCTGGGCTTCAAAGTGCTCAAGGGGCCTCCTAAATCCTTCGGGTTGCTTAAACTGTGCTAGTCTGGCTGTTACAGTTCCAGCTTCCATAAAGCTCGTGTCTTAGGGCTCTGACAGGGTGAAGTACTGACTCAGCTGGGGATACAGGGAACTGTTCTCCCTGGCTGCAGTTAGAATCTTGGACTTGTTAAGGGTGGAAAAGACCTCTAAGATCGAAGCCAACCATTAGCCAGCACCACTGTTAGCACTGAGGACATGCTGGCAGCAAAATCTTCCTGGCTCTTTGATGTGAGTGACTACAGGCCGGTGGTGGGGCAAGAGAATATCAATAAGGTGCTGAGACGACCACTGCTATTGCTAACACCCTCCTTTAGAAAATATTTACCCCACTGCAAGCGCAGCTGATGTAAATGGAATGTGTCTGGCTGAGTAGGAGCACCTACCCCCTTGCCTGAGCTGCTCTCCCCTCGTTTGACAAGGTACAAACAGAGAGCCCGTTCACATGTGAGCGGAGAGTACCAAATATTGCATCAAAAAGCAGGAGCCATCCTGTTACAATCTGCTGCTTGTCAGGATTTGACAGCGTTGTGAAATATAAATGATCTCTGCGATAGCAATGCCTGCCTCAGTCACCGGTAAACAACTCCCCTCATTAAAGAGATGCTTTAGAAATGACAGCACCAAATTATGTTAATATTTTTGAGAAGTGCTCTTCAGCCAGACATCCTAAAATGAGGTTTGCCATTTGTTTGCCAAAGCCCCATTTCTTTGCAAGCAGAGGCAAGTAGCCTCACAGCTGAAAAAGTGATGCCATCAAACAGGCTCCAATTGGTGCGAAAATGGAGCTGTTTGGATGTATGAGAAAGGACTGTGGAGGAGGAGATGAACTTTTCCTAAAGCTCCTATTTTTTTTTAAATTTAGAATATCCTCTGTAACCTTTTTTAGCCCCACAGATTGTCTTCAGTTCTGAGTTTGTTCAATGCCTAATTCAATATAGTTAGCCATGACAGTAACTCACAGGTCCAGTTCTGCAATACCATCTTACTAATGGTTATAAATGGCTAGATCTGAAACTTGCTTGATCTGAGACTATTCTACAGTTCAGTGCCCTCTGCAACCTTGTTAAAAGAACAGATTCAGACATAGCCCTTGGGAAAGAGTCTTGACTCATTCTGTTTTCCCTCCTTAGCATTTGGATTTTCCTTGGAGACTTTTCAGTTAGGCTTTTGCCCTGATTTTGCTTATCCCTCAGATCTGGTGAGATTAGAGTCCAAGACAGAATGGCTGCAATGAAATCATTACAGATTCCACCTGCATCCTTCTCTGAGTCAGAGAGAAATTAAGAGAATAATACAGGCTGCATGTATTTCTCAAGTGAGAGATCACTGAGATCAGTCCTTGTCAGAAATATCACTAGTAAGAACAAGCTATAGGCAGTGACAGATAATATTTCATAAGATTTCCAAGCTTCTTTTTTGGAGGATGAAAATATTTGATCCTCTTCTTGTCAGCAGGCTCGCTCTGAGCTACTGTTATAGTAACATTCTCCACTAAAGGTTCGGTTTCTCTCACGCTGTCTGCTCCCATCCTTCAAAAAGGATCTGGGCTCCTCTTCTGCAGAGCTCTGGCTGTACCTGCCCATGCACAGGAGCTGCACAGAGATGAGACCCTCCACCCATCACCTACTGCAAGGGGGATCCAACGCAGGAAACTCTTCTGTGTCTTTAATGTGTCAGTGAAAGTTATTTATACTGTGGACAGGTTCTGTCAGTCCTCCATGTCACATCTTCACTACATTGTTCAGTTTTAAATTTTCTGAAGATTTTTAGCACTGTTTAACCAGTTAGTTAAGTTCTTCCAGGCGGTGATTTTCTTCTCTTCATTTTCCTTTTACCTCTCATAATCCCACCTAATGGTTATGTCATATATACTCTACATAGCTGGCTATATACTCCATATAGCTCTATATACTCCATATAGCTGGCTGCAGCAGTGTTAACACAGTTTGAATAAAAAAAGGTAATAATTTCTACTGATGGATCTGAAAACAATTGTAGACACTCCTCTTCTTGACCCTTTCAACTTGTACATGGGTGTTCATACAAGAACTTCATGCTAATTCTGTGTCTCAGTTTCTACACATCAAGGAAAAAATACTTGAGTTTTCTTAAGACATAAATATTCCAAATAACCCAGCTTTCATATTTACAAGCATAGCATATGGATGCCATGTGTAGGAGTAATCATGGTGTTGTACAGCAAAAGAAGACACTGCTTGATCCTATGACCACCAAAGCCTGGTATTATGATGCAGCAGTTACTCCCCCTCTAACCCTCCTTTTGGAAATGTTTGGTTATTATCATGCCCAGGATTTTTGAAGAGCTAATGATAAATTATATGTATTGTTTCTATAAATGGTAGGTTTTCATTTGTGCTAAATAGCTTTCCATTTTTGAAATTATCTCCACCAAGCTGCTGGTGAGACAAAATAATCCCTTGCAGTTGCATAGAATAAAGTAAGACTTTCACCCTGACAGAGAATTTTGATTTTCCCCATGTAACATCCAGGTCTGTTTTGACACATGGAGACCCCACACTGCCCTTGCTCTGTTATAATTGGTATCTTCAGCAAGGTGGGTGAATCATTTGGTTCACATGGGGGCAAGGCTTGGATATGGAGGAAATGTATATTTAAGGACACTATCACTCCCAGGCTGAGATGTTCAGGAGTGATTTCCACCCACAGGAGTTGTGCAAGTGTCCTGTCAGCTTTTTAGGTAGATGAGAAAAAGCAGGAATAGCCATAACTAAAAACGTTGTTTTTGCACACCCGCACAACTGCATCATAACAATGGCTTTATGTTTAACCTTCACATTTTGCTGGCACCAGGAGAGGCTGCAGGTTAACTGAAGAATTGTGGGCATTCCCCACGGGACACAGGCAGCCTGATTGCCTTCCAGGCATGGGGCAGAGAGGGAGAGCTCTGGAACACAGCTCTGAGCCAGCCCCACAGCCAGGGAGGCAAGTTTGGAAGGAATATCATCGCCTGCCTACTCTGGCCAGGTTGGGAAGGAAGGTGCCCACATCTCCAGCATCCACCCACAGGCTTGTAATGCATCCCCCTTGAGTTTGCCTTTCTTGCAGAGTGAAAGTGTTTGAAAAGCGCTGGGACTGTGTTAGACACCACCGCAAACAAGTAACAACTATTGCTACATGAGATGGATTTCTTTGCATTCCCAGGGCATAGGACTGCTCGCTTTGGTTGGTGTTCATGATTCCCCACCTTCCCACCTTTGCTCTCAGTATTAATGAGATGCAGTTAGGCCTGTAGAACAAGTACAACTATTCTGGCCTTTTTGCAACAGGCATGTTTTCTAATAAGCTTTTTTTTTTTTTTTTTTTTTTTTTAACTTGGTTTGAAAACACAGAACCCTGATACATTTAATCTGACAAGGAAGCCACAGCTGTCAGGAGCTGTAGCAAGGTGTGAATGAAAAGCTTATGCTGACAGAAGAATCTGGACTCACAGCTCTGATTTCCTTGGGCAGGTTCAACCGTAGCCTGCTGACAACAGTTAGACGTAGCACAGGAGGAGCACAGCTCCTTGCCAGGTTGCTTTTCATAAAACTGTGTGGTTGTTCTTCTCTCTCCTCTGCCCTTAAGATGAGGCAAACAACCATCCAGAAGAAAGATGGTGACAGAAAATCCAGCCTGCCTGACCTGAGGAAGGTTTCTCTGTGGAAAGGCAGGACTAGTAGGGCGTGGATAACATTAAGTGAAGTTCCCAGAGAAAGGGCCTGACATTATTCACTGCAGTGCATGTTGAAAGCTTTATTAACACAAAATAACAGTATAACTTACAATGTCTTTCTTGCAACAGTTTCTTTAGGTTACTTCCTGTTGGTCAGTTCATGCTAACAGCTGGAGCTTGACTCAGTATGAAGTGGAAGATATTTACCCTGTTTAGGAAAGGACTGTAAGAAAGCATTTGGTAAGTTATGAGCTTGAAAGTCATATAGTTTTGGCAATGATGGGGCTCCCTCTTGACTCTGTGGACTAGATGGAGGATGAAGTGCTGCGTGTCTGAATGAAACCATAGGTTCCAGGCTTGCTTTCCAATTCTGCACTGCTGATCTTATTATGGAGGAATGGGAATCAGTCTGCCTCTCTTGATTTGAAAGCCCTGGATGTTTATCCTGTGTCTATGGATGAAATCCAAGCCAGATTCTTGGTGTCAGTGGTTGCAAGGGATATGGACTGGAACGAGCTTGCTGCTTGCCAAGAGCACCTCAGAGCCCTGCATTTTGGAAATCACAGAAGCAGAAGGTGGGTTTTCTTCATACTGGCCTATGAGCAGTGAGAGCTGCCTATGCAAGACAGCTGCCATTTCCCAGCTTCAGGGCACACATGCAAACAGGCTGAGAGAGCTGGGATTGTTCAGCCTGCAGAAGAGAAGGCTTCAGGGAGACCTTGCAGCACCTTCCAGTACCTGAAGTGGCTACAAGAGAGCTGGAACGGGACTTTCTACAAGGCATGTAGTGGTAGGACAAGGGGCAATGACTCAAAATGACAAGAGAGTGGGTTTAGACAAGGCTTCTCTGCTCAGCCTGGAGAAGAGGAGACTGAGGAGAGACGTCACCGGGGTCTTCAACCTCCTCACGAGGGGCAGCAGAGGGACAGACAGTGATCTCTTCACTCTCATGGCCGGTGACAGGACCTGAGGAAACAGCTGGAGCTGAGTCAGGGGAGGTTTAAGTTGGATATCAGGAAAAGGGTTTTCATCCAGAGGGTGGTTGGGTGCTGAACAGGCTCCCCAGGGAAGTGGTCACAGCACCAAGACTGACAGAGTTCAAGAAATGTTTGGACAACACTCTTAGGCGCAGGGTGTGATTCTTGGGGTGTCTTGTGCAGGGCCAGGCCCATGGACTTGATGATCCATGTGAATCCCTCTCAACTCAGCATATTCTATGGTTCTATGAGCTTGGAATGGTAAAAACTGGAAAGAGCTGCAAAAGGTGGAATGTGGGAGAATTTTCAAGCCTTTCGTTGAATCCCAGTTTGCTGTGATGTGGTAAAAATCTTCCCTGCAGCTGCCCAGACTGTAATCTGTGTCAAAGAGAGCAAATGCTGGTGTTCTGGCAGGACTGTTATACCCGTGTTACAGTAATACCCATGTATATTTTTAAAATACCCAAATACTGTTTATACACGTCACTGAAAATAATAAATATCTGTAACACTAATTCTACAACAGGCTTCTAATACACCTACAACTGAGTGTATAAAAATACACCCATACTCTTATCATTGCTCCTTTAAAATAACATTATTTTTTCAACAAAGCCCAATTAAACCAACAAGAATCCCACCAAGAATAGAAAGTTCTCTGTCCTCAGACAGCTAATATATCTTGCTTAGTCTTTTGAGGCCCCTAAAAGCAAAATTTAGTATTTTGTTTTCAGCAGCACTCTTTTACAAGGAAGAAAAAGAATAATTTATTTTTGATTCATAGGAGAAGTGGCTGAGCAGGTGATCACCAGCTGGTATTTTGATTACTATCTTTGTGGAATATATTATGGACTCTAATTAAGTAAACCATCTCGCATGTCTATAAAGTTTAGGGTTTGGTGGTGGAACCTCTTGCCTGTGGATAGAGTTGGATGGAGCATGTGTCAGAGACAGTTATATCTGTAATAATTCTAACCAGAGCTCTTACAGTAAACGCCAGATAAGGTTTGAAATGTGTTCAAGGGAGAGATTTAAGATGAATCCATTCTCTTCTTGTTTTGCTTAATGTTGTTTCACAGAAATACACAGCAGCACTCAGCTAACTGCAGTCATTGGTAACAGCCACTGGAACAGCTGCTGCACTCCTTCAGGTGCTGTGGTCCTGGTCAGAACTGGGGAGGAAACGTTCTGGGGGGAAAAGGTTTAATTCCCACCAGGACTGACTTTCTTGCTTGCTTGCTTGCTTCCTTCCTTCCCGCTGTCTTTCCCCCCTTTCCCTCCCTTTCTCACTCCCTCTGTCCCTCCCTTCCCCAGTAGTCCATCTTTCACATCAATACTATAAGAACCCCTCAATTAATCTCAGTGCATCACTGTCAGCTTGTCTTAAGTGTCACAGCTATCTGGGATTTTGATGCATAGTGAAATGAAGATTATATGATCTTTCTTTAGCCCTTTTTCTTGGCCTGGACAACCCTGTCATAATGTTCAGTTGTATTAAATCAGTACATTTGGGCTATCACCACAAATAAGATGCACTATACATGTCAAAACAAGTTCTTACGCAATCCAGATCTCTGTGGCTTCATTTACTACTTACACCCTTCATAAGTCATAACAGGGAACGAAAGCAATCTCTGTGATATGGAAATTTCTTCTCAAGTGCATAAATTATGTCTTAATGCTTCAATTGCTTGAAAAGTGGGACGGTCCCACAGGTCACCATTTCTAATCCAGTGATGAGATTTGCAAATATTAACAATAATGTCTGATTTATGGGCAGGATTAACTTTACAGGTGTCATGGTTTAATGCCAGTCAGCAACAAAGCCCCACACAGACACTTGCTCACCCCCAACCCCGTAGTGGGACGGGGGAGAGATAAGAAGAGCAAAAGCAACAAGTAAAAGTGATTCCTGGGTTGAGATAATGGGACAGAAAATGAATAAAATAATAATAAGGATGGTAATAATGAGGGCAAAAGAATTGGATATACAAAATTGCTCACCACTTGTTGATCAAGGCCCAGCCAGTTCCTGACCGGTGGCCTCCCCATCCAGCTTTCTCCACAATTTATGTACGGAGCACAACCTCATATGATATGGAATATCTGGTCAGTTGGAGTCATCTGCCCTGGCTGTGTCCCCTCTCATCTTCTTGTGCCCCTCCAGCCTTTTAGCTGAAAAGCCTTTGACTCAGTGCAAGCACCACTTAGCAACAGCTAAAGCATCAGTGTGTGTCAGCAACATTTTCCTCACACTAAATCCAAAACAACACACAATACCAGTTACTAGCAAGAAAATTAAGTCCTTTCCAGTCAAAGCCAGGACAACAGGTGTGAGGGTTCCAGTTTAGTTGAACATGGGGAAAGAAAAGCCTTAAACAAGAAATTAACAAAATCTAGTAATTACGTGAGCTTAACTTGGTTTTTAGGGATTCTATAAACTCTCCCAGTTCTGAAAGGATAAATCACACACTCAGCTCCAATGTCAGAACTTTGTGTCTGCACCTTCAGCCCGATGCCCATGATGGGGATAAGAGGGATGTGGACTCATAAAGGGAAGGATGCTGCACTGGGACCTGCCCTCTCATCCGTGTGTGCCACAAGTTTGCCATGTGCTCTCTGACCAGCTGCCTCTCCTAAAACTCATGGATGTGTCCTTGATTGCAAGCTCCCTTGGTTTTTGAAACTCAGCTCTCCTACAGACCCTAGGGTTTTCACAACTGATTTCCCCTGGAACTGCGGTGGTTCAGCATCTCTCACTGCCGAGATGAGCGTAGCTCATCAGGAACACTTCTGAACCTCCAAAAATATGTGCAGATTGGCTTTGGTGTACTCATTTCTCCTTGTTTGAGCACTAAAAACGCATTCAGGCAGCCTCTTAAAGTCATACAAATAACAGTCATTGAAATGGAAAGCAGCAAAATTATGAATATTGTATAATGCAATGTTAAATTACAAATAAATAAAACATCTGGGGCCAGATGTTGCTGTTGGATTCCTGTGTGGAACTGCCATTCCTTTCAGCAACGTTGTGTGTGCACTTCTGAGAGCGGAGTTTGGCCCTTGATGTAGAGAAGCATTTTTTAAATGCAATATTAATGGAGGATGATTTCTCCACTAAAAACAAGGTAACTTGGTAGTTGGAGAGATTAACATATTTTAGAAAAACAGTTGAGGATTTCTCTAGAACAACCTTTAATAACAATGTGGGGGGTTGTGTTTTGGGTTTTTTAAAGGCTAAAAGGATGGAAAACAAGACTGAAAGAAATTGAAGAAACCTCTACTGAGTACATATGGTGCGAATAGGGAACAGACAGTATAAGCAATTCACTTGAAGCAAGCCTGAGTGTTCAAATATCACTCAAGAGCTTTAAAATATAGAAGAATTGTGAAAATGTGTGTAGGAAGAAAAAGACATGTCAAATTTTCCAGCTTCAAGTGGACTTTTCAAGTACTGAACTCCCATTTTTCCTTTTAAAAAATCTGTTGAATCTTTCCCCAATGCAGAATTTACTAATACCCCTGGGCCAGTTACAGGAGAAAAATGGCCATTTAATCAGGGAAAAAAATCCCCTTCATAGGTTTGCATTGCTTGGTTGTAGGCAGGTTTGCAGAATTTGACCTGTAGTAGGATCTGGAAGATAATTTTGCACCATTTTGCTCATTTCTCTGTAGGTTCCAGTGATGCTTGTGTTTGCAGGTGCTGTTTGGTCACCCTTTCTCCTGCTCCCCTCCGTGCCCCTGCCTGGGCTTGTTTGCCATGAGCTTTTCAGAGCTGGCAGGAAGCCTCTGAGAGTGGTGGCTTTTTATTTTGAAATGTCCTGGAAGGAGTTAAGTTTTCAAGTTTCCAGCCTGCAGCGTTGGGTCTGCAGAGCACAGTGCACCCGGGCTCAGCACTGGTGTCAAACCTGGTGGATGACCACTGAAAGAAATTAAAGATCAGGCAGCAATTCACTGCTTTCTGCACATCTTTTTGGACATTTTATTAAGGTGCTCTTAGTCTCCATAAAGAGTTGTCCACTTGCTCCTGCCAATTCCCCGCTCTGCATCACAGGGAAAAGAGGATTTTTCATCATCCAGCCCTCGAGCTGTGCCCAGTAGTCCAGCCAGGGCTACCTGGCAGCTGCAGTCAGACTGGGAGCTCCCAAGTTTCAAAATAAAGGCTCAAGTATGTGAAAATACCTTTTGAAAGCGACAGCATGCATCTGACCCTGGACAGCATCAGCAGTCCGTGCCTTTGGAGAGTAATTGAAGGAAAGATGCATAAAAGTCATCTGTCTTTGCTGGAAGTTATTTATTGAAGCAAAACCCAAGCAATCAGTGACCAGGGGAAGACTACAGAGTATTTTATTTACTGGTGGCAGAGAAAGAGAAAACTCACTTTTTGACAGTGTCCCTAAAGTTTTACAGATCTATCTTCCTGCTGCTGCTTACTCTTCTCTCTTCTTGACCCATACCAGCCTGTGCAAATTCAATCTTCTGCTCTCCTCGCTCCATAAAGTCCCTTAAAAAAGCTGACTGTTATTGGCCTTTGGTCTTAACTCCTCATTGAACCTACCTACAGATGACAATTTCCCAGGTCAGGGCAAAAAGCCTTCTCTTCCAAACAATCCTTCAACCTGGAAATCCTTTTCTGGCGCAGCAGGGGCAGCATGTTTGCTATTTGCTACTTTGCATTTCCTTAAACTGAAGGAGGAGATACAAAAAAAATCTGTTCAACAGTGTTTTGGTCGCTGCTGTGAGAAATGACATCATCAGTAACCCAGCCAGATGGGGCTGAGCACTGTGTCTGTGAAAATGTTCATAGGAGCAGTGAGCACCTTCAGACAGACGCTTTCCATTAGACTAAACACAGGTATTGCTTTTAAAAGTGCACAAGGAAATGGAGCTGGAGACCAAAGGCAACAGTTAAACACAGCTGTTCTTTAGCCTTGGTGGCTGCCCCAGTTATTTTTCTTTTCAAGGCATGGGCTCAATCAGGAAAATGGAAAAATGGTGGAGAAGTTCTGTGTATGTCTCTTCCACACTCTGCATTTTATAAGGTAAGCTTGAAGTTTCTCCTCCAGTTTTTCTTATCCAAATGTTATCTATACAAAATCCAAGTGCTAAAGATGGAGGGAAAAATTGGATATGCCACTTTTCGCATGTAAGAAAATTGTGCCAGAGCTTTTACAGGGCCTTTAAAAATGGTGTCTCTAAATAACACCTGCACTATACTTTTTATATGCCAGTGTTTCAATTTATGAAGTTTCCTTTGGCTATGGCTGAATGCTATCCTGCTTTTTATATCTGACAAGAACTTCTCTGCCATGTCTCCAGAGTTTTTGGACTTCAGGGTGTTAATAATGAACATCTTATGCTTGTTTCGGTGCCCATGTTTGACAAGAACAGCACTGGCTTTTAAAAGCCCTTTATCTGAGCTGAGTGGAAAATGATGTTCCCATGCCATGGGATTTTCTGCGTCTTCAGTATTTTCTCTTCCTATGCAGAAATAAAATGCATGCTAGGTTTGTGACAGATTGGTGTGCTGCAACATAATTTTGGTTTTTGGTGATGTCTGCTCCTTCGCACAGAATTATCTGGCCAAAAGGAAATGAAAAATGTTCTCTCCAGTGAGTGACACTGAGTGCTCTGGCCAGGCAGACGCAGCAGCAGCAGCAGGTGCTGGTCCCTGAGCCCATCCCTCTCTTTTTTGGGTCCCTGTGCAAGAGCAGTGCCTTTCTTGCAGCTCTGAGGCATTTCCCAGCAGGTCTCTCACAAGCCATGAGTTCCTGCCAAAAGAGTTTGTTTTCTTGAATCAGCATTTTCAGACTGGGAAGAAGAAATTTCGATTGCTTCTGGTCGCTACAAATGGACAGACAGAGAGTCCCAGGGAGAGGGACATTACCCATCACATCCACTTCAGTGTGGGCCTGAGAAATACACAGTAACCAATTAGCTTAATGGAAATCTCCCAATATCTCAGCGTGGAGAAGAGCTGATACTTTTAAAACAATTGCATGTTTAAAAATACATGTTTCAGTCATCTCCAGCAGCCTCATGCTAACAGCATAGAGCTGTCCCAGCAGCATAGAAAAGAGAAGGTTCCATTATCAGACACTTCAGCTATTTCCCCTGGCTAGTCTAGAAAGAGAACACCAAAATCACTGAAGTGCCCTGGGCAGACATTTTATAGCAGTGCAGGCTATTTCATTGCTGGAAGCAAGTCTGTAATAGCCTTTTAAGCATCATTCAGCCTGAATTATCTGCTTAAGACATGTACATAAATCTTGCTATATTACACAATATTTTTTGCCTCCTTTCTTGAATTTTAGTCCTGCAGCTCAAGTTCTAGAAAAGGAGCAAATTAGTTTTCCTTCAGTTACTCATCAAAGCCAGTGGGATGAGTGAGTTATGCCAGGAATTTTTGGCCCAGTTTATCATATTCAGAGGATTGAAATTCTATCTAATGAAGTGGGAGAGGTGTTACCAAAAGAGGAGGCAGTAACTGACTTATTACTACTCATTTCACCTTGCTTGATTTATGTCATTGCTCTGCGTGTGCTCCACACTGTTGTAGTACCTGGATGATCCACTGACACTCATCCTCACACTTCCCTTCTGATGGAGGCTCATGTCCTAATCACAGGCCATTAGGAAAAGGATTTTAACCATGTTAATTCCTAATCACAGCTCTAATTTCCAGCTGTTTCACATAGGCATAGTTCTGGAAAGGGGAATAAACACCACTGCATCTGCTGGGGCACCTCCTGTGAGTGGTGCAACTCCAGTGTTTGCATAGCAAAGCCAGGATGAAATATGGGAAACATTCCTAAGGCAGGGAACAGAACTGAGACCCACCTGTCTGGATGAATGCCCCAAGCATCAGCCTGCAGGATTTACCTTGAATGCCTGTCCTTTCTTGCTTTGTGAAATCTCTCATTCTCACTCTCACAAGGACAGTGACTCAGGAAAAGGCATGGCCTCACCTGAAATTTCAAAGATAATTTAAATCTTAGAAGTTGAGTGAAAATTGGCAGTTATTGGAGGAGAGACCTCTGAATTGTAGCCCCACATAAAGACAGGAGGTGCCAGTTCCTAGCATGCACCAGGAGGGCAGCAGTCACCTGGCCAGACAGTTCACGGCAGCTTGGAATTGCAGAGGATGGAGATTATGAGGAAGAAGTTGTCACTGTGTGGGCTAGAGGGCAGAAGACACAAACCCAAGGAAAACTGGGTCTTGTTAGTTCTGCTCCACCAAAACCAATTTAATGTTCTCTTTCTGAGTGCTGCCTGTAGGTTTTAGTCTCGTTTTAGCTGCTTGCTGGTGTCAGCTTTTCCAGGAGTTCTGAATGTCCCTGTGCTGCTGCTGCTAAGCCAAAGCAGGAGCCATCTATACTCATATATACAGGCAGAGCTGTCCAGATTTGCTGTAGGAAAGTCTGGTGGATCTATTCCTAGCAAACTGTGAAGTATGAAGCATGATATATTGGGAAATTTTAGCATTGAGGCTGCGAGGCAGTGCTGCTTACGGCCCCATTCCCTCTGAAGCTGGTGCCTTCTGTAGGACTGTCCCCCAGTCTATTGCAGGAAAGAAGATGATCCTTTCTACTGGTAGAATGAAGCAGAGAAGAAATGTAAGTCTATTGCCAGCCTGCTGAGCTGAGCTGTGACCTGACCATGCACTAATTGGATCACGACAGCCTAAATGGGTTCAAGTCCTACACGAGGGCCCTCGGGGCATGTCCATAATGGGTCTGTGGCCGGGAGCTGCCCACTGCCTGTTAGTGTGCTAAATACTGAACTAATCTTCCTCCCTAGAGTCAGCACACATGAACCATGTTCAGGTGGCATCTCTGGAGCCTGAAGGTCACTGCTGATGTCCTGCAGCATTAACATTGGAGGGACACGCTCTTCTAGTGATCTAACACCAGCATCAGCACTGGAAGGACACGCTCTTCAGCCACCCATCCTTTCCTTTTAGATGTGAAGAGCAGCAGCTCCTGCTAGGAGTGAGAAGACAAGTTTCTTTCCATAAATGATCAGAGTGCCAACAAAAATCCCAGGCAATCTGTAGCAGAGTTTGTATGATGCTGACAAATGCCCACTGGGATGGACCATGGCTGCCACTACCACCTCATTCCGCAGAGGCCATCGACAGCTGTCAGATGATAACAACTTTGGATAATTAGTGTCCTGAAGGGCTTGAACTCAGGGCTCAGAAATGAAAAACTGCATTAGAGAGCAGCTATTGCCTCCTCACCCCTCGAGACTGGTTGTGTACGTCAAGCTCAAAAATAACATTAATAAAAAGCAATCCTAAGAAAGGCAATATAGCAGGCTAAATTGCCTCTGCTGCGTCTTGGGCTTACATTTCATTACAAATACCTTCTTACTCAGGGTATGGTCTTTTTAAGCCATTAAGACAAGTCCTGAAGTCCTTTCTCAGTTTTCACTCATACCTCGGATTCTTTCTCATTAACTTCAGTGGATGACTCTTTGTCTGACTGGAAAGTGAAAGGGGGTCTTGGGATTTCAACTGCTGGGAATTTTGCTTGAGTAAGCAGCAAGAAATGTGGCCATGATAATAACCTTTTCTTTTTTTTCTTTTCCCCAATTTCTTCATGTTGCTTTTCTGACAGCTCTGAAAGAGTGGGAGGAAAGCCGTTAGGACTCACCACCTTTTTGGTTTGTTTTTGAGGATTTGTGAAATGTTTTTCTTTTGAATTTCTAAGCAGGAAGTCATTTCAACTGAAAAGCCATCATATCTCATTTAGAAAATGTCAATTAAAACTGGTAAGGGCATTTTTCAGCTAAACCAACATGAAGATATCACGATAACTACCAAAACGTTTAGGTCAACAAAAATCTGACCTTTGTTTTTGATTATAAAAGCCACAAAAGTTTTAACTGATTTTTTTACCCTGTTTTAAATTAGAAGTTTGGCTAAATCATTCCCATAGGGACTGTGTTCAAACAAGGACACGTTTACATATCTGCCTCTGATCATACAAGATAGTGCTGGATTATGGGATGTGCTGGCTTTTCAGCCCCAGAGAGTGGCGTGTCCTCCCCACAATCCTGTCCCTCACCAGAAACATGGACTACTTAGATAAGAGCAGCTTCACTCCTTTCCTGACCTCAGGAAAAAAAGCTCTTTATTTTTTTCTCAAGGAGAAAGTGAGACCAAGGGCAAAACTGTATTTCAGCACTTCTGGACACTGCAGAGAGGCTGCCCCAGTTTTATCAACAGAGGGTGAAGTGTTGCATGGGAAAACTTCATCATCAGAGAAAGTTTACTTCAGTCTATCTTGAATTTGGTTTAGAAATCACCAAGAGGTTACTAAAAGTCAGCAAAACTGTGGACAGATTTTTCTAAGATGAAATCAAGAGTGGCCAGCTCTGGAAATGGGTTATGCAGGTGTAGGGAAGGCAGTCAGCAATCACAGGTGTCTGGGACAGGAGGTGCTCATGGGAGGGCCTGGGGAAATGCAGAAAGGTGACAAAAAGCTGTTGCAGGGCAGTAACAGCTTAAAACTAACACAGCCACCTCTGCAATTAGCATCTGAATGTGCTTAACGTTTCCAGTCTTTTACCTGTGGTTTTAACCTCAAACCTCTTTTATCCTGTTCTGTGCAGCTGTACTGCTGCTTCACAGCCTCTCTGCTCTGCCACAGGAGTTCAGAAGAAGCTGTGGCAGAAAAGACCAGGCATCTTGAGAGGATGGCTGTGCCAATCTTCACGAAGTAAGTCCTTTTTCATACACCAAAATGTAATAATGTGTAATAATGGACATTGGCCCTCGCTCAGCCTCATTTAATGACCCATAACTGAGTGAATAATTCATTCAGCGCCCAGAGATCTCTCGTGGAGACTTGTTTTACCACAGGGCCCTGGGGAATGAAAACAGCAATAAAGTTCCAGCTTTTAACCCATACATTTACAAAGCCTCCTGATATTATTGCATCCATGATCAATTTAAATGAACTTGTTGGAGGTTTACTAGCAGCCTTCCTGTATTTCATGCCTCAGTACATATTTTTTTCAGAGCATTTACAGCTTTTACTTATTGTTAGTTTGAAGGGAACAGAGAATTCTCAACCACAAAGTCACACTTTTATTTAAAGCTTTAATTGTCTCCAAGAAGAGCCTGTCTGAAACCCAGCCCTTTTGGAGTCACTGATGTCGTTTATTACCCAGTAAACTCTTTCAGGCTTTGGGACAGGTTAATACTCCTCAGTACCAGTATAATTTTTCTTAGGCTGTGTTACTGTGTTTATATGAGGATCTTCATTTTGCTTTGGCAGCAGAATTTCTTTTCTGCTTCTGCAAATTACCAAAAAAAAAAAAAAAAAAAAAAAAAAAAATATCCGACAAGGGTCGCGCTGANAAAAAAAAAAAAAAAGCCTTCCTAAGCTGGATCGCTTTGCAGCTGTGAAAACCTATAATAACTTCAGTCGGATTACAACTACATCAAAGGTATTATATATCCCTGAGTAACATATTTACTGGGCTTTTCAACAGCTGTATAATTAGCTCTGGATGACTACTTTTTTCCTCCACATCTTTAAATATCCATATTCCAAATACACAGATATTCAAAGGGAAGGTGGTTTTCCCTTTCACAGAAGGTGCAGCCCACCAGATGTTTTCCTTAGCCTTTTTTTTCCCCCAGAAGGAAAAAATAGGCTTCAGCTTCCCTGTCCCCTGGTAACCAGACCCAAGGTGTCCCCCACCGCTCCTGGCTCACGGCGGCTGCCTGATTGATGAGAGAAGTGGTTTAGGCAGGGGATGGGGACGGAGTCCTTTGTGGCGTCCCCCAAGGAGGCAGCAGCTGTCCCCGGAGCCGGTCGCAGCCCCCTCGGACAATAGGGGGTGGCAGAAGGTGAGGAAAACGCTCGTGCCTCCACAAGGAGGAATAAAGGCTCCATATGTCCCGGGCCCCAGCAGATGCTCCTGTGGGGTGACCCCCCTGGCCGCCCGCTCTCTCCCGCCTTCCACCCGCAGCATCTCCATCACCGGCGCTGACAGCTCCCTTTCACAGGGACATTCCCAGCGAGGGCCGCTGCCGCAGCCCAGCGCGGCGGGAGCTCCGCGGAAGGGGCGCTGAGCAGCGCCGGGCCGGACAACGCGTGGTGTCACAAACCCTTCTCCCACCGCACACGTCCGCTGTCATTCCCTTGCAGACGCTTTTGTTATGCAACTACCTTTATTCTGGGAACAGGAGGGAAAAGAGGCTTTAAAATTCTCTTTAAGGCTAGCTGGGTTCTCCTTCCAGGTTTGGTTTTGGTTTTGGTTTTTTTTTTTTCTTTACCCTGTGCTGAGTAGCAGAAGGCAGCGCTTGAGTGTTGATGTGGAGGGAAATTTCTTACCCCCATGAGAATACATCGCAACCTGCTGGTTTATGTTGTGCTGATTGCTCATTCCCATGGCCAGGACGGCAAGGGAAGGAGTGAGAAATGCTTTTGCATGGCCTCAGTAGAAATGCTGATTTCCTCTTTTAATTTTTCTTCTCAGCTGATGGGACTTTGAACCCAGTTTTCTCCAGTGCTGGAACTGTCTGTTCCCAATGGCCTTGCAGTGTGTTGGCTGGCTGACTCTGATGTGCAGGAAAGACCCAGCTGGCTGAGCACTTTCAGGACAAACAGATAAGACAATTTGCTATCTGATTTTATGAGAGCCATTTACATTTTGCAGAATTTTTTAAGTGTATTCTGAGCGTGATACCTAGGAGAATTGCACACACATTTCCTGTCAGAAGCCGGAGAACAGTGTCTAACACCTGCTATGAAGAGCTTGAAATATATTCTTAAATGGCTTGATTGCTCTGCATTTCCCCTGAGATGAGATGAGACATTGTGGCGCAGTTTCTTTTCCGCAAGGAGACTGACTGCAGACACTTCTCCAGTGAAGCTCCTGAGCAGCCTGGCTGAGCCTGTGCTCGCTTCTGCTTACATCCCCTGGAACTGGAGCCTGTGCTTAAAACCCAGCTTATGCTCACAGGGACCCTCAAGACCAGCAACTGGGAGGCAGCAGACGTGGTCCAAAGGCAAATCAGGGCAGGACCCTGCCCTACGGGTGTTTACAGAGCAGGTGGAGAGCAGCGATAAACACCAGTAGAGAACCCCCTCGAAGTGTCCTTGCTGTGAGCACACACTTGTGGCTCTGCAGTGTCTCTTCCTCCTCTGCATCAGCCCCAGCCACACTTGGGAAGCCAGCAGTGATAGAGACCTGTTTTGCAAGAGAAAACCTTGGTTTCCTGGTTCAATCTGCTTTATCAGAGCATCCTGCTACTCCCATTCAGGCGTTCTGCAGTGTCATCAGGAGGAAATCCTCCCACCCCTGGCCAGGTGAGAGCCAGCATCCTTTGGGGCATGGCTGAACACACCTTCCCCTGCATCCTCAGCCTCTGACACTCCACCAAACCACTGATGGCACAGTGAATATTCAGCTACCCAAGCACTGGACGGGTAAGCCAGAGAGCCTTCTAGACAACACCTCCCAAGAACTCAAGCCCCAGCCTCTTTGGTGCACAGCAGGTGGGAAGGAGGGGTGCTGAGAGACACACCTTAATAGGGGACTTTTTATTTCAGCATCTTGAATGGGAGCACATTTCCAGCCATCACCTTGCAGTCCTTGCGCTCCTCTGTGCCAGCTCACTGCACCTCACAGCCAGCCCATGCGCTGGTTTATGATGTTCTTAGAGGACACCGTGGTTTCAGCTGGATTTGGTGGGAGCTGGGAGCTTTCAGCCCCACAGAAAAGACAATGCAATCCAGTATCAAATTTATATGAAAAGAAAGCCTCAGTGATTTTCTGCCACAGACTGTTTGTGTTTTCAGACACCTGAATATATACCCTGCAAAGGAAAGAGGGAATCTATTAGGTATGTAAATATTAATATTTATGAAATAAATCCTGAAGTTTCAACTCTTCTTTGGTTGTGGATGTCTTGAAGCTTATTCCATGGAGGATAATGTTTTTCTGCTAACAGGTAAAATGGTGGAAAAACCAGGGCAGGCAGAAACTCATTTAGCATTTCAATTAACAGGGAAAAGGCCCTGGAATTTGCGTAGCAATTTTTTGTAGCTTTCAATGAATATTTTCAAAGCTTTCTCAAATAATGCAGTTTTCTTTGAACTTCAGTTGCTGGAAGATGCCCAGAAATCTCACACAGATAACAAGCCTTTCTCCTCACCGCCACTCCTATGTCTGCAGGATGGTTCAACTGGGATTCCTCACCCCTGTTTCATGTTCCCTCTGTTTTGTGTGGACTCTTCCCTCCTTGCAAAGGCAGGTGGACCTGGGTGCTGCAGTGATGTTGCTGGGGTGCCAAGTCCCACAAACTCCAGTCCTAGTGAGTGTATTTTGCTCTTGCAAATTAAGGAACACAAACAAAAAATGAAAAAGGGCAGGTGTAAGGGTGTGTTTATGGGACAGCTACAGACCCTCTCTAATTATTTTTTGGTCTGTGGAGGAGTACAAACTGATCCTTGCATAAGGTTTTTGCAAAATGGAATTGAGCCAAAATGTCTTTACTTAGGGGTCCTTCCATCTGGCAACCACAGGAAAATTTATCCTAGATTCTGTCAAAGTCTTCATGAAAAGGCTCTGTCAAACATATGTGATGACGACAAAACTGCACATTTCAGTTTTACCCACGCTTCCTGGTCAAATGCAGTAAATTTTAATGTCCTTGTGCCAAATTTCATAGGTTTTGGAAAGATAACAGCATTCTATGTAAAATAAGGTGGAAAAAGCCAGCTTGGGAACAAACTCCGCTTGATCATGGAGAGTCACACTTGCTGTCAGGCTTCTCTGACCACACCACATGCTGTTGTTCATGCCCATCATTCCTGCATTTCAGAGGTGGGCAGAGGAGATGTGGCCGGTGGAATTCAATGCCCATGATTTCTGATTTACAGCCTCAAGGAACTGGATACACCTCCTTGCTGCCCCTAAGCTATCTCATTAACTGGCACAGACCAGGAAGTTTCCAGGGTGGTGTGAAGCCAGCTGTGTCCCAGCAGAGCACAAGACTTGGCTCAGGGAAACCAATCCCCCCTCCTCATGTTGGTGATGCTGTGATCTTCAGAAGCTGTGCAGAACTGAGATGCCTGTAGTTAATGCTGAAATATTAGGTGGATACATCTGTTTTAAAGGAGGAGTCTAATTTTAAGCCTTTAAATTAATGGTCAACTTCTCTGTTGTGGTTTGGCAGGCAAGGGAGAGGAACAGGGCTGTCCCTTCCTGCATGTGGCATCGTATCCCCAGGAAAAGGGCCTGTACATCAAAGCAGCCCTCATGTGCTGAGCTGCTGGGACCCACGGTGCACATCCCTGGGGAAGGGCTGCTTCCCCCCTTGCTGCCAGCACGGACACGTTCCCCTGGCCACGTGCAGCTGCACATGTGGTCACGGCACAGCCTGTCCTCTATGGAGTTCCTGCTCCACACACCCCACAGCAGATGCGCCGCAGCTGAAGCAGGAGGGAGTGCTCAGCAGCCAAAATTACATCCAGAGAGCAAGACGCCTTCCACCAGACCAGGTCGCTCCAAGCCTCATCCAGCCTTGCTTTGAGCACTTCCAGGGATGGGCCATCTACAGCTTCTCTGGGCAACCTGTGCCAGTGCCTCACCACCCTCATAAGGAAAAATTTCTTCCTAATATCGAATCTAAACCTGTCCTTATCTTAAGCCATTATCCCTTGTCCTATCACTACGTGTCCTTGTAAAAAGTCCCTCTCCAGCCCTCCTGCAGACCCTCCAGGAACTGGAAGATGCTGTAAGGTCTCCCCAGGACAGACAATATGTTATTGTCCCTCCCTTGACCATGGCCTATGTTAGAGTCCCTGAGTCACCCTGATTTCCATCAAGCAGCGTATTCAGAGTGAGAAGCTCTGAGTTTTATCTTCTGTGTCACAGTGACATTTTCAGCTTCAGGCTTGTGTAGGGTGAGGCAGTGAGGAGGTCCCCAGTTATTTGCAGACTACTTACCTTTTAATGGAAACATATTGTACCTCCCAGTTAAGGGATTCAATCCCCTTATCCACATGGAAGTATAAATGACCGCATAGAAAGGCAGGAATAAGGGCAAGCATGCTAATTGCATGTCCTCAAGATGTTTCAAAGAAAAAATATTGAGCTTTGGGTTGGTAAACTTACATAAAAATAGATTATAATATCATGCAATCAATAAAAAAAGAAAGAAAAAATACCGTTAGAGGAAACAAAAACAAATCAGAAACTCTACATGGTGGTTTGTAATGGATCTGACAATCTAGTGGCTACTTCAGTAGCATAAACACACATTCCAGGATGCATTATGTTTTATATTGTATGTGTTAAAATATTTAGTAACTACATTGCTATAAACATTGTTTTGATCTCAAAGTGCACCATATTTTAAAGTCTGTTGTACTCCAGGAAGAATTATATTCTCCAGCCTCCTTAATAAAAGCCACAATCTATGATGCTCTTGATGTGCATGGGCTACACCGTATGATGACATTCTTCAAGAGGCCTTTAATGAATTAATGCTTCTCCAAATGGTTTTAAGCTTACAAAAGAAGATGTGTGCATGGTCCTAAACCATTTGGAGCCATTTTATTCAGTGCCTATTGATTTTAGTGCCAGTAAACCTCTCTGCTGCCTGCCTCTGATGAGTATTGCATTATATCCTCCGTAGCACACAATGGGATTTAGCGGCGCCAAAAATGTAATTTCAGCACAAAATACAGAAGTCATTATGACATCAGCTCTCCCTTTTCTTCCCAACTTTAGGTACCTGAGGATCAAACTTCTGAAGAAACTGGTGATATTTCTCTGAAGTGATTTCAGAGAACTTATTCCTCCATCTTTAAACTCACCAGTGGGGCTGAAATGGGCTTAAAAATAAGGAACTGCAAAGTTGGTGGGTTTTTTTGTTCAAACAGCCTTTATATGGACTTACTACTTTAATATTGGTAGTGGCACACAAGGATGTTTTCTCTGTGCTTGTTATATGTTTTTAGTACGGAGTTCTCTCTTTTCTCCCCTCCTCTCAAGGCAAGTTAGACAAGGTGCTCTGGTCAACAATGCCCTGCCCTGCCCTGCCCTGCCCTGCCCTTCCCTTCCAACCCACACAGATATTTATGCTATTCTAGAACTTCCCCAATGCACGCCACCAGAAGCCTTTTCCCTTCCCTTTAGCTGCTGCTAAAGGTGAAGTTGCACCTCGTTTCCTCAATTAATGCTGCATGTTCTTCAGCTGTGGCTAAGCAGAAGGAGGACACAGCCAGCATCCAACCTCCCAGAAAGTGCTGCTGTGGGGCTGGGGGGTCCCCAGCTCTGAAGTTCCATGGTTTTCCCACTGTGTCAGCCCTCATGGAAATGACTTTGATCATTTCCAGCAGTAAGAAGAGATAAAAAGAGGGATCTCAGAAAGAGAAGCCACAGGCAAAGTAATTCTGTACCATGGGAATAGACATGGATATAAGACCCATGGAGATAAGGGGTCTAGGGAAATGGAAATATCATTCCCTTGATCTGGTCTCTTGACGTAGTACCGGACCAGGAAGGAGAGCTGAATTCACCAGCCAAAGAGCCTCCCCAGTGACAGACTGATCTCTGTGGGCGAGTTTCATCCCCACTCGGCATCCAAGGATGGAGGTGAGGAGGGGATTTGCCCACCACCTGCCTCGCTGGGGTCCTGCCTTCCGGTGAAGTGATGCAAAGCTGAGAGAGGCGGGTGTAAGAGCCTTCCAGCAGGCAATTAAAGCAGAACATTTTCTGTAATATATAAACAAGCCCATTAAGCCTGACTTTAATGGGGCTGAGATTCTATGATAAATAATTGAAAAGAAAGCTTAAAGTGAATTTCAAAGATTTTTTTCCCCCTTAAAATGTATTTACAATGCTTCAGTACTTTATATAGCTTGAATGTTTAATCAATTGTCATTTATAGAGAATTCAGTTCCTGGAGTTTTGTGATATATATGTGCTAAACAAGCCACTTAAATGTCAAAGCCATGGAGCAGCAGTTCTTGGGTTGAGACAGATTTGACACAGTTTGTAGAGGGCTGTGCATGGGAAAAACTTGTTCTCCACATCTCTGCTGCTCTCTGTAGTTTAAAAGGTTCTTGAACCAGCTTGAATTCCTCCTGCTATAGCACATCTAGGATGACTGGAGAGGGACCTGCTAATTGCTCACCTGGTCCCCAGGTCCAGCCAGCAGCTGGCAAAAGCCTGGGTTTTTTTATCAGCACTGAGGCAAAATCCCAGCCCTGCTTCAACAAGACCAGAGGAACAGGGATGCAGAACAAGTGGATGTATGAAAGGAGTAGCTGATGTTTATTGTGCACTAAACATCCTTGTCAGGTGCCTTGTTGTAGGTATTTTTCCAGGGCTGGTGGTGATTAAGGATGTCAGGGATGATATGCTATTCCCTTCTCAGTGAGCGAGCATTCATCCGGCTTCCACTAACACAAGGCCTGACGAGATGGGAATGTCCCTCAGTGCCTTTCAACACACACATTGAAAATGTCTTGTCATTTAGACTCTGGACTTCCCATTCACTGTGCAGCTGCCCTCGCTGAGGCTAAACTGGCACTGCCTCAGGGACATCACTGCAGCCCCCACCACGCTGTTCAAAACCCCCAACCCCTCTTCTTGGTACTTATTAGTCCTCCCTAACCTGTACTCAGACCAAAAAGACACAGATCTCTATCTTGCAGAGGAAAAGCTGGCTCTCTCTAAACCTTAGAGGTCAAGAGCACCTTTAAGCCCTAGAAGATTTTTTTAATAAGAGATGTTTTGCAGAAGCTCTCACACGTGTTTTAAGGTGCTGCCGAAGTGCTTTGGGACTTCGGACATTCAGAAGCTTATTGATGTCCTCCCCCAAGCTTCTCCTCCTACTCAAACAGGACTCACTGGAGAACTTTCAAGCTATGTTAGCTTCACGTGTCCTTTAAATGATTCTGTTTCTGTGCTGCAGTGTTTCTGCTGACTGGGAGAATGCTTGTTCCCTATCTTTACTGGGGTGTAAGCAGCAGTGACCCACCCATGACACAGTCGGAAATGAACTGGCACCAGAAGAGTTAATCAGGAAGAGAGGCTCTCTGAGATGTGAACAGACTGGCATAGAATTCTCCCTGCTCAGAAACACAGCAATAAACGCCCAGATGGCTTTAAAAATAATATACATGGATATTTAAAATTATAAAAACAAGCAAAGGAGGATGCAAATAATTAGATACTCATGGCAAAAGGGATTAAATCCTGCTCTGAGCAGCTGTGCTGGAAATGGTGCAGTGTAGTCCCAGCTTTGCACCAGTGTGCATGAAATCACAGCTCGTTCCCACAGAATCCCCTAATCATCCTTCCATTAACTCATATAACTGTGTGGGACTAGAGCAGATTTCTCAATAAAAATGATGGATAAGTAAATTGGGAGAAGCACTCTATCACTTAGCAGGTGTGAGAAGATTGACAGTCCCAGCACTACTGAGGGAGGATTGCGTGCACTGACTCAAGGGTGTCGCTGTGTGGAAACGCTTGTGTGTGGCTGGGGAAAAACTGCTGTAGTTCTTTCAGGAATGAGAAAAGGTGGTGCTGGAAGAGGTGGTGCTGGAAGAGGTGATGCTGGAACAGGATGCAGAAGAGCTGCAAACACCCCGTGAGCAAACTGTGAAGCACAGCATGGGCAGCAGGCAAGCAAGGAAGGACCAGGAGCCTCCAGATGTTAAGAAGTGAGATGTTGGAATAGGTTTCACAGAAAAGCTGTGGGTGCCCCATCCCTGGCAGTGTTCAAGGCCAGGCTGGATGGGGCTTTGAGCAACATGGTCTGGTGGAAGGTGTCCCTGCCCAGGGCAGGAGGGTTGGAACGAGATAATCTGTAAGGTCCCTTCCAACCCAAACCATTCTGTGACTCTGTGTCCCAGAGGATGAGCAGGAGTGCTGGGGTGAAGGCAGTGCAGCAGTGTGGAAAATGGCACTGGCGAGGATACTCTTGTCTGTGGCTGTGACATACACTGGCCCTTGGAGAACCAGCAGGAATTCTGCAGCAGCAGGCTCAATCGCACGGATAATGTAGTAAATTAATGGGAAAAACCCAAAGGCCTGCTCCTCTCTCCTGGTTAAAACCCAGCCTGAGCTCCTTCCTTCTCCTCAGAGTGGGAACTGGGGAGAAGGCACAGCTTCTCTGCTTCCCTCAAGGGCTGGCAACCTACGGGAATGGGAAGAGATTCCCGAGGTCTCACAGCACATTTGGGTTTGACTCTGCTCACACGTGGCTCCTGCTAAAAACATGGTTTGAAGGACCTGTGCCTTAGGCTCACAGGATCCCCCTGCACTGGTATTGCATCCTGCAGCTCCTCTTCATGCAGCACTAATTGAAGAGCCAGGAAATCCTTCTTGTACTGAAATTCCCACCACGGCTCTCCCCTTCAGCATTTCTGAGCATTTATAACATGCTCAGCAGCTAATTAGCAAACGTCAGTGACATCACTCAAAGATGAAAACAGCCTTCCCATCTTCTTGATGCATCCAGAGAGGCAGATACAACAAGTCCTGGGTCTCTGGAGGGGCACCGTCCCTGTCCCCTCGCTGTCCCCACCAGCCCAGCTCACTGGAATGCACCTTCCCCGGCGCTGCGCTGTCACTGCAGCCTTGGGCTGGGGGAGTGGTGGCAGGGAAACACCCCTGCTGATGAGAAAAACGAAGTGGGGGATTGGGATTAATTTTCATACACAGTGCCTGGAGAATTAAGCGTTTGTTGTAAAGATTTATTGAGTGAGAAACAATGCTTTGCCTAATCCCTTGGCAGGGGGAGCCGCTCCGGCTAACGACTGCTCGATAATTAGTGCTGGGAAATTCCTCGCTCCCTGCTCTGCTCTGCCTCCGAGGTAGCTCAGGCGCTGTCAAACCTAACACCAAGTTGTACCCCAGCGTGGGGAGCAGGTGTTGCCACCCTGCAAGCCTGTCAGAGCAGGGCAGCTGTCTCTGCCAGCTCCAGACACATTAGTTTGGGCCAGGGGGTTGGCTCCTGTCCCTCCCCCCGGCCACCCTTCAGCTGCACTTTCCTACAGAGGCAAGGGGGTGCTGGCGGCCCCAGGACACACGGACAGGCTTCCTGGGATGCCACGGAGGCCAAGAGACTTTCCTGAGCCTGTCTCCCCTGGCTTTTGCTGGGTTTTGATGCCTGGCAATGCCTGTTACCCTGCTTTAAACGCAAAGATGGAGGTGTTTGCCACAGGCACCCCGTGGGTGGGGACACCTCCACCTGAGAAGGGTCGAAAAGGAAAAAAGTATTTCCCCAGTCCAAGCACTGAAAAAAAATGACAAGCTGCCTGTTAATGGCTCTGAGCCACCCCCATCCTGTGAGTGATAAAGGTGTGAAACAGGGAGTGTCTCCCTCTTTGATGGCCACGGCATTGCTGGAGCCACATCTGCTGGGAGGGAGGTGACCCTGCTGTCCTAAACCAGCATCAAGTGCCATGATATGCAGGGAAAGGCAGTGATCAGACCAAAAAGAGGCAGGTGGGAGGACTATCAGTGTCAGGCAGTGCAGGCAGCTGGAAACCACTGCGATCACACCGTATCATCCGCTGGGTCTCCGTCAGTGTCACTCATCTGTTGCAGTGAGCAGTTCCCTTACAGATCCCGAGGCAAGCGGCACCAGAGAAACCCAAGATGTGCTCTGGGGTTGCACAAGCATCAGGCAGTCCTGCTGAAAAATGCCCCGAGGCTGGGCTTTGTTGCATGGCTGATGTGCAGCAGCGAGGAGCAGTGATGGCCATATGGTGTGTCAGCACCACACATTTCCCCTCTGCAGGTGTCCAGGAACCGGCAGCCGAGAAGGTATTAAAGGAAAATGACATTTGCAGAGTAATTCTCCTGTGTTGGTCCTGAGTGAAAAGCACTAATCACTTCTCTAAGTGAAGGTTATACCTGACTCTGGGAATTTGCCCTCCACCTTTTGCTTTTGGAACTTCAGCAGTTCTTGCTGCAGAGCAGCACGGATTATCCTAGAGATGCAGTACCCCAACAGTCTTACTTAAGACTAAGGTGGGTGTCTATAAACTATTCCTGAAATACATTTTTACAGATTTTTTCCTTCTCTGTCTTTTTAAATGGCAATGCTCTGACAAAACCGTCCCCATGAGCCAAGATTTTCAGAAGTGACTAATGGTTTGGATGGCACTGGTTGGGTGTTTGTGTCACTGAGCTCTTGAGGGTATTACTGTTCAGACACCTCACACGTTGGAGAGGCCTTAACCATAATGTCAGTATTATGTGGTTTTAAAAGTCACACAGCCAGGAGAGGCACAAGAGACTAACCTCCCTGATAAAGAATGAACCTGGGGAAGGATACAAGAGAGAAGATGTGTCTTGGGACAAGTTCCACGAGCACCTAGACATGAATCCTACCACCGACCCTCATTTTCTTCTGACATAAAAATGCCTGCATGCTTTTCAAATGATGCAAGTCATCTCCCCTGGACCACACTGGGCAGCTCATCTGATGCATGACAGGGTTTTTTCAGATGGACACTTACAGCAGATTTTCAATAAGACTGCCTGCTTATAACATTTTCCATGCACTTCCTAGTATTTCTGGCAAGCTTTTCAGCTCACTTGATATATTATTAAGAGTAGCTATGAAACTAATTAACTGAGGAGAATGCTATTTAACTGTCAATAAACCTTTGGATCTCTGCCCTCTTTCCTCCAAATTTAGACACTCATTCTGCAAAACCTCCTCTGTTCCCTACCCCAGAGCTTCTCTCCCTTCCCTTTTCACAGCTCCTTGGTGGCACCTCTTTGCTTCATCTGGCCCAAGCTGTTTATCCTTTGCATCACTCCAAAACCTGGTGGTTGCCGGCTCTACATCACAGTTTGTCAGGATACGATGTCTCACTGCTGCTGTGCCTCCTCCAGCCTCCCATCACCAGAAACCTCTGTGGGGCTTTCTCCCAGGCCCTGGACTCTGTCCCTGATGCATCCTCTGAGACTTGTTCCTAACAGGGTTCTGCTGGGCATTACAGTGGTGGCACAACGTGAAGGCTGACAGAGGCAAATGGGAAGAGTAGAGGGGTGAATTTGCTGTCCAAGCACCAGCGAGCTCTCCACAGCTGCTCTTGCTGGACTGTTTAAGTTTAAGCCTCTTTAAAATACAGTTGCCTTTATTCTCCTGACTCAGAGGGCAACAGCTCCTTTCGTTCCTCCTTAGAACACGCCTTCCAGCAAAGCTCATCACTCACCACTGCTGTTGGTTATTCCCCCTGCCCCTGGAAAAGCACCTCCTGGATCTGCTGCTGTGGTGGTGCCACTGCTGAAGGAGCCCCAAGGATTTTGTGGTTCCCTGGAGTCCTGCAGAAAATGCTCCTGACACACAAATAATGCCCCATTTCTCTGCACAATGGCCCCATGCACACAGTAGCCTCACAGAGAACAACAGATGACAGTAGCTTCAGAGCAGATGTGCATGTTGTCCATGTCAGGGGTTTTGCGACGGACATCTGGAAAGGGAGGGGGAAATGCAGATCTTTTGTGAGAAAATATGAGGAGCCTGGTAAAAACACTCACAAGGCAGAGAAAAAAATAGCTCTGGTATCTTCATGTGACAGGAGGACCTTGCTGATTCAGGGCTGTCTGAAATGTGTTTTCCGTAGAACATAACCCTTTCTGTATATGAAAGGCAAAGCAGAACCTGACTTTAAGGTACAAAATCGCTCCTGGATTTGCAAAGATCAGTGTAAAGAACAATTTCTATTGCCTCTGGGAGAAAGTAGCAAGGGCTTTGCTCCCATTGCAAAGCTCCTCAAAGCCTGGAAAACAAGATAGTGACCTGAACTTCTTTGGTTTACTTCTGCATGAACTGTATTAAACCATGGCACTGTGGATCTGGACTATCCTGAATGACAGCAACCAAAGAGGGTACCTGGAAATGGACTTTTTTTACACTTGAACCCTATGCTGGTCTTTCCCTGCTGGGTCTCGAGGCTGGTACACCTGAGTTTGGGATCAGTAGCCCGGCTTTCTTGGACACACTGCAAGAGTCAATATGGAAGAAGCAGCAGCCAAAATAGCAACAACAGAAGTTGCAGCAGGCAGATTAGTGGCAGCAGCAGGCTCTGATCAAGCTGTTCTCCTTCTGTCACCATTTTGAGTGTTTATTGTTTAACACTCCAAACTGCTGCCGGTTACAGGGCTCTACCAGTGAGAAGGGATAAAGGGCAGCACAAAGCCCCTGTAGGAATGCACGAGCCCGCCCGGCTGCTCCGGGCCAGAGCTGGATGCCTTCCCTCCCCTTCATTCGCAGCGTGGTCGGATCCACCTGACTCCTGTCCAAGTCACACACCCTCGGGAAACAGTTGATTTTTCTCTTTGGTAATTTGGTTATAAGCCCGAGGCCTGGAGACAACAAAGGCTCTGCCACTGAACCGCCCGTCTGCCCGTGCCCCCTGCCTGTCTCAATCTCTTGGCCACTGTCAACAAACTTTAACAGGGAGCTATGAAATTCCTGCAAGTTTCATAAAAACTGGAGACTGCATTGAGGATGGAGAGCTGAATCAATGCCCACGCATGCCCCTGCAAAACTTCTGGCTGCTGCATGTCCAGAGCTTTGTCCAAAAGGCAGAGGCAGAGCGCGTGGTCAGAGCGTCACCATGGAAAGCTGAAGGGGAAAAAGTGCAGAGGACATGAAGGTGGTCAGGAGAGACCCTTGGGAAGGAGGTTCTGTGTAGAGGATGCTGTAGGAGGAGATCTGGTGGCTTTCTGTGAGAGGCTCCAGAGGCAGATCTGTAGGAATCCAGGTTTAATTGTTTTTGCTGCTGACAGAACAACTTAATTATGCACCGAGGCTCTCATTTGATTTGGCCTCCCTGTGCAAGTCCAGATAAGGAGGAGCACAGCTGAATGCCCTTTAGCTCCCTGGTTATCTTTAGACAGATTTCACTCTGATGTACTGATATGGGTTTTGGGGGAGGAGCTGCAATTCCTGTTCGGGGATGATCCTACCCCAGAGCAGCCTTAAGCAAGCCAGAGATGCACATGACTCCCAGGATATTCGACTGAGCTGGAGTGCTGTGAGCCCCTGGTGCTCCCCACTGACAGAGGAACGGGATTCCTCCCTCTCCTCCCACTGCTGTTGGAGCTCCCAAGGCCTAGAGGGCTGCCTTCCGATCTTAAATAAAAATCTGCATTTGTGTGAGCTGATAAGTCTTTTCAGGGTCTGCAGCTGGACTGTGAATAGGCTGTGAAGCCCTAATTTGTGTCCAGATGAGAGCCTTGTCGGGCTTTTCCCCACTCTAGTCCTTCAGGGACGCCCTGGCAGGCTCTGCAGGAGCTCAGATGAGCTGGGACTGGAGTTCGAGTCTGAAAGGGAGGGTTTATTTTTTCTCTTTCTCTCAAATTTGGAAAACAAAATAGAAGACTAAAAGGCTGTAAAACATCCAGTCTTCTACAAAACTGGTTTTTTAAATGTCTCCCTCTTTACAAAAGTTGCACGTATTGCCATTAGACATCCCTTTCTCTGTTACCTACTCACACCTCTTCAAAGTTGAAAGGAAAAATTAGTGCTGAGCCTCCTTCCCCTCATAATCAAACATTACAACACTGAGAAATTCAGAGTGAAGATTACATGGAACAATCATTCCATAACAATATAATTATGATGAAATAATTTTAGCATCTGTGGTCTGAGATGAGATTAAATCTATTTTAACAAGACATTAAGATGGGCTTTTTTCTCCCATGTGTTTTTCCTCATGGCGCCATTACAATGCAGAAGAAATTTTTTTCTTTTTAGTTGCCTCAATCTGTGATTTTTTTTCTTTGCAAGAAATCAAGGTTCTGTGCAGGGAAAATAAACTGAGAGTATTGCAGAACTTCTTTTTGTCCCTAAATTACCGATACACTCCCTCCATCTCAGCTTCATGCTGACAGTTTCTTCTTCCTGAGAATTTCCACTTTTCAGGTTTTTTTCCCCAAAAAAAGAATTTCATATTTCCTGCATCAGCAAGGTTTCTGAAGAGTTGATTCACCAGGCTTCTGAAGCTGTCAGGGAGCTCATCTTGCTGTATTTATAGCAGTTCTGAGTCACAAAGGCAGCACGGGGTGGCTGAGAGGCCTGGCAGTGCCTGGCTCGGGCCGTGGGCTCCAGCCGGTGCTTTGGAGGGCTGTGCCCCTGCAGAGTGCCTGGGACTGGCCCTGCCCGTGACTCCTGCAGCTCGGTGCCCACGCTGTCCTTCCAACCCTGCCTCAGTTTCCCAGGACGCCATGTGTGACCTGGAGGTGCAGCACCATGGTTTCCAGGGTGGCCATCACAAGGCCATAAATCCACAGGGTGTCTGTTCAGCAGGTCTTGGACCACATAATAGTCACAAATTATTTGCTCTCAAGTGAGCTAGAAGGTTCAGTTGCTCTTTCCTTTTTTTTTTAAATGAGCCTTATTTTGATGGCAAAGTCTGGGCTGATCTCAGATATCAAAGTGAACCTAAGGCTCTTTAGGGAATGATATAGTTTAAAAAGGTGTAGGTCATCTCCATTGCAGCTGGGGAGGGCTTTTCTGTCTTTGCTTCATTTACCACAGCTTCTTCCCAAAGGCAACCTCTTTCCTTTGATGCAAAATAAACTCTGGGAAACTGTTCACTCGTGGATCACCTTCTGCGGCATCCTCGGTGAGTTATCTGGCCAGCATCACATTGAAGGGCTGACCAGCTGCCTGCTCTTCCTTCTTCTGTTTTGAAGAATCAGGTGGACAGACGGAAAAGATCTTCCCGAGGAGCAAATTGGTTCCTTCGATAAACTGCTCAACTGTGAAGGCAGCTGGAGGGTTTAACTTGGGTACCTCTGCAAGAGATGGTTTCACACACCCATTATCATCTCTTACACCTACCAGGACAAGTTGCTCCTAAGGCACCAAATTTGCTGATAACTTGCTCTGCAAGAAAACAAAAAAAAAATTGGATAAAAGAGAGCTGCATTCATTGATTAAATAAATGGGAAAAGGGATTGAGCTGATGCCATGGATCATCAGCCAGCTGCCTGGGTTAGAAAAAGGGATGTCATGTTTTTTGCCTTTAGAGCAAGAAGGTCTAATCAAGGATATGCCAAAGAAAGGGAAAGCCCCACTTTCCATCTGAAGGCAGAAGGGAGTTCCAGTGAATCGCTTGGAGCCCTTGAGTTAAATGCATGTTGAGAGGAAACTGATAAAGATAAAACACAGCAATGGAAACTTGACTCAGAAAGAGCAGGTAGGTCCCAACTGTCAACAATAATCTGAACCTATAACAAGCACTCTTGTTTGAAAATGAATCCAACTGAAAATGAAAGATTAAACAAGTACAACAACGTAAGAATAAATTGCACATAAATCTCTCTGGTATTCAGGATCAAAGGAAGATTAAAGAACAAGTTATGGAAATGTGGTAGAGGCAAAGAGAACCTATTAAGTGATATCATTTAGTGAGTATATGAGTAACAGAGAGTTCACATTTAAGTTTAGAGGAAAGGGAATGAACCTGTAGCTGTTTGAAAGAGACTTGAAATGGTATGTGGCATGAATGATATATGATGAAGAAGGTTCTGTAGTCCAAACCCAACAAAAATATGATCCAGGAGCTGAGCTGGTATGAGAAAACTCACTTTCAGTTGTGTATGAAGGGTGATGGAGAAGGACAAAATTATTCCAGTCTACCCTGCAGTTTTGAGAATGCGAGGGTGGACACCAGCTACGTGAATTCCTGCTGTAGGAATGACATCCAAGTAAGGATGCAGGTGAGTCCCCAGGGCAGGGAGCACCCCTGGGAGCAGCAGGGTCCATCACCTTCCCCTAGAAGCTCTTCTTTCCCTATCTTCCTCTGTGCTGGGCTCAGGTCACAGCCTATTCTCCACTGATGATGCTTAGCAGGGACTGCTTTTCCTTCAGGAAACCACACTAAAATACTTGTCTGTGTGTGTAAGACTGTACACATTTATGCAAGCAGTGACAATATTAACACCAAAAGGCCCCATGTCTGGCACTTTGCCCTCATATTTCATAGGGTTAAAAAGTCTCTGCTGCTGTCGGGACACACACAGGAACTCCAGGACTCCCACACTGGGAACCTCCCCCGCTCCACTCGGCCGGCACAGATGCAGTCTCTCTCTCTGGGGGTGGGGGGGGGGCGGGTAGAGAACCATCTCCTCGTCTCTCCACCCTTCCATCCTGCAGAAACTGGCACAGTCCCGTCTCCTTCCATGTCTCTCCCTCTCTCTCTGGGCTCCGGCCTACCTCTCATCCTCAGGCCGCATGGCTGCCCCTCCCCCACCCAGGCCCAGGCCCAGGCCTTCAGGCCTTGGGCTGGGTGAGGGAGGAGATCTGCTCCTTTCTGCCGCCGGAACACAAAAAAGGAAGTACCTCTGCGCTTCTCTCCTTTATCTCCCCATGTTCTCAGAGGTGACACATCTCCTTAGTGGCCACACCAGATGTCAATATTCACTTCTAACCCATGATTGGTTTGACTACACCTTCCTTAAAAAACTCCCTTCCTGTCAAACCAGGACACCTTCTGACTCTTATGATATAAATAAATCAAAATGGAAAAAAAAGAGACGACCTTCTCCCTGAGGAAGCATCTCGCCCCAGCTTATTCAGAGTCTACAGCAAAATCAAACTTGAACCCATCACAGAGTCACAGAATCACGGAATATGCCGAGTTGGAAGGGACCCACAAGGATCATCAAGTCTAACTCTTGCCTCTGCACAGGACATCTCAAGGATCACACCATGTGCCTGAGGGTGTTTTCCAAATGCTTCTTGAACTCTGTCAGGCTTGGTGCTGTGGCCACTGTCCTGGGAAGCTGTTCCAATGCACAGCCACCCACTGGGTGAAGAAGCTGTGTCTAACATCAAATTTAAACCTCCTCTGACACACTTCAGGCTATTTCCTCGGGTCCTGTCACTGGTCACCAGAGAGAAGAGACCAGTGTCTGCCCTTCCTCCTCATGACCAAGTTGTAATGGCAGTGAGGTGTCCCCTCAGTCTCCTCCATCCTCTGAGAGTGTGATTACAGAGTATTAACAGTAGCCACTTCTCAGCAGTAATAAACTGCTTTTCTCTTCCACAGCTGACCCTGGCCCAGGAGCCATCACAGGGAACTGTGCGAGGGAGAGAAGTACAACTGGATAAAAACCAGGGTGGTTTGATATAGAGCTCAGAGCTGTACAAATCCCCTGTCCCCCTCTGTGTGGCATGGCTTGGAGACTTCTGGCACCTGGTCACAGTGCTTTTTTACTGCAGGAGACACTGTCAGTCTCTATCTTTGGGGAAAGAGGAAGCTATATTCAGGACAAGGGGCAAGAGGTGCCTGGGTCAGCTGCAGGGGTTAAGGGACTTCACCTTCATCTCATGTGGATGCTCGATCCTTATCATCACTACATTCAAGAGATAAGCAATGAATACATTGATAACCCTTATGTGTGTGCTAATTTCAACCATTTAATTTGATGATTTTTTTTTTCAAGATAAATTTTTTTTTTTGTGTCATCTGTAGTTTTCTTTATAAAAATATTTCAGGAGAGTTTAGAAAAGGAAGAGAATGCAACAAGCCTTTGTCAATATTTACCGTAGTGAAACCAGCTGGAAATTGAAAGAGACCAAGGTGGGGAAGATATTTGCATGTGCAAAGGATAAGTGCAGCTGAGATTATATCAAAGTAAAGAGAGTACAAGGCAGTCAGAGGTTTTGCCTTCTCTTGACCTCCCAACCCAAGCAAACAGCAGCCTTTGATAGCTTTGAAGGTTATTTCTTGCTCACACCTCAGATGGGTGTGCATTTGCTAAGTGCATTGCCTGTGGGCAATCTGATTTATGTTCAAATGTTTGCGGTACATGAGGTGCACGCAAATCTATTTTTATAGATGTATTTATTATCAAGGCATGCAAAGCACAGACTTTTCAGCCTACACTACACAAAACAGCTCAAAGCTGTGCCTGGCAGCAAAAAAGCTTTGTGGAGGTCCTGACCCAAGCCACTGTATAAGTCCCCCTACACAAGCCCAAACCCGAGCAACAAATGCCTGGATGTAGATGCTCACATCAGTGTCTCCACCTGTTGAATCAGTGAGCCAGGGGAGGGAGCAGGGACTGGGTGAGGTCCAAGTCTGGGGGCAGGGGTGAAGTGTAAGCATCTCACATCACACACAGGGGAAGGGAAGGCCGTGTCCCAGTGCAGAGCTCGGAGGTATCACTGTGCTGTCACTGCCCCTGGGACCTGACCCCATGGCCAGCACTGACCCTGCCACGCTTAACCTACCCTGAGGCACTGACCACTGCTCCCAGAGAGGAAAGCTGCTCATTTAGTGGACCCAGTGCATGTCTCATGAGACAAATTCTCCATTGCAATGTTTGTCTCTTCATCCTTGTTTGGACTTGCATTTTTCTGGCTGTTATGTAGTCAAACTGCATAAATAAAATATATCCAGCATTTTTCATCATTAACAGACTTCTCACAGTGCTTTTCATTTTTAGGCACTTCACCTTTTCAAATCACTCATTAAATATTAATAAATTAATCCCTCTCACACTCCTCTGACGCATTCAAGACATTTTCATGATGATCGTCTTATGTTCTGTTTTTATTTGAATATGAAATACATCAAGTAGATGTATCATTCAATACAATTAGCTGGCAGTTATAAACAGTGCGAGAAACCAAGCATGGCAGGCTGATTTTTCCTACATGTGTTCAATTGGCACTTAAATACAGGAAGTGAAAAAATGAAGAGCTAATGGCATGAATGACTTTTTGAAAGTTTGTGTTCTTCAACAGATTGTTTACTTGCTTCCTTCCGTTTCCATGAGTCTTTTTATTGGAAGTTATTAAAACCACCAGTAAGATCAGCAATTTTTGCTGGGCTGAATGTTTGTATTGGGATTGCATGGCAAGGTTTTGGTACAGGGGGGCTACAGGAGTGACTTCTGTGAGAAGCTGCTGGAAGCTTCCCCCATGTCCAAGAGAGCCGATGCCAGGTGGCTCCAGGATGGTCCCCCTGCAGAACAAGGCTGAGCCCATCAGTGACTGTGGTAGCACCTCTGGGATAATACATTCAAGGGGGAAACAAAACCCCAAACAACAAATAGAAACTGCAGCTGGAGAGAGGACTGAGAACAAGAGAAACAACTCTGCAGATCCCAAGGTCAGTGCAGAAGGAGGGGAGGAGGTGCTGGAGCAGAGATTCCCCTGCAGCCCATGGTGCAGCCCATGGTGAGGCAGCTGTGCCCTGTAGCTCATGTAGGACCACTGAGGTGCAGAGATCTACCTGCAGCCCATGGAAGACCCCATGCTGGAGCACCCTCGCCCCACCTTTGGGATGCCCAAAGAAGGTTCTAACCCCGAGGCAAACCCATGCCGACGCAGGTTTGCTGGTAGGACTTGTGACCCGATGGAAGGAACCCACACTGGACCAGTTTGTGAGTATCTGCAGCCTGTGGGAAGGACTCACCTTGGAGAAGTTCATGGAGGACTGTCTCCCGTGGGAGAGAACCCACCCTAGTGCTAGGTAGAGTGCAAGGGGTCCTTCCCCTGAGGAGGAAGGAGCATCAGAGAAATTGTGTGATGAGCTGAGTGCAGCCCCCATTCCCTCTCCCTCTGTGCTGCTGTGGGGGAGGATGCAGAGAATTTGGAAGTTAAGCGTGAAAAGAAGGAGGGGGGTGGAAAGGTGTTTCAAGATTCCATTTTTATTTCTCATTATCCTATGCTGATTTGATTGGCAATAAACTAATTTTTCCCTAAGCTGAGTCTGTTATGCCTGTGACAGTAACTGGTGAGTGATTTCCCTGCCCTTATTTCTACCTTTCTCTAAATCTTTTGTTATAGTTCCTCTCCCCAGCTGAGTAGGGGAGTGACAGAGCAGCTTTGATGGGCACCTGGCCTCTAGCCAGGCTCAACCCATCAGAGAGCTCACCTATACCTGGGTAAGATGCTGCACCCACAGCAGCATCTCAGGGCTAAGCAAATGTCTGTGTGATGTCCTTGGGAAAGGGATTCTCCCACCACTCCCAGCCTGGCAGGGAATTTGGGAGCAGAGCCTCTGTGCAGAGAGCTCATTTAGACCTAATCATACAAGGTGTTTGTAAGGCCTATTGTGGAAAACCATGCTATCCAGACCACTTTTCAGGAGTTACAGAGAAAATGTACTTCCAGGCTGTTGACTCTACTCCAGGGACTGGTGGCCAAGGTTTGGGTGCTGAGAAGGTGAGGACACTGCTGGTCCTGGAGCCAAGCACACCTTGCCAGCTGACAGTGCTGTCTCTGCACTCAGGAGACTATGTCCTGCAGGACAGGAGCAGGGACTGGCTCCAGACAAGCCTGATCTTGCTAGCTCTAGTGTACATCTCAGGACTTACAAATGGTGCAGCAATAATTGGGAAAAGATGCCCCATTCTGAAATTTGTGGTGCTTAGCAGGGGTTCAAACCAGTTCACATGAAGCACAGCCTTCCCTGACCCTGATGGTCTCACTCTCAAACAATGATGAAATCTGCTTGTGTGTCCTGGCGAAACCCTGGCTTGTGAGAAAATGCTGAATATGTGGAGTGACAGGCCAGCGGTGGCTTCCCAGGAAAGTGTCAGCACTGCTGCCCATCCGACCCTTCAGATCTACACAGCAGCCTGAGGCTCATGATTCAGCTGGAAGCAAGGCGAGGTCTGTTTCTAGCATGCTTTCTGCTGTTTTTTTCCCATGCCATTTAGCTTTTCCTTGGGAAGGTGATGTCCCTCTGGTGGTGCTCATTAGCAGGCTGCTGGGCAGGCAGGATTTCAGCAGTGACAAAAATCCCAGACAGCCCTATGGCAGGACAATTTCACTGGCACCACACAGTCAGCCAGTGCCCGGCCACCAGGTACCCAGGACTCCTTCAGGGGGAGTGGAGGGCGTCACTGCTACAGGAACTGCAGTCCCTGTGGGGGCACTTTGCTGAGCTGGAACGTCTCTGTGCATTACTCATGCTGGGTTCTGCCATTCTCCTTGTCACCCCCTGCCATGTCGGAGGTGTTGGACTCTCTGGTAAGACTTGTACCTGATAGCTGAGGGCAGCGTGCTGCTGGGAACAGGAGCAGGCACACGCTAACGTGAACCGATGGGATGATATTGATTCCTCCACGGCAGAGATCAGGGATCTGGGCTGCCTGTGGGCCCGTGGGAGCCCCTGGGTCAGGCTGAGCCACCTGGCTCCAAGCCTCTCACTGGGATGAGCTGTCACGTTCCTCTCACACTGAATGGAAAGCAGGCACGTCCGAGGTATGATACACCTGGTCTCCCTCTGACATCTGCTCTGGAGCGAGACCTCTGCCAGTCTCTCTTGGCTAACTGCAGGGGGAGGCGAGGGTGCCTTGCTCCAGGTCAGGTGAGCTGAATCCCAAACTAGGTGGGCAGCACCTGTGTCCTGCTTTTGGTCATCCTGCTGCACCCACGCCCAGCTGGCTGTGGCAGCTGTGTCCTGGGCTGGCAGAAAGGTGCTGCCTCTGGAGAGCACAGCTGAAAGTGAAGAGGCTGTGGAGGATAGATACATGTCGGGATGCAGGGAAGAGGGGGGGAAAGCTTTGCTAAAGCTGTACTCAGGCCCCATCTCAGGCCCTTTTGAAGAACCAGCTCTTTTAGAATTTTATTTTGGTAAGGAAAAATATAGGATAAACATGCTACAACTGCTCTCTCAGCAATGTGGTGTTCAGGAATCACTCACAGCCAAAAAATACTTGTTGAGAATGGCATCATCTATTGTCTGAATTTCTATCTGGTCAGCATCATGCAAGATCATGTCTGCATAATGCAGCAGCTTTATGCAGCCAGTTTCTGCAGGAGTCACTCCATGTGCAGTCCTCTCATCCCTATTTCCAGCCCCGCACACCACGGCCCAAGAGCACTTTGTATTAGCAGAATATATGAAGTTCTTACATGTTTTACAACTTACTGGGCACCCCATCTCATGACTGTCCGACAGTCCTGTGTGTCTCCCTTGGGCATCACCACCTCAGACAATCACCCAGTTGCCTCTCCCAGCTCTTGTGTCTAGTGCCACCATGGCTTTTGTACCAGTGGCCACCTGTAATTACTTTCTGGCTGATAATTGTTCTGCTGCAGCATCTCTCCTTTCATCCCCATTCAAAACAATGCTCCAGCACCAGGGAAGTTTTTACTCTAGCACTCTGAAGCTGGGAAGTACAGAGCAAAGCCAAAAGGGAAAGCACTTAAATAGGAGGAGGTTTGCCAAGCTGTGATGTTACAAACAGCTGCTTTGTTGACAGCTCTGTCACAAGGAAATTGCCTCCCCCCATGCTCAGTGCTTCTAGAAATGGTATTGTTGGAGCAGATTGTGTCTTTTTGCTTTTGAAAAGCTGTTGGGTGCTATACTTCAGGAGAATATGAACTGGAAAAGTTTTGAAACCCTACCAATATTGTCAGGGAAAGGAGAGATCTGTGCTTGCTTTGTGCTTCCTGCCCCTTTCCCCCTCCTTCAGCGCTCTCACACTGACGCTTGGTTCCTATTAGAGCCAAATGCTGTTTCCTCACATAGGGACTGACTCTGTTTAGCAATTTTTAATGTAATCCTGAGCCAGAGAAACAACATGAAACAATATCTGCCCCTTGGTGGAAGCACTGGTGAGCAGCAGCACTGAGACAAAGAGGAGGCTGGAGACTTAGAAGTTTGCAACTTTGCTAAAAAAAGTCATTATGATGCAATTCAGCTGCTTGGAGCAGATGTTTGACCGGCCCACTGCTTCAAAGGGAGGCACAGCTTTAAGAAAGCACAATCTTGGTTGCAGATTATTAACATAAAAAGCAATAGCCTTGAGTATCTAAACATTTACAGTGAGACAAAAGGATCGAGGGCTCTGTCCTTCAGCCTGCACCGTGCGACAGTGCCTGCCCTGGCTACACATCAGGTGCTCACAGGTGGGATGTACCCAATTTTGGCACCAGGCGGTTAGGAAAGGGGGGTCAAAATGACTTGGTGAATTCAGGTTTCCAAACTTCATGGGTATTTTACTGCCCTAAATCACCTGGCTTTGTCCAGAAGTCATTGCACCCAGCCCTGGAGGAGTTGAGAGAGGCAAGAGGAGCTTTTCTTCATCTCCTGTTTGCTCTACAGTTACCTGACACCACCAGCAGCCTTTTACTGCTCTTTTTTGCTGCAGCTGCTGGAAGTAGCCCAGGTGTGGTGCTGGGTAAGAAACCAGCTGAGCTGCCCTGGAGAGGCTGAGGGCTTGTAAGTTGCTGATGGTTACAGCTTGACTGAGCAAGGAGCCAGGTCTGCTCTTGTGCAAGGTGCGGTTAAGGGAAAGGATGTTGACATAAACCTAATTACAGCTATTGGGAAGTTTTAAGTCTCTCTGTATTGGAAACACTAGCACTTCTACAGCTCAGCTATTTTGTAGTAGTTCTGGATAGTTTAATTAGTGTGTCCTCTCACTCATGAGGACAATTTCAGTTGTACAGTAGCTGTTGCCACAGTAGCTTTTAGTTTCATGTATCCCGTCGGATTTTACTTCCTAGATCCCAGCTGGTTTGTATTCCTCATGTTGCTGTTCTCCTGTACACAGATGTACATATTTACATGTATATCTGTAGTTATAAAAGGAGGAGAAGCCAGGAGTCCACAAGGAGACGTGCACTCTGTACCCCAGTCATGGGTACAGGCTGTGACACGTCCCCCTGGCCAGCAGCTGTGCCAAAAATGACTGAGGTTGCCACATCAGACTTCAGCCAGCTCCACACTGCCATCTCAGATAAGGGAAGCCATGTACCAGGCTGTGTTAGCTGGAATGTGGCCACCAGCTGAGAAGCTTCCTCCCTCCTCTACCTGGAATTCAAATGGAATATTGTGCCCAGTTCAGGTGTCCTGGTTCAAGGTGGTGTAGAGAAGCTTGAGAGGGTCCTGTGGAGATGGACCTTAGTCCCCTTGGGGAGATAAAGCGCAGCTGGACTTCGTTTTCCTGACCAAGAGGTGGCTAAGGACTAAGGTGATAGCAGCCTGCAGTAAACATGGTTACAGCAACAAAGGACCTGAGCTGTTCTCAAGTGCAGGGCGATGGCTTTGACTGTAGTTTGGGAAGTTCAGGATAGACAGAGGGAGAAAATGCTTTGCAAGGAGGGTGCTGCAGCCCTGCAGCAGCCTTCTCCAGCCTCTGTCCCTGGAGATTTTCACAGCTCTGCTAGAAGAAGCCATGGCTAACTTGATGCAGTGCTAGCCACACTCCTGTTCCAGGTGGGAGGTTGGACTGGAGACCTTGAGAGGTCCCTTCTGGCCAAGACCACTGTGAACACACACAGAGTACCAGCACAGCCACACCACACTTCCCTGGATTGCCACCAACAGCTGGCAGTAAATATTTTTCACTGTTTTGCTTGTGTAGCTACAATCCATCCATCCTGTGGATGAAGAGATCTGTGGGACAGAGGTCATCTCTAGATCTGCATCTACCATGATCCATAGCACAGCGAGGTACCATGTACGATTCAAAACCAGATAAATCCTGCAAAGGAATATGGCTGCAGTGACTTTCCACTGCATGAGTAACTCAGCAGAAAACAGAATTAGGACTTCACCTCGGGCAAGATTTGCTGTAACCACTCATCAGCTGTGTTTTCAGGTGTGCTTTCCCTGCAGCAGGGCACCTGCAGCCATTTCCCCATCAGTGAAAGTCTTTTCCAGCCAATCAATCTTCTATTTATCCATCAAATCATGAATGCCTGTTGACTCTTTAGCAGAGCCTGACCTTAAATACGTTTGAAACAGGAGGCTAACTCATGTGGGCAGGTGTGTATGTGTGTGCATTTTTGTCTGGAGATGTGTGTGGTGAAAGGGGAAGGTCTGACCAGAATCAAACAAAAATAGAATCCTAATCTCTTTTCTGTGTAGAGCAAATTGGAGCAGATAGTTTCCAAATGAAATCTGAGATGATACCAGCTGCCTGCAAACTGTACCTACTTCAAAAATAAAATCCCACTGCCTGCAAGTCATCCTCATCTATGTCTTCTCAAGTACAATCTCCTTTTACCCAGAGTGTCCCATAAGATGTGGGTGTTAAAGCCCACCATTTTGAATTGAACAGGGCTAATTTTAACCACATGCTGGGGTAGGACTGTGGCCCCTTTGTGTCCTGCTTCCTTCAAGGACAATCCCCTTCTTCCCCAGGAAAACTGCTCTCCTGCAAAGAGAAATTACACAAGTATCAAATAAAGACTGGATTTCACACATCTTAAAAAAGCCCCTATGTCCCACCAAAAGATCCTAAGCAGCAGAACAACTTGTGTGAGCAATGAACAGTGGAAATGTTAAAGCAACTTTACAGGAACAGCAGAAGAAATGAACAAGCCATGAAGCACAAGCATATTGAATAAATGCTTTGCACATTGATGTAATGAGATTCAGCTGACCAAGACATTTATATGGGGAAGAAATCACGGTCTCGTTGCAATCAATAGACAAGTTGCCACCGACTAATGGAGCCCTGCTTTCATGATGTTTATATTGCAACATAAGCCAAGATGCTTGTGAGCTGTCAAAACCCTTTAGAGCCATTTGTCCCAACAACCCCACAGTATCATCCCCTAATACTGTATTATGCAAAGAGACCCCTTTTATTTTTATTAGAGCTAATTCACCAGATGGCTTCTCTCCCCCTCCCCTCCCTGCTTTGATGTAGCAAATGCAAGCAAGTGATTTTGCTGACAACAGATCAAGGCACAGATCAGTGCTATTTGCCATGCACAGAACATGAAAAGCAGAGCAGGGACTGTCGGGCAAATCTTACATGTTTGTAAACAGCGAAGAAACCTTTGCAGACACGTGGGAGGCGAAGCAGCCCTGCTCCCATGGCGTGAGGGTGGGCTGCAGGTTCCGCTCCTACAGACCTGCAGGGAGTCGGGTGGGGAAGGGGGTGAATTTCTGCATATTGATGAGAGATTAGACCTGCTGGTGACACTGAACGAAAATTAATGAGGGAGCAGAGAGGCGCCTTCAAAGAGGAAGGAGTAGAAATAACGCAAATGGGCAACTCTGTCCTAGAAAAATAAGCATGGACAGACAGATGGACGTGTTCCAGTGACCCAGCCCAGGTTACAGTGCCAGTATCATGGCTTTCTTTTCATGTAGCAAGGCTTTTAATTGTAAGTTTTAACAGAAACAACAACAGAAAGCAAATAACGGAGCCAGGAAGTCCAGCAGCCAGAAAGGACATCATTAAGAAATAAAAATTCAAACTCCCTACCACTGTGAACACAGCCCTAGCAATCCTCACAGAAACTGTGTTCTTCGCTGCAAAAACCTGTGAAAAACAGAAGAGCAAAAACAACAGTCCCCAAATCTCATGTAGGTTGTATTCAAAAGATAGCCCCCCAAAAGCAACCAAATTTAATGCAGAATAAACCACAGTTTTTTCCAGGCTTGCAATGCTGAGCTCACCTCTCACTGAGGTGAGAATCTGCCCTGGGAACAGTGTGCTCCATTACTGATGGTGCAGCCCTGTTTGTGACAAACTTCCCAGCCCCATATGGGGAGCTGCTTTGGCTGGAGGTGAAACCCAGACGCCTACAGCCATGAGGGAGAGGTGTCTCTCCAGAGTTATTTTCCCTGCCTGCAGCAAAAGGTGTTCCAAGGACACCTGGAGTCAGGGGTGGGACCTGCGTGTTAACTCCATTTAGTGTCTGCGATCAGGAATGGTGCACATCACCTTGTGCCACACACGGGGCATAACAAATGCCCTCGGTAAAGGGTGGGCACACGTTTTTATGGCATATTACAATGATTGACACGGTTTTGAAAATATATGTGCTTTTAATCCAAGACCGTAATTTTATGCAATGCTGAAGGCAGCTGGGCTGGGCTGCAGAACAAGCAGTTGCATGAGTAGAACACAACAGCATCCTGCTCATTTATGCATGTCTGCCTCCTGCATGGACTCTCTGCTGTCTAATAAGGCTACAAGCCACGAGTGAAGGTTTTCCAGCTGTTGGGACATGTTCGCTGCTACAGATTCCCCTGTGTCTAATTAAGCTCATGGCTCATACTCCCCTTTGGTGATGGTGCTAACAGGTTCTCCTCTCCTGCAGTGGCTGCTTATTTTCATGAGAAATGGAGTGTAAAATCACTGGGACCTCTGCTGCTGTGGGAGATCTGATTAAAATCCTGGGTTTCAGGATTTATTAGGAAGAGGAAACTGGCTGGCAGACATATAAGTAAGTGAGGCATTGACTTTGCTCACTATCATGTTGCTCTTGTCAGGATCCAGCCTGAGGGAACCCTGATGCAGCCCAGGCTCAGGAGAAGAGCCAGAGCAAAGAGCACAACCATCTCAAACAACCAACCTCAAAGAACAGAAAGAAGTCCCTGGCTTTAAACACGGTGAAATCATCCCTAAACATATATGCCTTGTTTAATGCCTTGCTCTGGAACTGTCTGCCACATAGTAAAGTCTATTTCAGTGAATCCCCTGAAGACTGGATTCCCTGACAAACAGTTTTATGTGCACCTTGTAAATTGAGGCAAATGGCTGACATTTTCCAGCTTCACCATGAAGTGGGTTCCCTCCTGGTGAGGGAGATGTGGAAGATCTCAGGACAAAGAGACCTGGTACATGGACCAGGGAGATTTGATTCCACCCAGAGCACTTGGCTTGATCTTTTTTTAGGCAGTATTTGCACTGCCATAGAGGGTAAAGGGATTTGTGTGCCTGGGAACCTGCTTAAGGTCTGTGGGAAGACACAACTCTTACTCTTCATTTTGCATTGCTCTATAAAGCAACACAGGAGTGGGAGTTCAGAGCCCCCTTTCTGGGAGGCAGTAGGGCCTCCCCACCACTGTCCATATCTGGGGAGGTCATGGAGGAGCCCACTGAAACCCATCAGCCATTCTCTGGAGAAAGAGACCTCCACACTGAAGACACCTGGGAGCCTCATTTATTCAGTAAAAATTCTCTTTCACCCGCAACAGATGAAACTGTGTAAAAACCTTCTACACTGCTCTTGGACTTGTCCCATCAGAAGACCTCAAGTTCTTTCTCCCAGTAACATCAACAGATTTGAACGGGAGTTGCTGTTTTTTCTGTTTCTCCCTCACAGATTTTTTTTTTCTGGCAACACCCCTCCAGAGCAGCACATTATCACAAACAAAGTTAAACTGCTTGGTTTCCATTAGTAACATGAGCAGTAAAAATAGAAGACAGGTGTTTCTTAGGAGGTGTGAAAGATTAACGGGATTTTCTTGGATTGTGGCTGATGCTGTCACTGTAAGCTATCTGCTTTTTTTTCCCTCCACCAAAGAATATAGGAAAATTTTCAATAGTATTCACTGGTGCTTAGTGAAGGTCAGGCAGGTTTGTGCCTGCTGTGCCTGCAGTCCCTGCAGGCAAAGAGGAATTGCAGCGAATAACCCCCTCCTTTGCCCATATGGATCCAGGGTCTCCTTTCGGACATCCTTGCAAACTCTCGGGTGCAATTAGCACAGGACCTCCGTGGAGAGAATTGCATGGAGGATTAAGGGCCTCAATACAAGCAACTGAGCCGTGGTAGAACAAATGAACAAGAAAATACCCAAACTCCTGTGTGAGTTGAGTTCAGCACTTCATCTGGGATCTCCAAAAGAGTTTTAGTCATCCTCAGTAAAAGGTGATGCTCTGTGTGACCCAACATGCCTGTAAGACATGTTCAAGATGCATTTTCCCAGTTCCCATTTTTGAGACTTGCTGCACTAGAAGTCTGGAAGACTTTTCCATGCACCTTTCTCTGAGCATCTTCTCCCAACATCTTGCACTGAGGGTTTACCATAGTGGCTAGTCGGTGGGAAGGGCAAGGAGACAGGATGGCTTCAGCCCTAGTGAGTTTACCTTCCTCTCTGTGCCAGAAGAGCTGTGCCTGTGCACTCTACAGGTTCTGAAGAAGGGCATTTTCCATAATGAGAACCAGCATCAGCAAATGCCATTAAATACTTCCCTGGCATCAAATGCACAAACAATCTGAATGAAGCTACTGGGCCCCATAGTTGTGTACAAATCTTAAATATCCTGCTGAACCAGCTGAAAACACCACTGCGTGCGAAAGCCAGCCAGGCGTTTTCCCCCCCTCCCTTGCTTTGTTTACCTCCTGCTCATGTCAAATGCTGTATTAGGGCTGCAGTGTAATATACAGCATTTGAACTTCTCCTTTGTAGTGAGCAATGTCAACAGACCGCTTTTCCTGATGAAAAGATCCTGAGCCCATAAATATCACCCTGGCATGCCATACGTTGCTCCCATTGTATAAATCTTCCCACAGTGCTCACCTCTGCTCCTGTACCATAGCGAGATAAATGTGATGCTTAAGGCCTGATTTATTTCAGTCAAAGGACAAATAGTTTGATATCAAAAGGAGCTTCGCAACAATTAACATGACAGGCAAGGAGGATTAGCTGTTGTGATTTTTGGTGTGGCATAAGCAGGCAGGTGCTGTTATTTGGGCTGCATCCCTCCCCCGCACCCCTTCTCATTAAAGAGATAGTTATTGTACTGCTGTGAAAAGAGCAGCTGCTGTGCCTGAATTTCCCTATCAGCCACTGTTTCTAGTGTTGGTATGAATCGGGGACACATTGTTGGGCTTTAATTAGCCCTGAGTCCCACCACCACAGGACTGCCCTGCTCTGACATGCACCCCATGATGCTTGCGTTGAACGTGCATTAATCTCCTCACTCCTGAGGCCTGGGACACAACCTCTTCAAGAAAAAAAAAAAAAAAGAAAAAAAGATACCTTTATAGAATTTGCAAAATGCTTGGCTTTTTGCTAAGCAGCCAAATGGAATATAACCTTCACTCTTGACTTCTCTGAGTCCCATTATAATTTTTGAGATCTTTGTTGTTGGTGCTGACTCTAAGGTTTCAACAGATGAAAACCTACTTTCGAACAGATGAAAACCAGTTTCCAAACCTGAGTCTAAACTTCATGGGGGAGCAACATTTGACAGGCACTATTTGGCACTGACTTTTTCCAAGGATTTGTGTGAAGTTGGCTTGTGAAGCAGAGTGGATACATTAAGGCAAGGCAGGTTGCCAGCAAAACTAAGAATGACAGATCCCACATAATTACTGTGTTTTCACTGTTATCACCAAAGGTTAGTTTAAAAACAAAGAAAATCCCAGAAACTGTGGACTATCCAGAGGATCAAAACAGTTGAGGCACATTTGTTGGTGAGATGCAAGAGTTTCTCAGCACCCTCCCTGATCACACTCCTCTTTCCCTCTTTGCTCAGGTGAGAAGAGCAGACTCTGTTTCTGGACCTGGGATATTGCCAGCTGCCTTTTGCTGTGATCCTGGTACCTCCCCTAAACTGAAAACTGGGGCCAAATCAGGACAGGGACAGGGCATTTCTGTAACACAGCAGAGCACTTGTGCAAAGCCTTCCTGGTGGCCTGCTTCTGATCATGGCCAAAAATCAGTTCCTGCATAAGGCTGTAAGGGCTGGAACCAGTTGCTCCAGTAAAGCCATACTGGAATGAGTTACCAAAGCAACTATGTCCAGATGAGGATTTTACACTGTTTTCTGTAGTCTAGATCTAAAACCACTCTTCAAACTCTTAAATATGTCGTGCCTACTAAAAACTCCCAACCGGTGCTCTTTTTTTTAGCCTTTATCTCAGACTGGCCCTGAAAACACAAAACACCTGAGGAAAAACAGAATTCTTGCTGAGGCCTGAAGAGTTAATCCCTCTGCAAATTGTCTGCCAGCTGGTAGGAAGATCTTTGCAGCACAGCGATATTTTCACCTGCTGTTTGTGTAGCCTGTAGCTAAGATGAGAGCTGGAGTATTTTTGTGGGGAAGTTTTGCCAGCCCGGACTGTCCCACAGGGAGTGCTCTCCAGCCAAGAGAGAGTGTGCACGTGCATGTGGGGAGACCACAAAAAGAAAAGGCGCCTCACTCAAAATATTGCAGGATTTCTCAGGTTGAGAGTGCAGAGATGTTCCAAACAGCCTTCAACTTCAACCAAAATCCTGATGTTTGCTGCTGGTTTTTTAAATCATTTTTGCCTCAGTTCTGCTTGGTGAAATTCAGATTTATTGTCCCCTGACTGAGGTCTATTCAGATCAAAAGTGGTGGTGGTATGGATTTGGTCACAGCTGGTCCATGGGAGATGAATTTGGCTCAGAGCTGGTACAATGTCAGTTATTGATATTCTGTTAGTCTTCAGCTTGAAGGTGCACGGATGTTATTTTACTACTTCTTTCGAGGAGATCGATTCTAAATCTATGTTTTTCTTTCTGCCCAGACCATACCTGCAAAAATAATAACAGCAGAGTTAGTGTCTTCCCAGTGACTGCTGAACTCTCTAACACAGCCTCTACAGCCCCATAATAGTAGCTGGCATCAGATCACAGCAGTTGATTTAAACTCCACTCCTTGTTCAATAGACCAAAAATAAAAATAATGCTGAGAGATGAATCAAACCCGAGTTTGTGGGTTTCAGGCTTTTTTTTTTTCCCTTTCCCTGAACACAAAGAAGAAAATGTGGTTTTTAGTCTAGATTGCTTGTCTTCCAAAGAGATGAAAACAATAAGAAACTAGTACCAGGTCCCGCAGGAACAGACAAGAACAGCGACTCGCTTTGTAACATTTGTTGTGTGCACTGAAACATCCACTGTGGGGTCTTGCTGAGCAGGAGATAATTTCCCCACCCTGCAAATATATATTTTTTAGATTAAAAAATAATCCAGACCTAAGGAGGGTAAAAACATCAAAAGCAAAACATATATGAGAAATAAAAATCTGAAAAAGTCAGAACACATCTAAGAAATAATTCCCTTTGACTCGAAGCATCTCTAGTTTTAATATAACTTTAGTCTCACAAGAGTAATTAATTTTCTAGACAGAAAGAGCAACGAGCATATTTTTTGTCTTAATATGCTGCTGCTAATTCACTGTTTCAAAACTACCTTCTGTAAAGGGGAAAAAAAGGGAGGGGGAGAATAAAAAAGCTGAAAAATGCATCAAAACTGACCATTTCCCACAAAGCCAGTTTTCATTTCTGCATATCAGCATTTTTGAGCAAAACAAAGCACTATACAACTTTCTTGAGCAGCTCTATTCAAGCAGGACCCGAGGCCAGCAGGGACACTGCTTTAATGTCATGATGTAGCTGCAGAGAACAAAATGATTCTCTTTCCCCCAGCCTGTATGGCAGAGAAATTATAAAGGGGGGGAATTACTATGGTAATGACCACATAGCTGCTGCGTGTTTATGCAGATTGATGACTGACGAGCCAAATCCCAGGGTCTTTACGTCAGTAAAGCTCTGCCTGCCTCCTAAAAACTGCAGTCCAAAGAATCTGCCCAAGAAACTGGGGGAGAGGTATTTTTTAAGTGGATTTGAAAATATTTCAGTGGCATATAAACCCCATTCTTCTTACACATGAGGGCATTATTTTGAACAAGTCAGAACTGCTTTTCCTAAATGTAGAAGGGGAAACTACCCTGAGTTCCCTGGAAATGGCCGTTGCTTAGGCTGGGATTAAACAATACCCATTCAAGCATCAGGATTTTCAGGGTTAAAATGACAGGGAAGAAAATGGGATCTTGCCTGTTCCCGTTCCCAGTAATGTCTAGCCAAGCTGACACGAAAGATAAAGTTCACTCTTCCCTCCACTTAACTGGTGCTGGGAAAGGGATTCACACCCAGGAGAAAAGGAGACATGGCATCAGTCATGACTTCTTGGCATAAATGAAAGGAAATTTTGACAGGCATAAAAATGTTATTTTCTCATGAAAAGCTGCTGCTTCAATACACGAATGGGGATGCTTCTCAAGAAAGCAAAAGAAAGGGGAAAAGAAAAGAGCAGTCTCTGTCTGGTGCCAGTTTATAATAATTCACAGTATTGCCCATTTCTCACTGCATAATGATCTCAGGCAAAGGAAATGATGAACTCTTATTTCTGGATTCACATTTTAAATATCAAAATAATTGGGCCAAGGAAAGGTCATCCCTTCCCACTGCTGTTAGCCACGCTCCTTCCCTGGCAGCCCAGGGCTGTTGCAATAGCTTTTAGCACCTTGGAAGGATTCACATTGCTGGTAACACCAGAATCATCCTGGGAAAGGGGCTGGGAGACTGCTGGTGTCTGCTGGAAACTGGAAAATGTGGGCTGCCACATGCTACTGGACATCCTTCATGCACCCAGCTGTGAGCTACCTGTCACATGCTGGGCTGTGGTGCAGCCAGCAAGGCTTTGTCCCTTGTGTAAAAAGCTAATCCCAGGATCTCACTCAGCCATACCTTGACTTTAGCTTGGGCAAACATCTAATCTTCAGCTTTGTCCCCTTCTGGAGACCCTACAAGCCAAACCCATGGCCTGAAGAGCAAGGCGCATGCAGCTGCCCTGACATCATCCTGGCTGGCTCTGCACTCCTTATCACTAACTCCAAATACAGGGTCTGTGGGGGTTCCTGTCACCCTCATTCTGCTTTATCCCCCTCTGCATGTCTCAGCACTCACCCAGAGTTTGACTCTGAAGAACCCCACGTACCCCTGCATGATGTTTATCCCATCAAGTCCTCCTTTTCAGCTATCTCCAGACAAACCTATGGGCCTCAATCTTAAATCTTGCTAGTAAAGACCAAAATGTGACCCAGACCCAGGGCAACGTGAAGTCCTACTCTAACGCTAGGCCAGGGATCACTAAACACCCACCCCCAACCTTAAATAATTTAGATGTTTTCCCCTATTCCTGCTTGACTTCAAAGGAATCCATCTTTAGTTATTTTCTCTAAGCCCTGTACCTTTTTTCCATGCCCCACAAGCCGCAAGCCGGGGCTCAGCAGAGCATCTATAAATCAGCCGCAGAAAGAATCGCCCCTGCAATGACTGAAGCTCTTTGTCGTTTGCAGGGCATGTGTGTTCATGTTTGTTTGGTTTGCACACACACGGAGCACTCTGAGAGCCTGTGCTCTGGAGAGGAGACAGCCAATCTGCATTGCCCTGGAGGCCTGGGGTGAGATTAACTGTAGGACCTGTGATTCGTTGCTACCTGAATGGTGTGCATGCTGTCAGTTTGGTGTGTCTTTATTTCTAAGTGACTCACATTATACAAATCAATTGCTAATTCAATTAATCATGAAAAACATGCAAAAGGACATCTCCAGGAGCTGATTTAGAGCATGTTATGTACGGGTGATTGAGCAAAGAAAGTTAATCTGGGTCAGAAGACTTTGATTTTTAATTCTTAATGTCACAGATTTCCATTCTTTTGAACTAAAATCTGACTTACAATTTATTTTTCTGAGGGTGCAGCTTTATAGCTCCATTGACATTGGCATGTGTGGTCATGCATACTGAGTCTGTTCTCTTATGCCTGACAAATAAGAGCTTTTATGGATGCACAGATCAATACAAGCTTAAGATCTATAAAGGGCTGCCTGGCAGTATTCATATGCAGGACACATCTCATTGCATTTATCCACAAAGTTGTTTTCAAGAGATTAAATTATGATTTCATTGCATTCTTCTCTCTCCATTCTGTGAGAAACAACAAATTTTGATCTTTTGTGTTGCTTTGCAGTTTCTGGCCTAAATCTAACTAAAAAAAAAAAACCCAAAAACCAACAAAACCCAAACCAAGTCAAAAACACCAGGTGAAGAAGGTATGAGTTTGTTGCGCAAAATAATGCCTCCATCATAATTTGTATGGAAGGCACCCCAGGGATTCAATGGAAAACAATTGTCTGCACCTCTTGCAGCAATGTGATAGGGGTATAAAGTGACTACAGTCCATTGTGGGGGGAAACTCACATGGTGGATTCCTCCTAGAGACCTGAATCAGAAATTTTCAGGATGTAGGAAACTCAGCCATGACGAATCAAGTGTCAAAGATTTCAGGCTTAGATGCTAATATATGCTTTAGTCCAGAATAGGATGCTGAGTTCCCTCCTGACAGCATGAAAATCTGACATTTCTGTTTTGTGGATAGCCCTAGGAAAGAAACAGGGCCATAAATAAAGTGTGTCAATGCACAGAGTTAGGAGAAGAGGTTCAAGAAGCTCCTACTTGTCACTGAAACTATAAGCAATCCTAGTCCCTGCTTGCCCTTTAACTTGTGAACTGCTCCCTGGCTTCTGGGAGAGCCCTGGGGACAGTGGGACCCTGACATGGGGCTGTGTCTTTCTTGTGTCAGCTGCCAATTCCTGATTCCCTGCTGCAGTCTTGGGAGAGTTGCCCTGACCCAGCCGAGGTACCCCGGGCCAGTCACTGGGTGATTCACCTCCAGTCATCACCGGCGTGACGGAATGCACAGCCTGGCTCCATCTGAGAGAGGTTCCTTGGGTTTGTTGGGAGGGAGGAGGTACACAGCCTGCACTGGGCAATACCATAGCTCGGGTCAGGGAAGTGATGCAGCACTGGGGTCCAGATGGATTTATTAATTCTATTTCTCCATCAGGCTTTTTCACTCAGTCAGGCTGATTCCCAGACTGGAGCTGGTTTCCATCCTGGCAAATCTGAGTTAACTCACCACTGAGAGGTGGTAAGAGGCTAAATGGATCCGCAGGGAACCATTACATGGAGTTTAGCAGGCAGCTGCTAGACTCCCTCCCATATACAACATGCACCATTTGGGTTTTCCCAGATAAAGCACAGTATCATGGAATTTGAGAAAACCACGGGTTGGAAGTGATCTCAGGAAGCCCTTAGTGTGATCTCCTGCAGGAAGTGGTGCCAGCTGTGAGACAAAAAGACTTTCACAGTGGGTGCTCCAAACCTAGGACAAGGCTCCAAACCTAGGACAAGGCTCCAAACCTGGGCGGACCAATGTTTTTAGGAAATATTTGATGAGTAGCAAGAGATATGATTATTCTGGGAAGAAAGTTATTAATTCCAGATGAGGAGAAATCCCTAAAGGGCACAGACTGTCTTCATGACTTTGAAGAAGGTCAGCAGCAGAGAAGCTGTGCACGGGGAGGTAAGGTTCCAACATAATTGAATATACGCTTTATGCAAGGGGTTGGAAACAAATGTGTTAAGGCGGCAAGTACAGCATTACCAACACTTCATAGAGCAGAGCTACTCAATGAGCACGAGCAGGTAATGCAGGTGACGATGATGCATTCTCTTGTCGCTCATCTGGGTAGAAATGGCTGGGCTGCTGTTCTTCTGAAAGGCACAGAAGCACTTAGATGGATAATCAGAACACAAAAGTGACCCTGCAAGAAGAGCACAAGCTGTTGCCGCTCTTTGTATCCACGCACCCCCACTGTTGAGGGTTTCCAGAGTCAGACACACGATCTTCATAGAAGTAAGGTGAATGCTCCATTTATTTACATTATCTCACATCCTTTTATCTAGTTACAAAGTGTCCACGCACCAAGCAAATCCCTGTGATTGGTTACACACAGCATTTCATGCACCCAGTGTCTCTGTCTCATAGGCTACCTCTGGGGCAGCACGCGTCCCCCCCTGCTCCTGTGCTCGTGGCTTGCACGTCTCTCAGCTTCTGTTTAGGGCCTCTCTGTTTTCATTCCTTCTCTCCTTCAAGGCCAGGATGTTTTCGCCAGGGCCCGTGGAAGCCTGAGCTCGCCGTGCACCTGTCGCTCTAATAATATTCCCACATTTCCCCCGTTTTTTCTTTTTACACAAGTTAGGCATTATTAACAATTTGATGCATCACACTCTTTGTATAAGTCATCACACAACTTAATAGNCCCCACTGCTGCTTCCTCAGAAGAAATGTGTTAGGCAAAATCTCTTACCCAGAGCTTGATGTCCTGCAGCCCCAGTGAGGAGAGGAGATCCCGACCAAAGTCCCTTTTTTGGGACTGGTTAAACAACACTACTCTGATTATACCTTGGATCAGGCCCTGCTTCCTCTGTAGCACATCTCCCAAAGGCAGCAAGTACCCTGTGCTCTGATCCTCTGGACCCATGAGTAGTGTTAAAAGTTTGAGGCAAAGGCTATATGACAGGTCAAACAAATCTTTGATGGCAGAGCTGGAAAAGACTTCAAGAAGCCACTGAATCCGCCTCCCTGTTCCCATTTCATTGGCAAAACATGGTTCTCTGTTTAAAGTAAAATTAAGCTTCTTGAGCCCACCAAAATTGTTTTGTAAAACAATTAACCTAGCTGTCCCTGGTGGGACTGTAAACCAGGATGGTGCAGAGAGGCCAAGCCTAGAGGAAGGCAAGCCTACAGCCATACAAGAATTTCAATCTTCTGCCTTTATACTCCTGCCATGCGTGCTGAACAGGCCACCATGTTCAGGAATTTTCCTGGGCAAGTGCAAAGGTTTTAGTGATTGCTTGAGTGACGTATGTTACCCAAGAGAAGGTTTGAAGAAGGGCGGATGTTTCCCTACCAATCACCCTCTGCACACATGAGCACATTCAGCACCTTTCTCCTCCCACAAACAGTTCATTGTATGTATTTTCTATTCACTGACTGGCTAATCAGTGTGACAAAGGTTATATTGCTTATTTCTTTGTAGATGCTTAAGAAGATGAAACAACTTCATAACTGGAACAATTAATCACAATAACTCGTTGATGGAATTGATGATCTTACCCAATGGCCAGTTAGGTCAATAGCAAATTTGGCTTTTGGCTGTAATTTACAGCTGCCTGCACAGCTGGAAATTCTGATTATTCTCTACAGAATCCTTCCCCAATGTTGATACAAGATGTGGTGCACTTAGACACTTTCTACTTGGAAAGCTTCAGTTCTTTCATTTAGAAAGACCCCATGATCAGGTTAGAGACTTCCAAATTCCACCTGTCTTGCTTTGATGAATGTGGTTAGGAGAGGCAATCTTTTTTTGCAAACATCTAACTTTGTATACCTGGAGCTTGCAGTACTGCAGTGGGGTCACAAACTCCTCAACTTTGGACTTCTCCTCCTCTTCACTCACCCTTTTACAGCTGCTGTGCCACATACAGGGCTCTGTGTGTTCAGGGCATGTCTCCCACTGACATGACTGCTTTGCCTCAGGCCTGCCAGGGGAGGCTCCTGAAGACTCACTCAGGAGGAAGTTTCATGGTGTTTTATTAGCTTTTATGTTAATATGCACTGTACATTTTACCAAAGATCCTGCAGGATGGCTGAATGCTGAAATCAGGACCTGAAATACGTTTGGTCTTGGAGTCAATTTCCTGTTGGGCTGCAGTGTGGTGCTGATGACCAAAAATCAAGTCTGTTTCTTTTCCCCTGCCTATTTCCCAAATCTCAGCACTCCCCACAGTGGCAAATGTCTCCTTTGGCTTCCTGGGGAGAAGGATAATTCTCCCACAATAGACATTGATCTCTCCTGTTAGTTAAAAGCTGTTTTCACTCAGACAATCCAGAACTCATTTCCAGTCTTAAAAGGGTACACTGCTGGATACTCATCAAGGGTATAATTTTTAACCACTCTGTTTACCGAATCTACAAAAGTAGTTATTGGAACTGTTTGTATACAGTAATTTTTCCTTAGGCTTCCAAGAGCAAGAGCAGGTGACCCAACATTGCTAACTGTGGCAAAGCTTTTTCCTGTTCAGGGGAGACAGTATTATCCCATTTGACAGAAAGTCTGTTCATGCCATGACAGCCTGAGGAGACTTGCTTAGAGTTGTGCAGGACAGATCAGGGCCAGTGTCCCAACCAGGGGCTGTCCCTGGATCTCCTCTCTGGGTCAGGCATATGCAAAGCCACTGGGTCAGCCCTTGTGCTACACTCACTGGATGAGCTGCTGTTTTCATGGAGATAAAGCCTTAATTCTTAGATATACAGTAAAAAACTTCCACACCATCAGGACGCAAATGCAAAGAGTGATCAGTGAGGTGGAGCTCGTTGTCCTGTTGTGCGTACATAAACATACTCCTTGCCTAGCAATTAACTGGCTATACCTGAATGAAACCCACATTTTAACTCAAGTCTGCATGTGTTCCTTACAGCTGCACTGTAGCTCAAGCATTGATTATTGAGTTTTTAGAAGGAGGTACCAGTGACACAGCTCAGGACTGGACAGGTGCAAGAAGTCAAGGACCTATGTGGGAGCAGAATAGCTTAACTGGCTCAGTCTGTCCTGGCTCCTCACCCTCCTTCCCTGTGCCATCGTGTCTGCACCCACAGCCAGGGATGCTGTGGCTTCAAATTAACTCAGCAGAAGGCAGAAAAGTCTTCTTTCTTGGATGTGGTCAGTGTACCTGCTTGTGCGAGAGTGAGCAATGGGACCATCTACTGTAGCATCTTCAAAGATTCACTTGTTAAACTGGGCCCTCGATTTGGGGCAGGGGAGACCTTTATGGCTGGAAATTTTGTGCACAGGCCCTATATCAGAATGCAAGTTTGACTCATCAGTTTCAGTTAAGAAGTGGGCCTTTTATTTTCTCCTCTTAATGAAGTGACTAATAACTTTTTTGACTAACATTCTTTTCTTAATACTTTTTAGCCCACTCTGCTGTTTCATTGTCTTTTTAACAATGCCAGCTGCTTCGCTTCAAGAATCGGTTTTCTGAAAGTGAAATGCTTCTCATCCTGAAGCATCTCTGGATGGTATCCATTATTGATTTGGAGCCGATGATGGCTGCAGTAGCTGTCTCTGACTCCCTGAGCCACTTAGAGCATTTCTCCTTCAAGATAATAATAAGCAGCAAAACGCAAGGAAGAATCCAACACCTGGCTCTATACTACGGCTGTGCATGCCAGGCATACCTAATGGGATGCATACCGGGGCAGCTCCATTTCTCTTCCATTTCCCTGGGGTATTGTGAGATATTATTTTATACATATTTTACCCCTTAAAAAGGCTCAGAACACCTTCACTGAGCACAGTGCATAAGTTTTCAAAAGGGGCAGTTTTGACTGACATGACATTGGCTCACAAGGAAAGAACACCCTTTCCTTGCAGAGGACATCAGCTGCAAACAGCTTCCAAAATACAGATGGTACTGGGAACTCTGGACCTCTACTTTCCTTTTTATATCCTCAGGCAACAGGGAAAACCCCATGCCAGTTGGCCAAGTACCTCCAGGCTAAAAATATCTCTTCTTAACTAGAACTCTTGCTGCAGATGCTGTGAGAAAGTGACAGCTGAATTTGTCGATTCTCCGTGGGAAATCTCCTTGGCAAGGTTTTGCTAACGGCCAAGGATGCCACACAATGTTCATCTCCTGGGATGACAGGGAAGAACAGCATGCAGGCAAGAGACAGCTGCCCACAGCTGGGTACAAACGCTTCTAGTTTGACCTCTCATTCCAGCAGCCGAAGCGTTTAGGTGGAAAATGAAGAGGAGGAAATGTTTCTTGGCCTATTTAGAAATGGAAATGCAGAATTAATAAATGCCCAGGAGATCGTCTACAATTCTGCCATCCGTACAAATTATTTTGTTACTGACTGGCCATTGAGAGCTTTGAGCCAGAGACAAAGCCCCTGTGGAGGCAGTAAAGAGCCTCATGAAGAATCAAAATTATGACCTGAACGGCAGGGAGATTCCTTCTTAGTTTGCAAACAACCAGACTAAAACATATCTTTCCAAACTAATCCATTGAATGCAGCAATCTCAAAGTGGACAAAGGATGGACGACTTGAGTGCTAAATGTGAGAGTGTGGGACCACCCTTTTGGGACTTGGACACACTTGGTCATAGTTGTCTGAAGACCCTGCACTCAGAACGGTGGTGACAGTGTGTACAGACATCTCTACACCAGGTTTGGGCCAGGAACTTGACAACAGGGAACAAACAGGCTGAATTACAGTGTGAAGTAGCTGCTGAAGTCCCTATGGTCCTGGAGGTATCCAAGGGGTCATGAGTGAACCTGCATTACTTCTTTGGCACAGCCAGAGGCACATCAGTGGGAGTGTTTCTATCCCTGCTCCAAACACTGTCCCTGGCTGCAGTGCAGTGGAAACACATCTGAGTCCTTTGTTTTGTTTTGTCTCATATTTATCTGCTCAGATCTCATTAGTAGACTCAGTAGCGGGAAAACTTTGTCCTTGTTTCTGTTTGGGTTTTTTTATTAACACATAGCTTTTCTATGACAAGCCCTAATGAAGGTTTGAATAAAACCAAAGAATCTCATAGTAAGCAATAAACCTTTCTAATGAAGTTGGAAGGTGTCTGGGTTGTGCTTTCAGAGGGGTGTGCCAAGGCAGTCACAGGGCTGTGGAGCACTGTCTGCAGCAGGAATGATTTCACGTGGTATAATGGACTTGCAGAGGGCTTGTGCTAAGTCTTGTTTGTTGGGCATTTGGCTCAAAGCTGATAGCAGATTTCCCCAAAGGAATCAGTGTGCTCTCTATTAAAAGGAAAAAACTGATATTAAATGTCACAGTAATTGATGCTGCCTCTTTCTAATTAACTTACCTTTTCCCAAGTTCTTCTACTGCTTCCACTTTCCTGACACCTTCGCCTGCTGTTTACTGAGACTACCTGCGAGCAAGAGAAGAACAAACCTGCCAAAGACGCGAGAGCCCCCCTGGGATTTCCCACTTTGTCAAAAGCTGCCAAGTTCCAGGTGGGAGAAGCATGCTGGCAATGATGTCATGGCCGCTACGCTCATCCCTGCTGATGGCTTTAAAAGCAGTATTTCCACCTGAAAAAAAGAGACAAATGCAAACCACATGACAAGGGAAGCAGAGGATCTAAACAGGGAAGCAGAGCTGCCTCCTAAAGCATTCTGTAGGACTTGCTTCTCTGTTCTTCTGCCTATACCCTTAGATGCACGGTGAACGGGGTCTATATGTGGCTGGGGTCTGGGTACCACCTGTTCCATTCCTTTGATCCACATGTTTGCAGAGGGCACTTCCTCCAGCTGTCACCCTGTCCTGGTTTCAGCTAGGGCAGAGTTAATTTCTTCTTAGTAGCTGCTACAGTGCTGTGTTTTGAAGTCAGAATGAGAATGGTGTTGATAACATAGTGACGTTTTGTTTTTTGCCAAGTTGTGTTTATCCTAAGTCAAGGACTTTGCTTTTTTCCTTGTGTAATGGACTCGTCTCTGCCAGTGAAGAGGTTCACAAAAGACATTGGGAGGGAGCATAGCTGGGACAGGTGACCTGAACTGACCAAAAGGATAGTCCACACCACAGAATGTCATGCCCAGTATATAAACTAGGGAAGTTTCCTGGAAGAGTGTCCAATCTGGGCTCAGGAATCTGTTCTGGCATTGGTCAGCGGGTGACGAGCAATAGCATTGTGCATCACTTGTTTTTTCCCTTTTTATTATCATTATCATTTACCATTATTTTTGTATTTTACTTTATTTTCAATAATTAAACAGCTTTTATCTCAACATACAAGTTTCACTTTGGTTCTCCTCCCCATTCCACCAGGGTCGTGAGGGGAAGAGAGTGGGGATTGAGCAAGTGGGTGTGTGGTGCCTAATTTCCAGCTGGGCTTAAAACCACGACACATCCCATCTTCACGCAAGGCTTTTCCCAGCAGAAAGGGGAACTGTGAAGGGTTCTTGTGGCTCTGAACATACGCTGCAGCAGGGGGGCTTTCTCTGACTGCTCTGAGCAGGTATGTGTCGCACCACTGCTCAAAGACCTCTTTGTCACAGCATCAAGGGTTTGTCTGTTTGACCCAAGCAAACAGGTTGAAGACACCCCTCTGAAGGCCCCTGGAGGGAGCCCAGAGCAAACAAACTTAGAGAAAAACATCACTGCAGTGGAAAAAGACATCATGATTCTATCATGCTGTGTCCTTGTTTCCAAGACACCAGTAAAATTAGAAGGAGGAGGAGAAAAAAGTCTGGATGTGTCACTGAAGTCACTGCAGAGTCCCTGTTATCAGCAATGAGCCTCCTTTACAAAGCATCCTGAATCAAAGTGTCTGATTAAGAATAGTCGACACGTTCAGTGTCTTCTTATCCAGTATCCTGCTCTTGGGTTTAGCCAAATTTTAGCATCTTTTTTGCTGTCTTAGTTGGGCAACAATGCCTTTGCTGGAAAAGATGGGGAAGGGTTGGGACATCTCGTATCAAGCAGCATGTTCTCTTTGCAGTACAGTAAAAGTGTTAAATCATGGCTTCAGCAGCTGACTCAAAACTCACAGGTAACAGCCCTAGCTGGGACACGAAGACAATTTTTGGTCACTAAATTATTCTTATTGCTGCTGGATGGCTGAAGAGCCACAATCATAAAACCCAGAAGCAGGCACTGCAGACAGATTTAAGATAAATCAGATCCTGACCACAACATCGTTTGGAGAAGAGCCCCATGTTTTCTTTTTCTTTTCTAAAGGAATAGAGCAGACTGAGGTGATGGATGTTCCCTTTCCTGATGCAGCGGATTTGGAGTCCCCCGAACCACAGGTCACGGTGGTTTCATTTAGATCTGCAATCTCTTTTCTCCGGGATTTTATCCTAGGAGTTGTTATTTCAACACAAACAGTTTGCACGAAGTGTCTGGGCAGAACAGAGACCCGAGGCTGTCACTGGTGTCCATGACCATAATAACCTTGCATGAGTAACACAGTACAGCCAACAGCTAAGCTATCTTATCCTTGGACAGCTGCAGGGTTCCAATAACCCTCATTATACCATATTCTCCTCCAGGGAATAGACACAAAAAAACATAAAAGAAAAAAAGATAAGTAATTTATAATATGTTCAGACTGGCACAGGAACACAGACACTGTACAGTACACTATTAATTGTGGGATTCTTTCTTGTGCCATATATTATTGATTTTCCTGCAGATAACCAGATATCATTAGTTTGATTAATGCTACCACAGCTTGGAATAACTGGCTGGAAAGTTCAAACTAGGGCATTTTTCAGGGGAAAAAGATAAAGCACAGCTCAGACTTTTCTGTTCATACCTGGGAATATGCTGGCCAGAGGGTTTCAGGGGTGTTAAGCTAGACAGTTAAGAAAAAGCTTGGGAGAGGAGAGCTGGAACCACACTACACAGCCTGTCTAATAATGTCAGGCAGTTCAGCTGCACTCGGGGCTGAGTTTATTTTGGTACCAAACCCCTAGGTTTTCTTCCTAACAAAGGTTGTCACATTTGCAGGAAGAGCTGAGTCACACAGGCTGCCTGAGCCAGAGATGTGCTCCTGTGCTGCTGGGTGTGCAGGCATTGGGGTTGTGAACACTCATCCTCCCTGATTGCTTCAGAAGGAAAAGAAGCAGAAGTTCCCAGGGACCGGTTTATGAGTTGGCTGGTGCTCAGAGAAGAGGTGTGCTGTTTATTGGCTGAGCATGTTCTCTGCCATGCAAAGAAAATCAGCTTTACTCTTCTTGGGGACATCCACTATCTCAGAAGAAGAAGAGAACAGTGAGATGCATCAAGAGCCTCACTGAGACCCTACGGACTCATAAAAAAGAGGTCATCTTGAAAAGAAGTGAAAGAAGTCCTGCAAAGAGAGCCAGGGACAGCACACACTAACTAGTACTCTGAGTGAGTAATCGATGACACATCTTAAAGTTTGTCAATGCTATAGTCTAGCAGAAGGTTTCTGATATGTGGACTGAAACTACTGCACTAATTGATAGAGTCTGTCAGCTCAACAACAGCTTGCTAATGTGTCTGGACCACTAATGTGGTCCTCAGTCTCAAAATGATGGCAGAAAGAGCAGAACACACACTTGATCATCACATGGCTCAGGAAATGGAGGAGTAGGCAGAGGAACCTACTTTCTTTCTTTTGGAACTCTGGGAAGATTAAAGAGCATTGTGTGGTTTTTAGCCCAGGGGGTTCAACAGAAGACAGGCCAGAGAAGGTGATACTGAGTGGTATTTAGGCTCTGACAGGGAGATAGTCACTACACATGAATGTAGAGCACCTACAGACCCCTATATAGCCTTCTAACTCACGACAACTATCCCAAAATAAGAGAACCCAAGAGGTCTGCTCTGAGGGTAAGATGTGAGCAATGGTAGAGCCAGAGCCTGCAGGAGGGCAAAGCCTCAGGTCTAGCAATGTGCTCTGTTTAAAGGTAGCAGAATACACAGGTTTCTTGTGAAAAATTAGGCCATTCTGGGCAGGTAGGTCTATCAGGAGATGGGACTGGTCTGGTTGGGTGTATTTCTTACAAAACAGTGCCATTGCCCTTAATGAAGAAGAAACAACTCTTGGTTTCATACAAAGCCAGTTGAAGAACTGGGTCTCCATGAGCGCAATGGAAAGCGTGAAAACTTTCTTCCTCGTGAGACTTATAGTATAGGTCTTATGTTCTCCTTGCTCTGAAGAAGGGCTTATGAGTGCAGGCATTAGAGATAGGGACAATTGGTCCCTAAAAGCCCACTGAAAATTGTGCCATTGACTTCTTTCAGTTCTTCATCAGATAAGCCAGCTCTGAGCTCATAAACTTAGGTAAGAATCTAACCTGCGGTAACTGAAAATTTGAAGAAGGGCTTATTTATTGTTTCTGCCTAAAAATGTCTTTGAAAGTTTCCTCAGCATTTGTTGGGGTGTGACTGGTCAGCTGAGTGAGGAGTGTTTTCCAGTTCCTGTCTGTAGCACAGAACAAGCAATTTTGTGGGAGCACAAGAGCACTTCTGATGAGCGTGTCAGTGCTGCAACCTGTATGTGAACTCTGACTTCAATATCCATTTTTTCTTTGCAAATTAGACAGCCACTGTTCACAAGTCTTTTAACTACCTAATCATTCAAATATCCTCCAACACCAAGAACGAAATGTTTGTGAGTATTGTTGAAACAAAGCAGTTTCACAAACCCAAACGTACCCAACATTTGCTTTGTATTATCCCCACTGTCCTCACATTTTCCTCTTTATGAGTCCAATTTTAGCAGCTCTGACCTTGTGGAACCTTTTCTCAGCCACAAGTGTCAGTGATCAACTTCTAGTCTGTCTCAAAAAAGCTGTACAATGTAGTCTGTCTTTCTTGCCAAGCACCATAAAGTGCATTGATACCTTCTGCTGTTCCATCCTCTAGGCAACCACACCTCATCTGCATTTATTGCTGCAGAGAGAGTGGGGTGATGTGACCAACACTTTCTGCCGGCTGCCTAGGAACTGCAGCTGAGGATTTTATGCAAGTACCAGAAGTGCAGAACAGTCCGTGTCCCTTTTAGAGACACAACTGAACAATCACTTTTTCTTTTTTTTGTTGTTTTCCCCATGAAGAAAAGTAAATCTTTTTAACAATTTGCCAGTCTTCCAAATAAGAAACTTTGAAACTCCAAAATTAAGTAAAGGCAAGTTTTGAGCTACTCTTAATAGCTATTCTTAGCAATTGTAAGCTGCCAAAGATTGATATTCCTTCTACCAGACAGGTTGGATATAATGAAAACACAGGGTAATAAGGTAGGAAACTGTTATCTAGTCAGTACAAACTCTTAACTAAATCAATAAATTACAGAGTTGGGAACTTCTGTAGGCTAAATTATTGCTGAATTACTTCTCTGGAGAACTACCTCCAATTTTAAAGTTCATTTACTTTTACAAGATATTGGGTAGGAGTCTGCAAGGAGAATGGAGCTACTTCATATATAACTAAAGGAAGTTAAAACACTGAAAAGAAAAATTATGAGTAGCAGAAGTGCTGAGCAGTATCTACATTTCTCACAACGTGCAATTCCCAGTGTGAGTGCACAAGTCATGACTTACAGAAGTGATTTGTGTTTCTGGGTTGCTCATTGGAATTACCTTACAAATCCTTGTTTTCAGAAAGTACTGAATGAAACTTCTGAACAATTAAGCTCCCATAAAAAAATGTCACAATGAACATTCAGTGTCACTAGTCATGTCTGTGACCTCAGCCTTGTTGTTGCCAGTAAGTGTGAGATCAGTTCAAATTCCCCACCCACTTTCCAACTGGAGGATTATATGGAGTGAATGAAGTAGTTCTTTGCCGCCAACTTGATTTTAATTATACATGTCCTAACCTTTAGAAAATCTATTTAGATTTTAAAATAATAGTGTGGGGGAGAATGACACGGGAAACATATGCTTGAACTTACTAAGGGACAAAAGATTTTCTCCAAGTGATGAACAGATGTGAAAATGACAATAATACACATGAGCTCTTGGAACAAAGGGATCATCCAGATGAAGAATATTATGTTTCTGCAGTAGCTTAATCCTGTAATCCTTATGGGAAGCTTTGATTGCAGATTAATATGATATCAATGAGGCCTTTATCACTTGTGGTGCTGAGATAAGATTAAGTGACCTGCTCATAGTCATGGCAAATCTCTGGCAAGACTGAAGTTGACCCCATGCTTCCTGACTCTTTGTTTTTGTAAATTTTCAGGTAACAGCTTTTGCCTTTGTGTCAGTCAAAGGGCCATGAAAGGAAGGTAAGCGTGAAAGGACTCTGAGGAGAAGAAAAGGATTATTTACATCCAGCTGGAGCAGGGTTAGGGGATGCAAATGGGAAATCTGCAACCTCTTGCTCTCTAGGTGTGACAATCAAATCCCTTCCTTATGTGGAGCAGAGATTTCCAGATCACAGCTTGCACTCTGATGAAGTTTTTGCACAACTGAAAATGCTTTCATTGTGTCTGCAAAAAAGGAGAAGTTGTTTTAGGTCATTGTGATATGTCACCTTGAACACCAGCAATCCAACATTAAGAATAATAAAACTGGTATCCAATTTGAAATATTTTGCAAACATCTTGTACTTCCATAATTTTAATTTCCTATCCTCTGCATGCATCCATATCCACAAAGACTCCATATGGGGTGCTCCAAAGCCAAGTTATTTGCAATCAAGAGATACAGGTTCTTGAAGCAGGAGGTGAAGAGCAGAGAGAAAAGCCAGTTTGAGCATTTGAATCCACCACCATCGCTTTTTCCAGTCTTGCTCCTGCCTATTAGCCCAGTGGTGATTCACAGCATCCATGCTGGATCAGGATTCCCATTGGTACCCCACAGCCCCTCACATCTGAGAGTGTTTCTATCCTCTTGACTCTAAGTATGAAGACCACCTCTTTCCCCTCTCACCTTAGATGGTAAAATGCACCCTGTGGCTCTGACCAGGGATCAGGACAGCAGCTGTTGATTTAGAATCATAGAATCACTGGGTTGGAAGAGAACTTAAAGATCATCTAGTTCCAAGTTCCTGCCATGGGCAGGGACACCTACCACTAGACCAGGTTGCCCAGTGCCCCATCCAGCCTGGCCTTTAACACTTCCCGGGATGGGGCATCCACAACTTCTCTGGGCAGCAAAGAGACAGAAGTTTTTTAAATCGTGCTCTTGAATGTATACAGTATCAGAAACTTGTATTAACTCTGGATGACCAACTCCTGTGCCTACCCTTCCACTGCAAGAAATTAACACATATCTGACTAAATTACTTGATCTCAAATACCAGATACTGAGGAAATGTGGCCACCTGCTTGCAGCATCTGTGTCCTCTTCCTTCTGTGTCCGTCTGCCCTGGGCTAAGGTGGAGGACACAGGGATTGATGGGTCTCTGATGCGACCTGGCAAAGACATTCCTCAGTCCTGCACTGAGGTTGCTCTTGTAACACTTACAAACTTGTCATTCTTTTTATGTCGAAGCAGATCTTCAAACTGAGATTGGAGGACAAGCCCACAAACATGAATGTAGTTTGAAGCTGGATCCAATCGCTCCAGCCAGCTGCCTCCAGATGTCTAAAGTGACTGACTTTGTTTTATGTGGCAGATACGAGGCAACCAAGAGCTGGTCTAATTGCAGATTTCCATATGGCAAAGCTCCTTGTTTGAAAAGGGCATCAAAAGGAAAAGATAAAAAAATTCAGAACCACGTGGAAGGAAAAGGAAACAACTATTTGGAGCAGATCTGGCTTCAGGGGAGCAGCGAGTCTGAGCCCCAGTCTGGCAGTGGCTGAGGATTTTGTCCCATATGCCTTCACCTTGCACTCACTCCCAGTGCTCTCCAAGCAGCTCTGTTTGCTATTATCCCCACACCTCCTTTGTGGTTGCTTTGCTCTTTTTCAGCACTCCAAGATAGTTTTCTGATTGGCACTGAGGAGCATCTTGACGCAAATGTGAAGCCAGAAGTTTCGACAGATGCTGCCTGAAAGAAAGCTGAATCAGTAGAAGAAAGAAATGTGAGACAGAAGAGCTCCATCACACTACAAAATTTGCTTTTCATCATCCTCTGATAGATAAGATTTTCCTTTGGCTTCTTCTGGAAATCTCTGGCACTAAGTACATCAGAATGGTCACCAAAGGTCCAGCTAATGCAGGATGTTTTTCTCGAAAAGTGGCTAAGGGTGGGGGCCAGATAAGCAATAAGATGGAGTCATGTATGCACCGATAATCTCCCAACCTCCAGAGATCTAAAGCCCTAGGAGGTACAGTCCCCTGCCTGCTGTGCCGCACCACCTGCCTTCAAGAGATGACCGATCCATTCTTTTGGAGACTCTCACAGAAGCACAGAAACAGTCCGCATAGAACCCAAGGCCAGCATCTTCAGCTTCATTATTGCTAGTTCATTGTCAAGGAAGACTCACTCCTTGGCTGAGTATTATAAAAGAACCATAGAACCATTTAAGTTGGAAAATACCTCCAATATCATCAAGTCCAGCAGTTAACCCAGCACTGCCACATTCACCACTAAACCATGTCTCCAAGTGTCACATCTACATGATTTTTAAAGACCACCAGGGATGGTGACTCCACCCCTTCCCTGGGCAGCCTGTTTCATTCTCCTCATAAACCACTGTAAGAGGTCTTACTGTTGCTGCAAACTCTCCAGGGGCAGTATTAATCTGCTGAGTCCCCTCAGTGAAGTGTTGATAAAGGTCACAGCACATGATAATGCACAGGTGTAAGGTGTTGTGGCTAGTGGTTTGAAGGACTGAAGTGTTTTAAACCATCCCTATTAGACTATTGATTTTCCTGAGACATGCTTTTGGATAGCTGGGCATTTGCTTCATGTGACCTGACTGTGTGGCAGGACTTCACAACGCTTTTCCAGAGATGTCTTACTCTAGCTAGACCTTCATCTGCATCCACAAAAAGCCTCACCAGTGGAATGACACAGGCAGTAAATTTCTCAGGGAGCATGGTGTGCAGGGGTGATTCTGGCAGGCTTTGGAGGAAACCAGTGTGCAGTTGTATCCACCAGACAGAAAGGAAGGTCACTCTGACAGTAGATCCCTACATCCTCCTGTTTCAGGAAGCCCTCCCACTGGCACATAGCCATGCCTTGGCTCCTTTCCAGAACTACAGCATCTCAGCCAGGGAAAATTTGTACAGAGCCTGAAGGGAGATGGGGAGCTCTGTAAATCCTCCAGCCCAGACTGTTTCTGTTGATCCATGGCAGCATGCGTTGTACGTTCGGGTATCAATGTGATGAATGTTGTGCTGACTTCTGCACTGTGTGTGCCTTGTACTAAATATTGTCTGCTGGAAAGTAAATAAGAGAAGATGAGCAAATGGGGCTGTGATGACATTTCAGTGTCCATAATGTTTCCATCCACAAAATGCAGCAGTTATGCATCATTTTAACGGAAGGAATAGATAAGCAGTCAGCTATCTGTATCCAGAAAATCAAAAAGGAAAGCAACATTAGAGGAAATAAGCAGTGGGTGTTCAAGGGCAATGAGTCATCCTTGCCACAAATAAGGCTCAGAATGAAGAATACTAATAATTAGGCAGCATATTGCAAAAGTTCAGCTCTTTCCTCCTTTCCCAAGTTATCTTTTATTCCCTGGGGATGTTTTGGAATGACAGTCTGCCTTGGGAGGCAGACATAAGGAAAATCCGCTGTGGGAAGAAACGACCAAACAGCAGAGAAAAATAAAGTTGAGCTGTAAAGTTTCTTTTTTCCTGAAACTCAGGTGGCTCCTCCAGAGGAAACTGGCATGATGCTGGTCAGCCAACAGAACAAGCACATCCCAGAGAAGGACAAAGCCTGCAGCCACTGAACTCAGCCCTTGCAGGAAGCATCAACAGCACCTGCTTTTTCCCTCTCCCGGTGATACTTATTCGCCTGAGCTTGCTCCGTTCTGCTCTCGTTCAGGGAATGAAACGAGTCCCTCTGGTGGGCTAATCCAGGAGGAAAGAACGTGCTTCCCATTCTGGTACACTGCCTCTTCCCCTCTCGAAGTTCATGCCTTCTGTTTTTCTAAAGCTGCCTTGGGTTGAAAACAAAGCGGATTTTGACCCTGAATCAGGCTGGGACTCACCCTAGCCTAAATCCTGGACTGTCTGAAGTTAAAATTTCCAAAGAGCAGATTTGGAGAAAGAATACAGATTCCACTGTGAATGCTAGTGCTCTGGCTTCGTGGAGGTTGGAAGCAAAGATAAATGACAGGTGTTGTCTTCACTTAGGAGGATTTGTAGAAAAGAAATTTTTTTGACCCTCCAACATTTCTGAGTATGAGTCATGGAATCGATAAAGTTGGAAAAGACCTCTAGGTCATCGAGTCCAAGCTTTGACTGAACGCCACCATGCCCACTAAATCATATCACAAAGTGCCATGTCTACTTGTTTTTCAAATACTTCCAGGGATGGTGACTTCACCACTTCCCTGGGGAGCCTGCTCCAATGCCTAATCACCCATTCCATGAAAAAATTTTTCCTAATAGTTTCCTAATAATGATATAATTAACATTTAGTCCTAAAACCTCTGAGTCACAGAGATGTTTGGGCCTGTCCTAGGTAGAGACTAATCCCTTTCTGAACTGGGGATAAGCCTTAAACTAGAGAACATGAGTTCTTGTGAAACCTCAGGGCTGCAGTGTCGTCCCCATTCCTTCCCCGCTTCCCTCTGCTGCAGAGCTCTGATTGCAGCAGCCTGACTTCAAGCACTGAAAAATGTCATCACTGACACTGCTGTGGTGGGTGCACACCATCATTATAATCTGTATGCATTTAGCCATCCCAGCATGAGAAGAGAATGATTAGGAGAATAGTTAGAGAGTAAATTAAAAACTCCCAGCAGTTTCCTGTGTGAAGGTACTAACTTACAGGCATATTTTTTTCACAGCATTACTGAAAAATACCATTAGTTATACCTGTGAATACATGTTAGATTTAAACCCCTGGTGAGAATTTTTATTAACATACAAATATGTTAGGGCTCTTATGCTGCTTAAAATGTAATTAACCATCTTCTGAAGATTAAGGGTGCATAATCATAAAAGAAGTGCACTCTTGTGCATTTAATTCTTCTAATCTGCTTTATGTTGATGTTAGTGTGGAGGCATAATCGCTAGTTTGCCTAAATAGTTTGGGTTTGTGCTGTAGAAAGAAATTGTTATAGGATGCACTTCTAAACTTGAAATTTGGTAGGCTTACAGTGATGGAGGATGATGAAGTGCACTGAGAGATTAGGGAAAAAATGCTTCTTTTATTCTTTTGCTGCCGTTGCAAATGCCCTGCAGTGATAAAGCTGTGTTTCTGACAGTTTCATTCAGCAGACAAAAAGGAGGAAGGGACAGGCACACCCAGTGAATGACAAAGATTAGAGAAATAAACTTTCAGTAGTCTCTTTAAATACTAATTTAAACACATAATGTGTCATCTGGGGATTCAACAAGATTTTCAGAGAAATATGTGGAAAATGAGCAACCAACATAAGGCAGAGAGACTTTCGATTTGCCAAGTTGCAGTATGAGAGCTGAGTTTGTGAAATACACTCTAAAAAAATAAATAAATGATTTAATGTTGTCATTAAAACATGCTATTGGAATAGTCCATCCTCCCAGGGCTGTCACAGGCCCCACGCAATGTTGATCAGGTTTATTTGAAAAGAAGTGAAAACCTTCAGGGCCATAGAGTACTGGTCTTCAGGGCCAGTTTTTTCCTAGCAACATGATCCATAAAACCATTATGTAACTTGGAGAGCTTCACAGAAATCTTTTTTGTTCCCCTTCCCTCCTTGCATGACTTCTTGCCAACTAGGAAGAGATAAAGAACAGTGAAAACTGTGGGATGAAGACATTTGCTGATAGTCATGACTGCATGACTACACACTGAAGCTGTGTAATAAGTGTGCAGCCTATTCCTACAGAGTCAGTGAGGTGGAAACTCCCATGGAAAACATGGGATGAAGAGCCCATGCCACTCCTTATTTTGTCAGGAGGAGTCAGAGGCTGGTGTTCCATGAAGACCACCAAAGAAGGGAGTTTCCTCCTCACTCGAATAAGCAGGGGCTCTGCAAGGTCCTGTAGGAAAAGCAGCTTCCAACAGCAATTTTAAAAACTGAAAAGCAATTGCAAAATCATTCCATTTCTTTTTTTTTTTTAAGAGTAATTTATGTTAGGGGGATCGTTTAGCACTCTGCTCTTTGTAGGGCCTTTAACACCTTGCAGATTGTTGAGGCTGAGTGGACCCTGTTCCAGGGCAGACTGGCGACAGGGTGACTATAAGGAACAGTGACACACAGCCCAAGAAGGGCTCCTTGGCTGCTTTGTTATTGTTTTCACGATTTCCAAGTGAATGCAGAGGCATTATTGAAAGTTGCTTGTTTTCATTACAGCTTCCTTCTGACAGGTGTGACAGGCAGCACCACAGGTTGCTCTCGGCCCTTCGCCATGCTGAGCTCTTGAGGCAAAGCTGTTTTCTGTGATTCCCTTCCTAAAGGAGGCAGCTGCCAGGCTCCTTGTGGCCACCTGTGCTGAGGGACCAGCATGCTGCATGTCAGGGAAACCTTTTCTGTGGAGAGCACACACAGCTTTTCTCCCTTGGTGCTGACAGGGAGCCACAGAAGCTGCTGCTTGGGGGAGCAGTGGCAGAGAAAACTCCTGCTTCCCGAGTCTAAACCCAGCACAACAGCAAAGAAGTTCCCCTGGGTTTTTCCATCAGGCCCACAGACCGGGATGTTACACAAGGACCATACTGCATTTCTAGTCTTTAGCTGGCGGTCCTTTACAAAAATGCGGGGAAATACCAAAGGTTGTTAAAGCATGAATAGTGTTTCAGATCCGTTTGGTGTTTTGTCCCAAGTTCATATTCCCCACTGCCTGCTTCCCGCAGCACTGGGTGCAGACTGCATCTCTGTTTCGACAGGTGCCAGAAGCACCAGCACAGAGCTGAAGGGTGCTGTCAAATCAGAGTAGGCTTCAGCCACATGCACATCCTGGCTTGAACCTGGCCTTTTCAGAGAGGCATTAAGTAGGTTAAATCTTAAAATCTTACTTAAAATTGCGTAAGAGTTGAGTGCTCAATTCCCTTAGGATTTTTGAGCAGGTGGAATATATATATCCCAGTCAATGGAAAGAACACCAAATTCCCATTCCCAGCTTGTTGTGAACAACTTTGGATAAAGTGCACTTGAGAACCTGATTAATTCTGCTCGCCATTCAATCTTGCACTAAATAAGACATGAAGCTCCAGACACAAAACCAGCCATTCTTCTGTTCTAACAGTTTGCTGTCAACACAAGACAATAAAATATGAATATTTTAGATTCATAATGCAGACAAATAGGAAATTGGAGCTGTATTGTGCTTCACATGCATGGCTAACTCAGTAATACTAATGTGATTATCTCACTGAACTTTTGTGCTGTCGCTTAAGGGCAACTTTGCCTTGCTTAGCTGGGGTATACATATTTGTTTCACACAAGCCTAATGCCTTTTTTAAGTTTGTAGAAATAAGGAAGCCTTATTTCCCTCATCTGTTACAAGGTAGAATCCTTTCTTGGCATTAAAGTCTTGGGCATAAAAATAATAAGATAGAGTTTTTGCTTCTTGGAGAAGTAGGGATGCTGGTTAGCAGAACTGCCATCCTGGATTTCCAGGGGGCAGATTTTTTCCTGTTTAAGAGATCTATTCACAGAGTCACTTGGGAAGCAGTGCTGAGGAGTTCAGGAAGGGCAAAGGAGTTCAGGAAGGCTGGAGATGCTTCAAGAAGGAAATCTTAAAGGTGCAGGAGTAGGCTATCTCCAGGTGCTGAAAGACGAGCTGGCTGGAACTCAGGGGAAAAAAAGAGTTCGCGACCTTTTGAAGAAGGGGCAGGCAGGAGGACTACAGTGAAATCATGAGGTTAGCAGGGTGAAAATTAGAATTGAAATGAGAAAAATTAGAAAAACATCAGAAATAGAAAGAGCCTAACTGAAACTTCATTTGGCTACTACAGTGAAGAGCAGTAAAAGATGTTTCTATAAGTACAAAAGGAGAGCTAAGGAGAATCTTCATCCTTCACTGGATGCATGCGGAAACATAATGACAAAACATGAGGAAAAGGCTGAGGTTCTTAATGTCTTTTTTGCCTCAGTCTTTAATAGTAAGACCAGTTGTTCTGTGGGTACCCAGACCCCTAAACTGAAAGACAGGGATGGGGAAATGGTCAGCGACATGCTACACTACTCAGGCAGACACAAGTCTATGCAGTCAGATGGGATCCGGAAAAGGATACTGCAGGAGCTGGCAGAAGTGCTCCCTGAGCCCCTTTCAATAGTCTCAGATAGCCCAGGAGGTCCCAGGGGACTAGAAGTTAGCAAATGGGACACCCATCTACAAGAAGGGTTGGAAGGAGGATAGGGGAACTGCAAGAAAAGAAGAAGACCCCTGCTCAGCCAAGTCCTTCTGCCCTGCTTGCCATTGCCTACTCCTGTGCTCTTTGGAGATGGCTCTTCAAAGGGGACCAGCACTCACGGAGCACAGGACCTTCAAAAGCACATTCCCAGAGGACTTTCCTTCAGCAGCCCAGAGTCTACTCTCCCCACATGCGTGGTCAAGATTTTGCCTTTTGTCAAGGCAATTGTATGGACATTTGACAGAGGTGTTCCACAGACTAAGGGAATGGCTGTCTGTATGTCTGTCAGATAAATGGGGAAGGTGATAAGGTGCTGGGAAGTGGGAGACTTGGCATGACATAAATCCTATGGGTTAAGGAGTGCATATTGTTCTGCTTGTGGCTGGGATACAGTTAATTTCTTGTCAGTAGCTGGTCCAGTGCTGTGTTTTGGATTCAGTAGAACAATGGTGTTGCTAACACACTGATGTTCTGGTTGGTGCTAAGTGTCATGTTTATCCCAAATCAAGGACTTTTTTGTGCCTTGTGCTCTGCCAGTGAGAAGGTACAAAAAACCACGCACCCAAAAAGCTGGGAGGGAGGAGCACAGTTGGGCCAGGTGACCCAAACTGGCCAAAGGGGTATCCCATAGGCCATGATGGCCAGTATATAAAATGGGGCTGTTACCTGGAAGGGGAACTGACTGATGTTTGGGACAGGGTCAGCATCGGTCAGTGCATGGTGATCAATTGAATTGCGCATCACTTGGTTTTTTACTTCTTTTTTTTACTCTTCATTCTTATAAATTCTTCTAATTTACTTTCTTTCAGTTTTTAACCTATTCATATCTAAACCTACCAGTTTGTGCTTAGATTTTCCTCTCAGATTCAACTTCAAAGGGAAAGTAAAGGAGTTTAGGAATGTGGGGACAGGAGTGGGGAGTGTGGGGTTGGGGATGGGGGAGTGGGATGCTGGGGCAACTGGCTTTGAGGTGCTCAGTTGCCAGCTGGGCAGCACCTCATAGCCTCTTTTCCTGAGATGCCAGCAGAGTGCCACAAGCAGCACCAAGAATCCAGCAATGGCCCAGAACTGCCATTGTAGCAAGGCAGCCCAGAGCACTGGTCCCCACGATCCACAAGTCTGCTCCATAGCCTTGTGTTCCAACTCCTCCAGCATCCAAGTCATCTGCTGGCTGAGGAACTCAGAACGCTGCACCATGTGCTGGCGTGTGTAATCATCTAGCTCGTCATTAACCACCTTCGCATTCCAGAGCATGGTTTTCACCAGCGTGGCCAGGAACATTGGGACATCCGTGGCCTTCAGAAGGACAGAGGGAAGAGCTGGACAGCTCTGCCTTTGTGCTCCATCCCTCGTCCAGGCCATACTCTGGCCTGTGTGTGCACTCACCCTGTCTCAGGCTGGCCTGGGGCAGCACTGCCTGCTGCTCTCATTTATACCTGCTCCTCATTGTGATGTCCCTTGTGATGTCACTGGCATCAGAGACATCACAGCCAGGCCAGCCACGCCCTTCATCCCCACCCCACATCAGCCGCTCACAATAGCCCCAAGAAACCAAAGCCCCGACACCCACAAAATGCAGACCCGCTGCTCTGGAATGGCCCCCAGAGACTCCCTTTACAAAGCAGGACAAACCTCCCCCAAACCCTCGGCAAACATAAAACTGGATGATGTGATCCCCAGATGCTTTGCTCCTTGAGATCCCCTGTGGTGAGATGGGATCAGTTCCCTTGGCGCAGATCTTTGTGCTTGTGGGGGTGCTCTTGGGGCCTTTGTGACACCCTGTGGATACAAAAATGCTGCTAGCATGGATTTTCCTGCTTCTTTCTGTCTTGTGAGAGATTTTTCTTTCTCACGGAAGCTATCAGTAGAAGTTTTGTAAGCTATAGACACCTGCAACTTTGTTAACGCTTGTTTATGGTACAATAGAAAAATATTTTGA
>WEIT01021671.1:168012-320155 GCA_013389985.1 Dryoscopus gambensis
GATCAGACTTGAAACCCAGCGACGACACCCCTGGGTGTGGGGTGCAGAGAAGGACTTGGGGGTTCTCGTGAATGAAAACCTGGCCATGAGCCAACAATGTGCACTCACAGCCCAGAAAGCCACTCAAATCCTGGGCTGCTTCAAAAGAAACATGGGCAGCAGGTTGGGGGAGATGATTCTGCCCTCAGGAGGCCCCAGCTGGAGCACTGGGTCCAGGCCTGGGCTCCTCAGCACAAGAAAGATGTGGAGCTGTTGGAGCAGGCCCAGAGGAGGCCATGAAGATGATCAGAGGACTGGAGCGCCTGTCCTGTGGACACAGGCTGAGGGAACTCAGCTCATCCTGGAGAAGAGAAGGCTGTGTATGCTACAATTACCGTACCTCTGAAAGTTAGCTTTCTGCTTTCTTCCACTAAAAAGGCAGTAGCTACTCCGACTGCTGAAACCAGTGATTTATAGAAGAGACCTGTAGCATACCTTTCATAAGCAATGACTTACTGCTGTTGCTGATTCCTAGTCCACTCAAAATTTTCTCCTTCCTCTTGTAGTTTTTCATACAAAAGCTTTACATGTTGGGTAAAATTCTCAATCCATAAGCAACAGTATCCTAGCAAACCTAAGAATTTTCTTATTTCTCATTTGGTTTTAGGAAGGTGCATAGCGACAATGCCAGAAATACATTCTGCGGTTAACCTTTTTTGTCCTTCATTTATTAGATGCCCAAGACATTTTACTTCTTTCTCTACAAACTGTAATTTTGTCTTAGAGTGCCTTAGTCCCTTTTCTCCCAAAAAGTTCAGTAGCTTAACTGTGACATCTTGGACTTTCTCTTCCCCTGATATCAACAAATCATCTACATATTGTAACAGCTTTGCTCCTGGATTTAGATTAAACTCTTCAAGCACCTGTTCTAAAATTCGCCCAAACAGATTTGGAGACTCTGTAAAACCCTGTTTTAAAGAAGTCCATCATTACATCATAATTGTTGCTTTCTCCCAGCAGTGGGGTCCTCCCATTCAAAAGCAAATATATTTCTGCTGTCTTCTGCAAGTGGACAGGTCCAGAATGCATCTTTTAAATCAGTCGCACTGAACCACACATGGTCATGGAGAATGTTGCTTAGTAAAGTATATGGATTAAGGATGACCGGGTGGCATACTTGAACAAGTTTATTCAATTCTCTTCAATCTTGGACAAGTCTATATGTCCCATCTGGTTTCCTGACGGGTAAGATAAGAGGAGCTGCAAGGTTCTAATAACTCATCTTTCAAAAGTTGCTCAATTATAACTTGTAATACCCTTTTTCCTTCCAAAGGTCTAGGACATTGTTTCACACAGACGGATTGGCTCCCTTCCTTCAGTTTTATTTCCAGAGGAGAGATATTCAGCCCTTCTCTATTATCTTCAGCTACCCACACCACCTTTGTCAGGATTTATCTCCTTCTCATCCTCTATTATCAGTTTAAATATCTTTACCAGCATTCTATCCTCATCTGGAATTACCCCAATCCCTAACTGCACTTGTAAATCTCTCCCTAGCAAGTTGGTACCAGCCTCTGGTATTATTACAAAACTAGATGTTGTTTCCTTACCATTTCCCAAAACTTTTACATGTTCTACTGTGGGGGCATGGAATTCCTCCCCTTTCACTCCAATTATTCTCCTTTCACACATCCGTGGGGGATTTTAATTAAACTTGATTTCTCAGCTCCGGAATACACCATAAACACGTATTCTTCTTCCTGGGGTCCTAATTTTAAATTTATTAAGGGCTTTTCAGGGTATTTGGACCTCAAAAATAGAGCCCCTGACACCCTTAATCCTGTGCAGAATTTCCTGATTCTATAATCTGGAAGGTTTTAACCTCCCTCTGTAGTTCCAGGCATTCTATTTTGAAATGTCCCACTTTTCCACAATAGAAGCACTTCTTGGGACCTATCTGCCAAGTGGTCATTCCCCGTCCTCTTCCCTGGGGTCTCCCAGCATTAGGCTGAATGCTTCCCTGTGCTACTCCTGTTCCTCTCCCAACCCCATTTCCAGATTGTCATTTTAGTACTTGGTCTACAGTGGCCACCATTAACTTAGTTTTATTCTTCTGTTTCTCATGATCTCTCCTAACATAAACCTTCTGAGCCTCCCTCAATAATTCACTCAATTCCTTATCACTCCAGTTGTCTATTTTCTCTGATTTCTTCTTTACATCTGGCTATGCTTTAATAACAAAACTTACTTTCAAAAGTTCTTGACCTGCATCACTTTCAAGATCTATTCCTGAGTACTGCTGCACATTCTTTCTGAGCCTTTGTAACCAGGCAGTGGGAGGCTCATCTCGCTGCTGTTTATTCTCAAATGCCTTTTCAAAATTCTGCCCTTTTGGTGCTGCTTCTTTTCTCCCCCTAATCACCAGCCTCCTGTAGTCTGACATGTTATTCCTTCCCTCAGTTGTATTCTGATCCCAATTAGGTCTCAATATTGGAAATTTCTGTTTACCAGGTATTCCCCCTTGAACATCAAGTGGATCTTCTGTTTCTCAAATTCTTATCCCTGAAATTTGTATAATTTGTCTCTCCTCCAAAGTAAATAAAGTTCCCCAAATAGATTGAATTTCTTCCTAAGTGTAGATATTTGGACCTAAAAATTGATCCAATTGCTCTGCTAGCCCCAAGGGGTCTTTTATTTTGTAACTCATATATCTTTTAAATTCCCTTACTTCTGTACTAGTAAGAGGCACATTCACAAATCCCATTCCCCTTGGAGCTCCCTGCATAGGTACCTCTCACAAGGGAAACGTGGAAATATTTGCATTAATATTTGAGGTGGTATTTGAAGGGGGGAATGGGAAATTTTGAATGTCCTTCTTTAACTGCACTAACTCTGTAATTCTAGTTCTCTGTGACACCTGTTCTGTCATATTGTGAGATTTTACTCTTTCATTAAAACCAGTCCCACCATGTGGATACACTGTTTCATGGAGACTAGCCCTGCTACATGGACCCATCATTTCACGGGGACCAGCTCTACCACATGGAGCAGCCACTTCATGCCTGTGTTCACAGGACAGGCACTCCAGCCCTCTGATCATCTTCACGGCCTCCTCTGGGCCCGCTCCAACAGCTCCACATCTTTCTTGTGCTGAGGAGCCCAGGCCTGGACCCAGCACTCCAGGTGGGGCCTCCTGAGGGCAGAATCATCTCCCCCAACCTGCTGCCCATGTTTCTTTTGAAGCAGCCCAGGATTTGAGTGGCTTTCTGGGCTGTGAGTGCACACTGTTGGCTCATGGCCAGGTTTTCATTCACGAGAACCCCAAAGTCCTTCTCTGCACCCCACACCCAGGGGTGTCACAAAGGCCCCAGGAGCACCCCCACAAGCACAAAGATCAGCGCCAAGGGAACTGATCCCATCTCACCACAGGGGATCTCAAGGAGCAAAGCATCCGGGGATCACATCATCCAGTTTTATGTTTGCCAAAGATTTGGGGGAGGTTTGTCCTGCTTTGTAAAGGGAGTCTCTGGGGGCCATTCCAGAGCAGCGGGTCTGCATTTTGTGGGTGTTGGGGCTTTGGTTTCTTGAGGCCCTTGTGAGGGGCTGATGTGGGGTGGGGATGAAGGGCGTGGCTGGCCTGGCTGTGATGTCTCTGATGCCAGTGACATCACAAGGGACATCACAATGAGGAGCAGGTATAAATGAGAGCAGCAGGCAGTGCTGCCCCAGGCCAGCCTGGACAAGCGTCAAGTGGACACACAGGCCAGATGCTGCACTGGACGAGGGCAGGAGCACAAATACAGGCACCCAAGAGAGTGCTTCCTACCCTGCATCCAGGCCCCAGCCCCTCGCAGGCGTGCCTTGCGAGGGGCACGGTGCCACAACTGGGATGAGGCACAGGCTTTACTGCCTGCCAGCCACCTAGCCCCCTCTCCTTCCTGCCCACTGTCTCCCATCCCTTCTTCCCTCACTGCCAGCTCCCTTAGTTTCTCTTTTCTTCCTTCCCTCCCTTCTCAGCCCCAGTGCACTCCTCTTCCTTCTCTTGCAGATCATAATGTTATCAGTACTCCTCTTCTGGCTTGTGCAATGGATCTACAATTACATCAACATGTACCTGGATGAGGACCTCAACCAGCTGGGGACTCGAATGCTGCAGGAGCCGGCCCGCAGGATCATGGAGCAGAGTGTTGGGTCCTGGGGAGCCATGCTCTGGACTGCCTTGCAGCAACAGCTGTTCTGGGCCATTGCTGGAATCCTGGCACTGCTCTTGGCACTCTGCTGGTGGCTCTGGAAAAGGACCTGTGAGGTGCACAACAGTAGGGACTCAGACAGTGAAGAAAGTGAGGAAGAAAATCCTGCTGAGATGAATATGGTCTGGATCTTTTCAAGACGCTTCCAGTTGTCAGTGCCGAAGTTGGCCTCCAGGAGACGGGTGGTGCAGGAGCTGCTGAGTGACCTTCTCCGTGTCTCCCATAGGCTCTTTTCAGACAGCTTCTTCCCAGTGCTGGAACCAGCCATTGGGGTGGGCAGTGCCTGTGAAGGTTGGAGTCCCCATAAGGAGGAAGATGTTGTCTACTGCATGTTTGTGCCCCTGAAGCCACCCCCTGGGCATGCCTTCCACCTGGAACCGGACACCACAGGGGACGTGCCACAGACGAGCATGCGCGTCCGTGTGGAGCTGGTGTGCACTTGCACTGGGGAACAGAACACGCTGTGCTTCCTCCACCACTCTGAGGAGGAGCTGAAGAGATATCAGGTGGCCAGCCTTCTGTACACCGTCTGCACTGGCCCTTACCTAGATGTGGAGAAAATTGCCCTCTGGTTCCAGACATTTGTGATCTCAGCCTGGTCGGTGGTGCCTCAGTCCTGTCACTACAATGTGCAGGTGCTGCCCTCCAGCCGCTCCTGTAAGATGAAGCTGACGAAAGCCTCCGGGAGAAGCCTTTTTGTGGAGACGATATTTGGTGTGCAGCAAGGTGACTCGGACATCTTTCTGAGTAGCCAGCCTACAGAGGCCCGACTCCCCCCAAGCACGACATGGCTGGAGAGCTATGCTGTGGCAGAGGCAAAGTTCTTCAGACATGTCGCCAGGCAGGCCCCACCCCGCAGCTGCCACCTCAAATGCCTGCGGCTCTGTGCTCGCCTTCTGGAGGGCTCAGGCTTTTCTATCTATGCGTTGAAGACCATAGTCATGCACCTCCTGACCCTGATTCCTCTATCTGAATGGCAGCACGGGTATCTCCTGCTGCGGGTGGATGATATCATGAGCTACCTGCGCTGTTGCCTGGAGGAGAAACAGCTCAAGCACTTCTTCTTTGGCAACGAGGACATGCCTGAGGAGATCTCCTTGCCCCCAGCCTTCCAAGGGGCACAGCCTCTAAACCTCTTTCAGCACCTGGCACAGGATCCAGCCGCCCAGGCTGAGGCAATGCAGGAGTTTGATAAGCTGAACTGTCACCTCTATTTCGGATTATGGATGACACAACTGTAGAATCATAGAATCGTAGAACTGTCAAAGTGTAGAATGGTTAGGTTTCTAGGACACTATCCACTTCCAATACTTCCAATATCATTCTAACTATACTTTGAGCTTCTGGGACCTTTAGCTGGTGTAAAATTTACAACAAGTGGTGTGTTTGAACAAACACTGTATCTCTGAGCATCCGTGCCTCACCTTGGTGTGGAATGCAGCTGCTCAGCTACCAGAGAGTTGGAGATTATTTGGTAGAAGACCTGAGGCAGTGGGCTCTGGTTTCTCTGATTCCCTGCCTACATATTCCCCACCTGTCTGTGCTCCTGCACTGGGGAAATAGGAATAATTGGTCACCCTCCACAGCTGTGCTCACTGCCAAGTGGCATTTAATGTTGCTGCCCTCCAGCTGCTCCTGCAAATTGCCTTTTTGAGAGAGTCCATTCCTCCTGTGAGCTTTACTGGGTGTAAAGATGGTAAAAACTGGTATATTTGAGCCTTGTCTGTGAGTATCCCTGCATCCCTTTGTCAGGGACCACTGGCATAGGGTGCTGGCTGCTCAGCTGCTGCAGAGTCAGGGAGAGTTTTGCAGAAGAGCTGCTGCGTGGGCTGGATATAGCACTTGAGGACAGAGTGGGCTGTCTGGTTTCAGAATTCCCTGTTATTGCAGGTTAATCCCAGCAGGCAGTTTGGCATCACACAACAATTTACAATTTAACAATTGAAAGCAAGTAAATTAGAAGAATTTATAAGAATGAAAAGTAAAAAAAAATTAAAAATATGTGAAACACAAGACAATTGATCACCATGCGCTGACTGATGTTGGACCCTTTCCCAAACACCAATCAGTTCCCCTTCCAGGTAACAGCCCCATTTTATATACTGGCCATCATGGCCTATGGGATACCCCTTTGGCCAGTTTGGGTCACCTGGCCCAACTGTGCTCCTCCCTCCCCACTTTTTTTCGGGTGTGTGGTTTTTTGTGCCTCCTCACTGGCAGAGCACAAGGCACAGAAAAGTCCTTGATTTGGGATAAACATGACACTTAGCACCAACCAGAACATCAGTGTGTTAGCAACACCATTGTTCTACTGAATCCAAAACACAGCACTGGACCAGCTACTGACAAGAAATTAACTGTATCCCAGCCACAAGCAGAACAATATGCACTCCTTAACTCATAGGATTTATGTCATGCCAAGTCTCCCACTTCCCAGCACCTTATCACCTTCCCCGCATGACAGACCTTCAGTCTTGCAGTCTCCTAGGCTGAGGCACGCAGTGAGTAGAGAAACAGCAGCTTCTGGTTCAGGTCAGTTAGATGTTGTGTCAGGGTCAAAATGTTCTTTTTGCCGGTTGTGAAACCTAGCACTTGAACTGAGAAAGGCCTAGTTTCTCCAGTCCTGTGCTTCAAGTTTTGTTGCTACAAAGGGAGTATTGCCTTGAAAACTACCCTGAAATCCAGCTGTCCTACCAAATCCAGATTGGTCATTATAACCTCTGAAGCTTACGAGTAATTTTTTGGGCTGTTTTACATTGGGAAATGATATAACTGGATAGACTGTCCTATGTTTACCATTTGCAGTGGCTACACCCAGGGCCTAGGACATGGTTTGATTTTCCAATTAGGAAAACAAGGCAAGTGTTTTCCATCTAGTACGCTGCATGCTGTGAGCTGCCATCAGTTTTGTAATGACATTGTGAGAATGATGCTGAGGCCACCATTTCCTAGCAGGTACTTCTTGGCCATTTAAAAGTACCACAAATACAGAGATCTGTTAATCCAGCTGTTGGCTCATCCGATGTATTTGCTTTCATTCCCTTTGCTCCTAAATATTTCCTGTATTAAAGTATCACAGGAATTATCCTACAGGTGAGTTGAACTAACATGTTGCTTTCAAAGAAGACATATCCTTAATAGCTCTTGAGTTGGGCTCTGACAGGTTGTGATTGGCACCATTTGACTCTAACTGTTTGTCTCCTTGGACTGTCAAATAAAGGCAATAATCCTTTCATGTATAATGACACTGGGATATGCACAGACTGGTGTAATGGGAGGGTTGGTCACTACATCACCTTCCAGTGGAAATCTGTGGAGGATTGGTAGGATGATCTGTACCTGAAATTATGCCAGTCTATGCAAATCTGTATCCTAGCTTGGATGTCACAGGACCTGGGTGGTTTTTGGCAGTGCAGGTTGACATGCAGGTTGACAGAGAATCCTTCCCTCATGAGACCCCAGCCGGAGCACCGGGTCCAGGCCTGGCCTCCTTAGCGCAAGAAAGATGTGGAGCTGTCGGAGCAGGCCCAGAAGAGGCCATGAAGATGATNGATGGGGCTTGGAGCAACCTGGTGTGGTGGAAGGAGTCCCTGCCCATGGCAGGGGGGTTAGAGATCTAGATGAACTTTAAGATCCCTTCCCACCCCAACCATTCCAGGATTCTGTGATCTTGGGTGGTGTCTTGGGCCGTGGGCATGAAGCCCAGAGCGGGAGGGGAGCCTGTTGCTCTGGGGATCAGTGTCCCAGGGCACCTGCTGCAGGGGTGCCAAAGGTTGCCTGTGCACAGCCTGTGTGCAGCAGAGCTGGGGAAGGCTCTGGAACACAAATCTGAGGGAGCTGGGGGTCTGTAGCCTGGAGAAAAGAGGCTCTGGGGGAACCTCACTGCTCTCGACAACTCCCTGAAAGGTGGTAGCAAGGTAAGTAAGGGTCAGCCCGTTCTCCCAGGCAGNGTGGTGTCTTGGGCCGTGGGCATGAAGCCCAGAGCAGGAGGGGAGCCTGTTGCTCTGGGGATCAGTGTCCCAGGGCACTTGCTGCAGGGGTGCCAAAGGTTGCCTGTGCACAGCCTGTGTGCAGCAGAGCTGGGGAAGGCTCTGGAACACAAATCTGAGGGAGCTGGGGGTCTGTAGCCTGGAGAAAAGAGGCTCTGGGGGAACCTCACTGCTCTCGACAACTCCCTGAAAGGTGGTAGCAAGGTAAGTAAGGGTCAGCCCGTTCTCCCAGGCAGCAAGCGACAGGACGAGAAGAAATGGCCTCAAGTTGCATGGGGGAGTGGCTTAGATGAGAGACTTGGGAAAGGTTTCTTCCCAGAAAGAGTTGTCAAACGTAGGAACAGGCGTCCCAGGGAAGTGGTGGAGTCACCATCCGTGGATATGTTTGAGAAACGCTTCAAGTGCCTGGATATAGCGCTTGAGGACATGGGTTAGTGGTGACCAGGGTGGTGGTGCTGGGTTGATGGTTGGACTTGGTGACTCTTAAAGGTCTTTTCCTACCTTAACAACTCCATGATTTAGGTGCTGTTTTTGTCACAGAAACCATCACTATATATTAAAATGCATTCAGACACATACATACTGTATGTGAGAACTCAAAATCTGACCGCTCAGCATACTTACGACATTTGCTCTTGCTTGAGGCAAAGCAGTGTGCAGGGAAGTTACTTTTGCCCTTCGCATCTTCCTGCATCAAGTAGGCACTAGAGTGATCTGGTTTTTTGCCATAACATCTCATGTCCTCTCTTAATGGGATGGTACACTGATGCTCTCTTCCATTTCCAGGCCCGTCTGCACACAATTGTTAAAACAATTATACAGATCTTTTTTCCCTGCTGAAGAACTGTGTAGAGGTCTTAAACGATATTCCAGCTGGGAACATGCTATTAGTCATCACGTGAGATAAAAGACTGCTTCCCATATGTCTTCTGATGCTTGCCTCCTTTACAGGTGTCTTTGCCTTGGATGCCTGTGCCTTCTGTAAGAGGAGAAGAGAAAGGTGGGCCTGACGTTCTCCCTGCAAATTTGTGGATGTATCTAGCCAACACTGAAGATAACCAAAGTATTCCATGCTTTGAAATCCCTCACCAGATCTTGCTGCCTGTGAAAAAAAGGAAATATGCAGGGTTTTTTATTAAAATGAATGAATAATAACTGAATAATGAATATCAGTGATTAAAATCCCCAGTATCACAGCCCCATCTAATGGACTGGCTGAAAGATATTCAAAGGACCCACAAAAAGTCTATCTGTTTTTTAGCAAAATACATTATCATGATAAACAGGACCCTGTGGCATATTAAAGTCTTGATTATGGCACAGGAGGCATTTTCTCTGAAAATTAAAAAGGTTGCAAAATGGCTACAGCCTCTGGGAGGCAATTCTTAGAAGCAAAATGTAACTCAGTGTTAGTGACTTCTTTATCTACTTCCTTCAGTATTCTCTTGGCACAGATTAATGTGGAGAGGGGAGTCTCCATATTTCTTAGTCATGTTATCATTATGCCAGTGACTCTGAAATGCCATAATCCTACAGAGCAGCACGGGCCCAAGGGAAAACACAAGGAAACCACTGAGAAAAGAGAGTTATCAGCTAATTCAGGCTTCATTTGCTATTGTATATTTGAGACCTTTTTTTTTTTAAATTTATGTGAAAATGGCAGATGATGTGTGGCTTCCAGAGAAATGGCTTGGCCTGCACAGTGCCAGTCTAGGGGAAGACCAGCTCCAGGGCTGCCTGTGCTGCGTGCTGTGGGATACATCTCCACAAACCCGCCTGATCGTAAGGCTGGTTACCAGGCTTTTATGTCTCATAACCAAAACCCAGTGGATCAAACCTCACTAGAGGGGTACTAGATGCAGGATGCTGAAAGTAGTGGTGTCATGAGTTTTACATCCTCACCCAGAGCTTCTGAAGGGAAGCAGAAGGAACCTTTTTGCTTCAGTGGGTGACAGAGTAACTACTAGTTTCTAAGCATCTGCAAAGGTATTTTAGATACCAGTAATTTTTGTGATACTAGGTCACTAGGAATTTCTAGTGCTTCTTCCTCTGAGCTGCTCTTAGCTTCTCCAGCAGTGACAACTGGAAAAGTACTTCTTCCCAAATGACTCAGAGCTCTGAGCACACATCACATTCAGGAGTGCTAATTAGGCATCTTACTCCTGGAAACAGGAAGAATTAGACAGCAGAAGCCCTTTATAGGTGTTCTCATCCTGAGAGCCCACTCTTTTTTCTTTTCTGAAGGTTTCCCATCGCCTTGCTCACCTCATTAAGAAAAATGCTCAAGCAAGGAGATCTCTTAACATTTCCTGTGTTCCTGAGACTGAATGCCCAGACACAAAGAAGGACTTTTTACTCCAAATCCATACATCACTGATGTGTTTTACAGGAGTTCTGAGTTGGGTATCTGACTCCAATATTTATCACACACTGTTACCTTAGGGCCTAATATGGACTTTGGTAAGTGGACTTTGCAAGCCCCATAAAGCCTGGTCAAGGAATAACTGAAGTAGGAACATCTGCTCATCTTAACTTAAGAGAGTCTCAAATCCTTACTTAAGCCAAGTTCATTCTGGGGGAGAGATCACTTCAGATGGAGCAAATGTGATTTTCTATGCTGACCATGGGTACCTACCTTCTGTGGGGCTGGAAGGACATGGTGCAAGCATTAATCTTTTGGATGCACAACTATTTCAGCAGCCACAAAAGCTCTCTTATGCTGACCAAGTGCCAAATTCCTGTTTGAATCCGTCTCCTTGCTGGACCTGCACACAAGGAAACACTTCAGGGTTAATTTGGGAAATGTTTCTGCTTGGGTTGATGGCTTTGCCAGGCAACTGACTCTTCTGCTTTGGACTGATTCACCCCCGAGGGGCAGTGAGGGGCTGAGGGTGCTGCTCCAGGGCTTGGGCACTGCAGTGAGCTGCATGGTCACAGGGACAGGGCCTGCAGGTACAGGTGGCCATGCCCGGGTGCGCAGCCACTGGTGGCTGAGCTTTGTGTCACCTCCTCCAGAGCCACCGCAAAAATGGAGCAGAAAAGGCAGATGGATGGCACCATCCCTGTTAGTGACCAGCACTGCCTCTCCTAAATTCCACACCCAGAACAACAGTCTCAGCTAACTGTAAGGTCATTAGGGAAGAGGAGGCTGAATCAGTCAGCATTTCTGTATAGTGTGAGCCCCAAGTTCTGGCCCTGGTTGCTGCATCCCGGCAGATGCCCCACTCTGGAGCAGTCATCAGAAAACAGGGGCATCTAGTGGCTGCGTCAGAAAGTTCAATAAACACCACCATTCCCTTGAAAAGATGTGAGTTTGCCTCTCTCCTCTCTCAGCTTTACAAATAAAAATATTTTATGCCATAACATTACCCGAAGAAGAAGGGAGGGGTACAAATCCTCGCTAGACTTCACTCTCTTGGACCACCGTTTCTGACCCATCTGCGACATTTACAACAGTGTAACCAGATTAAATGAAGCTTTTGCTGGTTTCTGCTGCAGCTGCTGCTCTGGACAGCCGGACCTACATCCCGGGGACCCAAATCCCCTGCTGATTCATGGCAGGGGAAATGTTGCCTCTTTCTGACCAAGGCAGAGTTTCACCCTGGGCAGCAGCTGTGCACTGCAAGCACCATCGCTGTGCGTGACAGCCGTGCTGGCCTGGGCTCCTCAGAGCCTGGTGCTGCCCAAGGATTGCATTTGCTGGAGATCAGCCCCCTGCACCACTGAGCTGTAGCCTGTGTACAGCCAGGCCGCCAGAGCTGCACACCTCACCACAGCGAGTTAGGGACAGGGAGGGAAATCATGGACTAGGGTGTGTTTTGCTCCTGTGGCTCCTGCTGCCCAGCTTTACCCTCTTAGCTGATGGCACCAGAGCACAGTGAGGCATTGCAGCAGCTCCTCCTTCCCTACTCTGGGGAGGGAGTCCCATGTTTTCCTTCTGGACAGACCCCTTAGGGTTTTCCCCTGAAGGAAAGGAAAGAGATATTATCAGAAATGCAGGTGAGGAAGTATTGTTCACTTTAAGAGCAGAGATATGTTGCAGCTCCAGGTGTAGTTCCCTTATACAGTGCTCTGAGCATGCACATGCAGCCCTTGCACACAGAACTTTTCAACCTACTCACATCCTAGGAATTGCAAATGGGACTATCTGGTAACTAATTGCCCCCTAGCAGTGACATCTTTCAGGCCCTCTTGTTCTATTAGGTTCCCATCAGCATCACTGGCTTAGTGTGATCTGAATTTGCCTGAATTCTCCCTAATGTGTGGACAGAGCTGGCGTATTGCAAAGGGACTGTCACACAGGCGACTTCCAAGTTTTCCTATTCAATGGCTAAACAGAGGACAGCCCAGTCTCCTGAGCTGTCAGGCATCTATCAAATGAAATGCAAAATTCATTGTTTTATTAAGCAAAAGGAATAAGGGAGAAAGCACAGAGCAAAGAACTGAGAGCTGAATGCTGATAGGGCTATTGCTGTTATGCAATTCTCTACAGAAAATCAAGACAAATGATAATACTGGAAAGGTATATTATTATTTTATAGGCTTAGTCCCAAAGTGAGAGGAGGAGAAAGAAAAACACGCACAGCTGTTTTTCCCTTTTCTGGCCACTTTGATGCACTTACATGATACATAATTTTGCAAGGTCTGTACGTGCTCCCTGAGTCACAGCTCAGCTCGCCGATAAACCCCAAAGCTTGCATTCCCTAGACAACCTGTTTTCTGCATAGATGTGCATTCTATGTGCAAATACTATTTATTTTGATTAATTTAGCAGGCTGGCACTCAGCTAAGGAAAGAGAGGCTCTGCAAGGTGGTTACTGCTGTGACTGCAGTTCAGGTGAATACAGACAAGCTCAGCTCGGGTGCCTACACACCCAAATCCAGCTGGCAGTGGGTCCATGCAGAAGAGAGCATGGTCACCAGCTGCCCACAAAGGTAGGGAAATAAATCAGTCGTGAGCCCATGCTCAGCTGTGCTGGTTGCAGCAGAGGATTGGACTTAGCGCAGGTGTATCATCAGGAGTCAGAGATCCCCTCCTTTTCTTGCTCTGCAATAAACAGACTTAGACGGTAGAGACATTAGAAAATCCTGGTTATCTGCTCTCTTGAGGGTTTTTTTAATGCACATGTCCATACACATACACAGAAAAAATGCATAGAGATGTGATGTGCCGGATGAGGTAACACTGATAACAATTTTGATAGCAAAGCTTTTGGCTAAATGGCTTTTAAGTGAAGTTCAGCCTTGGGATCAGTTACAGCACAATTACGTGTGAACAAGGACATTTGTATTTGCATGCCTGTTACAGTGTGGAAAATAGCTACTGTGATAGCCTCCCCTTGGTGCACATCAGAGGATGCCATGTGGGCACAGACCACCCCCCAGAGAAGCAGCTGTCCAGATGGCATTTCCTTTTCTAGTGGTTCCAGCCAGCTGCAAGGATCTGATCATCTTTTAACACCTTTAATTCAAAAAACTGAGAAAACAGCACATGAATGTGAAAGAGAAACTGGTTTCTTCTGCTCGCTCCTTGTGAGACAAGGAGCTGGAGAAGGTCAGTGCAAGTCCAGCAAGGGCCTTGTCTCACTTGGTGGCGTTGTTCATTTTCCAAACAGCCTTGACACCTCCAGAGGTGACACCAGGGACTTGCTGCTGAATGTGCAGGTGCATCTTGGCTGGAGAAGGCACATGGTGATTGGGTTTGTCTCCATCAGTTGCTCTGAACTCACCTACATCTCTGCGGTTGTTGATCTGATGCAATGCTCGGTTTCCTTATGAGTGGAATAAGTTAAGCAGCATTCTGATGGTAGAAATTGGTCTTAGTAGTCAGGGACTGCTTCTTGCTCCCTCTTTTTCCTGTGCAGCAGTGAGCATGTTGTGGCTCTATTCAATATGTAAGCATCCTCTGCATAGCCTCAACACTGAATAAAATTTTAATATTCCAGGAATGGCAATATTTACTGTAGTGAGCCTAAAATCCCCTCAAATCCACCAGAAGACTGTTCTGGAAAGCTGCTCCACCTCTCCAGGATAGCTGCTCTCCCCAGCCAGCTCTAGAGCTCGGACAAGAGCTTGACACTGGGGCAATGGCAATAGAGCTACCACAGATCACTCACAACAATTAACTCTGAGGCCGCGCTTTTCTCTTGGCAGTCATCAACCAACACAGTCACCACAGCTCAGGTGACAACTCTGCCATGTGTTAAGCTGCAGGAACCCACGTGTGTCTGAGCTGCAGTGCTATGCTAATATTTCAAACGTTGATCTATTGCTTATCCTCCAGCTAAACAAAAAGGTCTCTTTCACCTACTTTTAATTTCTTTTCCGTGCTGCTAAAAGAAGTCAGTATCTGCCACGGTGATGAATGACCTTATTGAGCCCGTATAAAAGCCAGCAGTTGCTGGCAGTCCAGTTCAGCCGTGCCTGCTCCTGCAGCAGGAGCTGCAGGCAGTCTGCTCCAGTTCCTCACTGATCATTGCAGATACTGGGGAAAAACACCTCTTCCCACTGGATTCAGTCAGGAGCTGCCATGTACTTCATCAGGTGGGAGACAGCCTGGAGCAGGGAAGCTTGTGCTCTGCTATGAGTCTCTTCCATTGGTTTCACTTTTCCAGCTCTTTGATAACACACCCAAGGCTAGGATCTTTCAAGACCATCGACCACTGTCCTCTGGGAAGCTGATCCTGGTCTGTCAGTGTGACAGGTGAGGCAATGGCTGTGTGAGGACCCATATGAAACGACAGCCTGAAGAGCCTAAAGATCTTGTCATTCTTAGAAAAAAAGGCACATTCAATCCCCACCTAACTGAGACGCAAAGAGGGCGGCCCGCTGTTAGTGAGAAGCTCACAAATCCGTGTGTCCCAGCAGACAGTTTCAAAGCTGGTTGTTTGATTTCTAAAATCTAATGAAACTGTGAGAGAAGAAAAGCTTCAGGCTTTCAGCAAAGAAAGGATTTTTACCGGTACAAATGATTAACACACACTTACCTCTGTCAATTACTGAGAGAAAGTGAGGTCCTGGGGTTCGCATGTGTTCCTGGGATGTTGGAGCTTTGCAGATTTTTAATGGTTGTAGTGATCTTCCTAATCACTCAAACTTTCCACATGATGGAGAGAAAAGAATCTCCCCCAGACCCTTTTCAGCAAGGCTGTTTGGTTACACTGACAGCTTATCTCCCAGAGAGAGATCTTTCTTTAAATGTTTGGAATGTAGAGCTGTGCTTGGTCTGTAGCACCGGCACAGGCTGAGGGCATTTCATTGATGCCCTCCATCCAGGTCTGAACTGGGGGTTTCAGGAGTGCTGAGGATGGTGCAATGTGACACAACATTGGTGCCTCACTCTCCCCTGCATTATGTGAGGTCTTAGCAAGGCTGCACCTCTGCGGACCTCAAGCCACAGCACTTCGGAGCTGCACTCCCCTGTAGATGAAGGGAATACCTTGCTGAGGAGAAAGGGATGGATCTCATGGCTCAGAGCCTTCAAACAGGCTCCTTTCCAGGAGACACATCCTGCCCCCTTTCTCACATGGCTAATGTGTCTTAAGCCTGACTTGCTGGGCTGCTCCCCTAGATCCTATGCAATGACTGCTAAAGCTTTGCTTTAATAACAACGAATCATTGCTCAGTTATGAGGTCCAAAACTACTTGCACAGGTCATGTGAGTGAAACAGGGCCCACAGGCCAAAGGGAGATGATGGGCAAGAGCAGGTAAAAACCCTTTTGACAATCATCTCTCAGATTAGCTACACTGGTAGAATGGTTCACAACACTGGCCCAGAAATCTTCTCCAGTTTTAAACAGCGTTGTGCTAGAGCACTGTGCAAATTATTGAAGATTTCTGTTCAGACAGGACTTTGATTAGAATTTTGCTCATATTATTACAAACTCCCATCCTTCACATCCCTCTCTGGCTGCGAAAAGTTCAGCGAGGGCTGCCTTTGCTGCATTTAATCAGCCTGGGCATATTAACTACAAATTCCTGCAATGCTTGAAACACTTAGGTCTTATATACATGCGCATAACTGATGATTACCAATTTTTTTACTTGCAAATTTATCAACAAGATTGAATAATTGTTCATCTCCCCACTCAGGTTGGCACTGGAATGAATTGCATTCATTCGCGAAGTTTTGATAGTGATCTGAGATATTCCCTTCAGTGTTATATAGGGATGTCGTACAAACAATAAGGTTTATTGTAAATGTCAGTGAGGTACAACAGTATGATAACCTTATTTTAATGAAGAAAACTGAATCCTGATATTTTCAGCCCCAGGCCAGCAATCCTGTTTGCTCTTTTTCCTGTGCTTTTTGCACAGACTTCACCACAGTCAAGGAGCTGAGGCACTGCAGTGTTAATTTCTGGATTACTCGCCCTGTTACACATCGGTGTAATCTTTTTCACCACCCCACTGGGCACGTGTCTTAAAAAATGATGTTTCAATGGAGATACAAGGGGAATGTTCCGTTCCAAATGTGACAGTGTTCCTGCTGGGAATTAAATTTTTTGACCTCAAAAATGTGATACAGTTGCGTTACAGCAGGGCAGATGGGTGGGGATCACAGTGGTCTAAACTTGCAAAGTAGTCAGTCATGTCAGGTGTCAGAGTTTCAGAAGGTCCCTCTTGAAATGCCTCCAGGGCCCCGCTTAGCAAGTGCTTAGACCTCTCTGACAGTGATGCCTTAGGACACTGCAGGTTGGTGACTGGCTGAGGAAAGTGCAGCTGCACGACTCCCCTGAAGCAGGGAACAGCGTTACCAAGAGCTGAACCAAAGTTGGGCCAATGGCTCCTAGACTGAGCCTGAATTTTGCCAAAGTATCTCTATATTGCAGAAAAAAAAAATTTAAAATTCAGAGCATAGTAGGGACTGGAACCCCTGGAACAGTTTTGCATAGGGCTAATTTTGAAGCAGAGGGATTTACAACTGTGCACAGAGCTTCTCCAGGGGGAAATAAAAATAGTCTTATTAAGCTAGTGATAAAAATGTCTGTTTCTATGTGTACAGATCTTTGACATTCTTCTAGTACAAAATTTGCTCTGCTTTTGTGTCACCACTTATAACACTCAGCTCTGACAATCGTTGAATAGCTGACCTGTGTCTGCACAGCCTGCCTCCATAATTAAAGAGGCTGAAATGGTGGCTTTAGAGGCAGAATTTTTGAGAATATTCTAGGAATCATACTGACTAATCCAGACATTCATTGCTCTAATCCCATAAACAGTGTGGGCTATCATGCCAGGAAGAGTCCCTAATTTCCATACCAGCCCTGCAGCGATATGAAAAGCACTAAATATTCCTCTCACTCTCTTCACTCATTTCCCTCTAACGATGTTTTTAAAATATAGTCCTGCAAATATGTCGAACTCAGAGCTGTGTCAGGACAGCTGCTAATCATGTGGCAATGATGCCTTTTCTGATGGATGTTTCTGTTATTACAATTGAAGTTTTGTCTCTTGAAATTAAGAAACAGTAATTAACGTATTTAGCGCCATGGGCTGATAGGATTGTTTTGACACTGGTTCTTGAAGGAACTGAAGCACTCCATCTTCCCTCCCAGCACTGTCTTATACAGGGACTTCAGGAAAATAATTGAGACTTGTAAGTCATCTGGGGCTATGGCTTGATTGCATTTGAGGCGACTTTTAAGGGTGAAGAAACATCTGGCACCTTTTAAAAAGTAATGTTGGTGAAGAAAATAGAGAAAAAAGAGAATACTGGCAAGAGGTGGCAAACATACAATCACCATAAAAGCAGAAAACTTGCCATGGAAGATTTTTGTTTGCTGATATCATGAAACACTCAGAATCCATAGGAAAAGCTGTTAGAAACAGACTAGTGAGGTAGATCTGAAGGAGCAGGTTGGAGATAATCCTTCAGTCTCTGGTCTGTGGAGTCCCTTCATGATCACGACAAACAACATAACTCTGCCCTACAATTTCCTTTGTAAAGGAGACTAGCATTGAGATGCTGCAGGGCTTAAATCTTTCCTGTGTGTATAATAATACACAAATAGGTGCAGATGTATGTAGGCACAGTAGTTTGGGGTGGCTCAGAAGTGGATGAAGCAGAATAGGCCAGGGCTACTTGATGTACGTGATGCAGGCTAGGACAGCAAGTGTTTTCACTTCTGGAGAATAAGGAAACTCCTACTTTCTGAATCCATTTTGGTTTTCCCTCTCCAAAAATAGCAGGAGTGGAGCTACTAAACTGTAGCAGACTGTTGTCAACTTCAAGGTGCAAGACACAAAGCTGTCTTAATCTGCTCTGGAGAAGCATTTAGGAAGTCAAACAGTTAAGTGCCCCATTCCTTCAAAAACACTGGACTGTTTAAGAATAGTCTTGATGAAGGGGACCTTGACCCAGAAAATCATCTTCTTTCAGGATAGTACATATTAAGTGTACATCTAAGCACACTTCTTAAAGCTGGTGCTGCCAGATCAGAAACAGCAAGAGAGGAAACAGCAGTTGGTTTTGAGCACGCAGCAGAATCAAAGAAATAATCAGCATGGCCCCGTGGTAGAGATAGCTTTGGAGATGGAGGTTGGCAAAGTGATAACCGTGAAAGTACCAGGCTCTGGGTCTTGTGAGCCTGAGAGGAGGTGACAGAGCTGTACAGAGATACAGCTGGGGTGTTAGATACATGGCACATGGAGGATCTGTCATTTCAAGAGAAGCTGTCAGGTTGAAAGCTTCAGATGGGGATTGGTTTTTTTTAGTTCAGAGGCTGTGGATATAATTATGACAATTTGCATAAAAGTCAAGCCCCTTGTACAATTTAATGGGGCTTGGCAGAAGGGTTTGGGAATACTCAATGTGTCGGAGAGGCAGAGGAGTTGAAGCAGGAGCTGCTGTTTGTGGGACACAAGCTGGAGCTGCCCAGTGGGAGGGCTGTGCCCAGAGCAGGGGATCTGAGCTAGAGACAGCAGAACCACAGCCTCCATCTCTGAAGCAACACGTGGCCTTTCTAATGGAACATTTCTAATTTGCAGTGTATCTGAGGCCCCACCTTCAGAGCCAGATCCCACTTAATGCTGGCAACTCTGGAAACCTTGCCAGCTCCTTAAGTCATGGAAGAGCCCTTCTGCAAACTCCCCTACAACTGGGATTTTAGGAGCCTGTGGGGCTGAGTGCAGAACACAGTCCTGTCAGGAGTCAATGTGAGCCACTGCCACCTGCCAAAAGTGGGTCTCATTCCCCTGTGGGCTTCCTCTGACTGCCCCAGGTTTTGACAACTGGGAGGGGTGAGTAGTGAGGGGCTCAGCAGGCTTCCTCTCTGGCACGCTGCAGCGTGGTGCTCAGCACTTCTCAGGAACAGCTCTGTTATCAAGAGAAGGTGGTGACTGAGTCTAAACCTCCCTGTCACCCATCGGGAGAGAGCCAGGCTGCATAGGTTAAGGGAGTTGATGCCCTCATAAGATTCCTCTTCTTGCCTGGTGACAGGTAAACCAAATATATCTTCTATTCTACTGAGGGGTGGAAGATTCTTTGGGGTTTTTCTTGTCTGTTTGCTTGTATGGGCTGCAAGTTTTCTGGTAGCAGTGAAAAAAGTAAAAAAAAAGGACTTGGATCAAATTTGGAGTGAACAATTACAATACAAGTTTCTCCCGTCCTAAGTTGTTCAGAGGCATAAGTGGACTAAACCATGCAAGTGGATGCTGTGTTTTTAGTATGACCATAATTAAAGCAGTGGGCAGTTGTGCTAACTGGAAATTAATTTGAACCACTAGTACATAAGCACCTTGACATGAAATTAGGACCTAATTCAGAGCCCCCAAGAGAGGAAATTCTGCCTATACATTCAAATTAATGCATAATGCAGCAAGTTTCTTCCTCTCTCTTCCTGTCCCTTTCTCTTTCTCACACACACAGACGCACGCACGCAGCTGAACTCCCACACAAGTTCTGCGGGGAAATTACAGCCTGCTCATGTCACTCCCTTCTTTGTCACTGAAATAGTGCCATAGGTCTGGAAACTGCTCTCTCTGTGCAGTACCAAACTTCTTCCAGCTCCGGAACATCTTACTTCGATAATAAATAAATTAGAGTTTTCTGTGTAAATCAACAAATTGATTTTTTTTCCTCAAAAGCTGGATTGCACCAACACTAGTCATAAATTGTAACTTTCATATTTGCAAATTTTTGGATGCTAGGCATGAAGAACCAAACTTTCTGTTGTCAGGTCACATTAATTCCAGGATTTCTCACAGGCAAATTGTGTCTTGAACACTCTGCATGATTCACAGGAAAAAAAAGGGCCCTTCTCCATGTAAAGCATCAGCTTCCATTAAGCAGAAGAAATAAACCACTGCATGCAAAAGATGTGAGCACGTGGCTTGTGAATAATCAGAACAAGTTTAGAAAAATCACCTCAGAGCAGTAACACACTCGGTATCTCTGATCCTCCAAGACCAGTGCAAGTGGCATCCTCTTGGTGTTAAAAAGAGAGCACAGCTCATGGTTGTTGTCAGTGGCAGCGGGAGGGAGGTTTGATGCTGTGAAGCCACAGGGAATCCCAGTGGTGGATGTGAGGAAGGGGGCAAGAACAAGCATTTGCCTCAATGCTCAGCAGGAGCCAGGGCAAGTGGCTGCCAAGGGGCAACAGTGGAAACATCAAAGGTAGAAGGCAGTGTAGGGACTATGCAGAGATGGGCTTGAAGAAAATTTTATCATTGTAAACCAGGGATGACTAACTTTAAGGAGACTGAGGGCTATGGTTATATGCCCATCAGCATAGACCAATGCCTTAAAAACATGCTTCCTTCAGTATTTCATGAGGAATCTTGTGTAAATACTCCTACTCCACTCCCTTTCCTCTTTGCACTGTGGCAGAGATGAGGAAAGCCCAGTGCATCCTTCTACACTAATAAAACACATTCCCTTAGGACTTCAGGAAGTTTGCTAGATGCCTGCAGTCTCAACCATAAGCCTGCAAAAAATCACCCTGTTCTACTTCCAGTGGAGCTCCAGTACTTGCTGCCATCATACTGCAAAACAGAAGACTTTCCTCATGCATGCCAGGTGTCATCTACTGTCCTGCTAGATGTGTGCAGTATGGAAAAATGTACTGCCACATCTGATAGGGAAGTAGCTGTGGGTCAGGCCTGTGTTAGAAGGTTGTGCTCCTTAGACAGGATTAAGAGAAACCCTAAGAAACATTCTGTGGAGTGGGTTTTTACCCTTCACGAGGCATATACCCCCAATGGTTTCTTAATGTTGGAGATTTTTGTGGCTTCTCCCTGTCAAATGGATTCTGATTATTATTGACTCTACTTATTTCAGCCCCCAGGCAGGTATTTCTATCCTCAGCTTTGTGCACATTAAACATCTGGCTGGGTCTCTTATGCTTTCTCAGCCACTGAAGTTTGAGAAATTGGAGGGGTGCACCAACATTCCCAGGTAAATCATGCCAGTGTTGACCTGTAAATCTCAGATACTTTATTCCTTCAGCAACACAGGAGAAAGTCATTATGGACATGATTTTGGACATGGAAAATACCTGTCTTCACCATTTTTCTTGACATGGAAATTCAGAATGGTTCTTCCAACTTTTCCTCCAGGACATTTGGGAAGGCACCATCAGAACTTCACCTAAGAGCAAAACTTGGCAAAGAAATCTCAGCAACAGTGACAGGTCCCTCTGGAAGGTCTTTCCTTGGCCTTGTAGATCAGAAAATGACAGCATTCAAACATTTGTGTGCGGATGAAAAATGAGAATCAGTTAGTACTGTTCAGTCTCACTGCAGCCAAATTAAGTAGAAAATGAAATATTTTAAGAAGCATCCTATGGTAAGTGAATTTGAATTAGCTGCAAACATGGATGATTTTCTTCCAGTCGCCAGACCACACAGAATTGCTGCTTGGATTTAATTCCCCCTTCATCTCACATATGTCTTTCTTTTATTTCCTGGCATAGATAGATGTGTGATTAAACTATCACTTTTGATGTCCCAAAAAGCTGAGGAAAGGAGATTACACTATAAATCATAAAAATCCTCTTTTCCACCTGTTTGTGAATTTTAGACAGCTTTAATTTTTTTCTGTTGTGATTACAGCAAATTGTAATAGAGATAAAACATAAAGTGTTGTAAGTATTTTTTAGAGTGTTGGATTTAGGAGATCAGTTTATAGAGATAATTTTGTCAACAAATGCAAAGTCATTTAGGAGTTTTTACTTGTTATGAAAGCTGTTAGATTAAAATACTGCTTAAACTTGTTACATCTTTGTGCTAACACAACAGAAAAGATGGCATCCCACTGAGCTGGTCACTGTCTCATTTTATTTTGTCTTTTTGGGGCAGGATATCCCCAAATTCAGCCTCCATTTGTATGCCTGCTGCAGCTGCCCCCGCAATATATCCTGCATATCAAAGTCCAAGACCACCAGCAGCACTGGGAGCCCTTGGGTGTCGATGGAGGCTTTGCTGTTGGCTCCTCTGTGGCTCATAGGGAGTTCACAGAGGATGAGCCTGAACATCTGTGCTCACAGGCCCCTGTCCAAAAGGAAAGACTCTGGGGTGGGTAGGATTTGAATTGAGTTCTGGACTGGCTTAGCGTGGATCAGCAAATGGACACAGAGCAAACACAAATCCAGTGATTGAGACCTGACACGTCCATGAGTCACTTCATCCACTGCTGAGTTAGAGGCTCAGTGAGGATCTCCAATAGTTCCTCTGTGATTAAATTTTACCTGCTGAAATAGTACACCCTTCTTCACTTGCAGGACTAGCACAGAGTATCAGTCAGGTGTGTTGGATCCCAGGTTCCTCACAGTTTGCAGGTGGGTCTGCAGATGGGGCCCATGTGGGAGCAAGCACAGATGCAGTCAGGGCATTCTCACCAGCCAGGAGAAGTTTTGGATGCAATTGCGGACTAGACATCTAATGTCCCATGTACACTTTTAATTGTGGCACCATGAATGAAGAGGAGAAATGACAGCATCAGATTGCTGATGAGGAAACATTTCCATGAAGAGAGAATATTTTGTACGATGCAGCCAGCTATTAAGTGCTGCTCCCAGCTTCCTCCTCTACTCCCCAGCAGCTAGTGGGAACTCTGTGTCCACCTGTATGCCCTCCATATGCACACACTGCTTCTCAAACCTTTTCAGGAAAATAGGAGAACAGGTTGTTTCTGAGGAGAAGTTCTGTTCTTACCTGATGACCTGGCATGAGGACATCTGATGAACGTGGTACAGGGACCAGGAGAGATAGACATGTACATACACACAGGGCATGACCCTGGCACTGGAGAGGTCAATGGCATTTCAGGAGCTCACAGAATGGTATGAGAGCACATTCCCAATGAACTCTTCAAACTGGATGAATAATTCAGAGTAACATTTATACTACTCACTTTGCTTGTTTTAACTGTGAGTAAATGTCAGATTTTTTTGAGGTGCACTAACCTCAAAACCATTTATGCAGTTGCTTCTCTTTTAAGTCCTTTTAACCCCAAAACCAAGAGACTGCTCACAGCTGTATGAAAGACCTGCTGGCTCAGAACTCTCAGTCCCAAAATAATGATGCAGTCCATTGGTCACTAGTGCTCTGTTTGCAATGGTTATTCGGGATTTGTTCAATTAGGCTTATGGGATAAATCTCAGGAGGCTGTGAGTTAGTAACTTGGTTCAGAACCATTAAAATGTTGTAATGACTGTAATAGTTGTAATAAGTATAATGCAATTGGAGACATCACTATCCTTCCTCTTATATTTTGTTGCTTTTTTGTCTTGCCCTTGGCCACACCAAGTGTTCCCTGGGCAACCCCAGGCCTTGATGGAGATGCAGAACAAGCAGTGGGGCAGCATGTGAAGGTCTTTCAATAGAGTGGTGAACACCCACCCACTGAGAGCTGAAAGCCACACAGGATGAAGATGTAGGGGTCTCAAATCTGGCATTTGACTGTCAGCACCAGGACTGGGCTGCCTGGAGTGGGACTCCATGGGACAGAGAATGTACCTACACCAGTTTGTCCTGTGCAGCCATGTGGATTTGCAGCGAGTACCAAGTGAGCGCTGCGTGCTGTTGCACTGGAGTATGTCTCTAATTATACAACAGTTACACTTTCTGGTACTTGCAGTTATCATTAAATCTATAATCAGCATATTCCCCACATGTTTGAAAATCTCTCCCATGCTAATACAATATAATTAAAACAGCCCTGTTTCAACAGTATCTGCATTAAAAAGGAACACCAAAGAGATCATAATAGGTGGAGAGAGGTTAATAATAGGTCATGTGGTTAATCTTCCAGTTACAAGGGCAAACACTAATTACAGGACTGGGAAGGGAAAGGGCAGCCTGATTGCGAAGTGATTATGGTGACCTTGTTGAGGAGTGATCCAAGTCATGATGGGGCCTCAATAAATAAAGATAATAATCCCTCAGCACCTCCCAGTGAAAGTCAGACAAATGCTGAGAGCAGCATTAGCCCTCTCTGCAGGCCGGGTGGGAGGATGGAGGCTGAGCCGTGTTCTTTTCCAGCCCTGTCTCAGCACAGCGGGATTGCTGGCTTCTCCTTCTGCTCACCGAGAAAAACAAAAGCACCGACTACTGATAACAAATATATCAAGTTGACTTCTGAAGGGCTCTGCAGTACAGCGTGTTGCAAATTACAGCAAACTTCAACATGTTTGAGCTTTGTAGATATGGCAGAGCAATGTGATTCCCCATGTTGTCAGTGGCATGGTGGGAATTCCCAGGGAGCTGCAAAAACACTGGTTACCATCTTAGAAAAATGGTAAAAACTCAAGCCTATTAGGCCCTTTTTTAAACCCCCTTTCTTTTCCTGCTGCCCAGGAAAACATGTCCTACAGATTATAACAGTTTCATTATCTCAGCAGAGAACTCGCTGCCTGTGCTGCAAACTGGTCCGTGGAGAAATTAGCAGGCTCCCAAATTTAATTAGGGCAGGACTCAGACAGGGAACACAGTGAGGTTAACATAGATGTCTGTATGTCCCATCATTCTCACATCCTGTAATAAACAGGCATTTGGGGAACAGTATAAGCCAGGGCTGGAACCAAACAGTCCTGCATTATAGACATGAGGCTGGTGCCTGCGGAACGCTCATAAAGCCGCTGGGTCATTGGTACAGAAAGTCTTCTGTTACCCCTGATGGTTTTGTATGGTAATTGAGGATGGGGTTAATATGACAATCAGTGTCTCCAGACACATCAGGGCTATGTAGAGCTCCGTGGTCTGGCAGCTTCTGTGCTGGGTGTGAGTGGGGCGAGAGCAATGACTGGAGCTGTTCAAACTCTCTTCATTTCTGGTTTTAGAAAATGTGCAAAAATGCTGTCTACTTTGGAGTTTATCTTTTCAACTGTACTTTCTTTTACCTAAATCTATACTTTGTTAAGGACAAATGTCACAGTAACTGCCACATGCATGAAGAAACCATTAAACCTCTGGGTTTAGATGTGCCTATAAAATAAACTTCTGGCTTAGCCACACAAAGCCCAAGGGTGTCCAGAGGGTACTGGGGCTTTTCTTCAGCTGCCTGCAATGCTGATGTGAGAGCTTGCTGTGCTGAAGGATTTGGGTGACAACAGGCCACCAACTAAGGTTTCCAGAAACAGAAAGAGCACTGAAACCCTGAAGTTGCAAAGGAAATCTGTGCCAGCTGTTCCTGTGTAGGTGTGTGTGTGTGCAAAAATGCAGAAAGCAATTAAACTGTGAAATTTTTCTCTGGGATTCCACTCATGAGGATTTCTTACTACATATTAAAATTAAGTCAAATTAATTTGTTCCATTGTGTCCATCCGAGTTGTCTTGCAGGTGCTGCTGGAAAGCAATTTCAAAATGATCACAACTAAAATACATTTCCAGGGCTATTCCACTGACTCCCATTCTACCTTTGGCAGTGCCAATTACCTACCTTTGAAACACCCACCTGGATGTTAGAGAAAGCCAAAACAAATGTACAAGGATAGTAATTTTCTATTCATGCCCTTTCTTTCTACCGTTACTTATGTCAGGTTAGAATATCTCAGGAGCAGAAATGAGTTTGCAGGAGAAAGGATCAAGAACCTGGTGATTTTCCATGCTTGCATTTCCAATTTCTGCATGCTGAAAGGTGAGCTGCTTTGGGAAGAAGAGTAACTCCTGCAAGCACCTGGGGTGGAGAGTGGGGAGGGAAGGGCCCAGGAGCGGGGATGCTGCAGGGGACTGCTGTCACCTTGGATGAATTCTGCTCCTTCTTCAATGACACAGGTTGACATTTTACAGGTTTTGAGAAAGCTAACTCTGCAAAGATGGCTAAATTGAACCACAGTGCTATAAGGAGGGCTCAAACACAACATTCTGGACCATACAAGCTTTGAATTATCTCTGATTTGAGGACTGAACATGATTGTATACAATAAAAAAATTTATTTCTTGCTATAAAGCAAGGATTTTGTCAGGGTTGCTAAGGGATACTATTCCTTGTCTTTTTTATTTGAAGACTGAGTTGTAAATAGTTCTCCCTAGAAGCAGCTTAATCCATGATTTTTTCTTTGCAGAGGATGATGTTCTTAGCTCAGCACTTGCTGCTGCTCAGTCCTTCTGTTGCTACCCTAAGTTTAAGCATGACAAAAGGAAAGATAAAAGCTGTGCATTTTCCATTAGAGTAAAATGCTGTAAAAAACCTCCACATTTAAAGCTTTTGAGAGAAAGAACAGTATTATTCAGTGTAGAAGGGATGCAGTTGATCACCACAGGTTCTGAGCATGCCTGCTATTTTTAGCTTTATCATCCCTAATGAAAGCCTCAGATAGTACCACTGGGCTTACCCAAGGATCTGGTGTATTAAAGCAATCATAAGCCTCATCAGGGCTGTGAAAGCAATGATGAGTCTAGAGAAGCAAGCTGTGATGTGCTACCCAAACAGCCACAAAATGAGAAAGATTATTTAGAACAGTTCTTTGGCAAGTGGAAATATTTATTCTCTGCACTCTAGAGAGTAAATACTGTGATATATTCAGTCCTCTAGCTGCTCACTCGAAGGATTTAGAAGTCTGACCTTGCTCCCCTTGTAAGTGGATGTTGTGCCATGATAACATACTGGAGAATAGAGGAACATTGTAGAGCATTTGAATACCTGCTAATATTTTTGTCTGATGCCTGAAGCACACGAGTTCACAATAGTTGCACAACTTCCAGTGCATTAATCTCCACTGCTAGCATCCTACCTGTGTCTGACTCCTTGTGTGGCATTTTGAAGCTCACCTCCATCCACTTTTCTGCAGTCCCAAAATATCCGACCCCCTACAAGGTCTGTGGACTGGTAATGAGATGCCCTGATTATCTGCTTCTGCTGGACATGGGAAGGTCTGCATGAACTGGAGAGGAGTTTAGGAGGTGAGATCAGGAGTGAACCAGAGGAGACATCCAGGAGATGTTGCAGATAAAGTCTAGAAGGGAAGGATACAAGTTTTTAAAAATTGTTACCAACATAAAAAGAATAAACAATTAATTTACCCATCCAAGCTGTGCCTCTGATATGGCCTGAGGGAGTGCTGGGATTTGCTTTCATTCAGCAGGTGCCCTACAAGCAGTGTTGAACCTGCAGGCCCCTAAAGAAAGGAGGGACATGGGTGACACAGATGAGCTGATGGGCTGGGTCTGGGTGACAGTGCCCTGTCATTACTGAGCTTAAAACTGCCCATAATTTGGTCTGTTTTCTGTGTGGCATGTCGATAATCACATCGAATTTGCAATATGCGTGGGATGGGCTCCTCCTGAGCACGAGTGGGTTTTCTCTCAGGTGGGATCCTCGCCATGCTGGTGTGGGGAGTGGAGGGAGAGGGAGAGGGGAAGTTTCCTCCCTTCTTCAGCCCACACAAGTGTGGCTTTACTCAATATTTGCATGAAGTGCTTTTCATGGACGAGGAAAAACTCTGTTACTTTGAGGGTGACAGGACACAGGCTGCCCAGAGAGGTTGTAGAGTCTTCTTTTCTGGACATATTCCAACCTGCCTGGACATGATCCTGTGCAAGCTACTCTAGGGGACCCTGGTGGAGCAGGGAGATTGGACTAGATGTCCTCCAGAGGTCCCTTCCATCCCCAACCATTCTGTGATGATGTGACTGAGTTTTTTTATAAGGATGCATGTTCTTGGGCAGGCTGTGTATCCGAGAGGGGCTTGAATGAATTAATCAACCCACACGCTCTACCACTGATCAAGTGCAGGAGAGTAGCAGAAGGCCACATGCAAGCAATTTCCTGGCAGATGGGTCCTACCCACCATCTTTTGCTTGTCCAATTTAATGCCAAAACGACAAGCAAACTAATTGAAAAATAGCATTACACACACACAAGCCCTCTTTTTCTTCTTTCATTCCCTTCACACCAGTTGAATAATAAATGGTAACCAATGTATTATCAGAGCCACACTGCTTGCATGGAGACTAATAAAAGCATAACTTTGATCTGTTTTGACAAACACAAGTACAACTTTTGAGTCTTTAATAATTACATTAGTCAAAGTCACTGATCACGACATGCTGCAGTGTGTTATTTAGAGAAAGGGAAACAGGTATTCACATCACCACGGTGGCTTCTAATGCTAACCAGAGTGTGAAGGTGTTTTTACCTTCTTTTCTCCCACTTCCTTCATGGGAAAAGCCATCAGAGAAAGCCAGGGCCAAAGTGGGCGGTGTCCCGTCCCCAGGTTCAGTTCTTTATTCCTTGTTGGAGCAATAGAAGCATTTGGACAATACTCTTGGGGCACATGGTGTGACGTTTGCAATGGTTCTGTGCAGGGCCAGGAGCTGGACTCGATGATCCTTGTGAGTCTTCTCCAACTCACCTTATTCTGTGATTTTGCACTATTATGTACAGCTAATAATTTCCTCACACAGTATTTGAAGATGTTTTGTGAATTCATTGCATATAAAGAAGTTCTTCACCACCCTGCTTGAGTGATGCAAGTCAACTGACCAGGTGAGAAGCCTGACTTCACTGCAAAGGGAAGCAAGGCTACTGAAAGTACCCTAGCAGGGCTTTCAGCTGCTCTGCTTTCCTCAGGCTGAAAGGATCTCAGCATGGTCACTTGGTGTGTTGCAGCTGAAGGGTGGTACCTTCTGGAGCAGTTACCGCTTTTCCTCCCGTGAACATCCACTTAAAGCCTCAGGTCATTGAGTTCTTGCAGTGGATCAAGCCCTGGCAGATGCTGTGCAAAGACAGAAATCTCTGACTAAAAAGCTTTTCGTCTAAATAAGAGGCAGTAGCTGGAGACAGACAGACTGACTAGGAGGAAAGGGAGAAAGCAAGAAATAAGGAGACAGCATTGGTCAGGATGGCGGCTCATAGTCTCAGCATCTCAGCAGACTGACTGATGTCAAGCTGAGAACTTTGGCAAAAGGCCACCCTAGTTCAGCAGGCAAGGAAGGCAGAAAATGGAAATAAAATAACAATATATAATAAATGGAGGGAAAGAAAAGAAAGTAGCTAGCAATCAATATAAATGAGAAGTTAATGAGGTGCAGAAAAATTATAAATGTATATAAAGGCACCAGAGACAAATCCATCCCTAAGAACATTATGAAGAGTTTTTAAAGAAGGACTGCCAGGAAGAAGAGAAAAGCAAGAACTGAGGTAGGCCAGTTTCCAGAAGGAGGTTTAAAGATGGGTTTTTGTGGCCCAGAACAGACATAAATGTACCATAAGCAATGTTATTCTGTTACGAGGAGGAGCTGGAAGATGCACCCATGTCTCACATACTTGACAAATTTTCTTCTGTTCGAGGCTAAGCAGTATCAAGATAATTAATCAAGTAAATTATCAAATGAATAATTAAAATATCACAAAGCTACCAAGAAATATTTATATCATGCAAAAGTGTTAATGGAGTAAATTAAAGTATCGATCAGTCATCAAAGCAATCTTGTTTGCTTGTTGTTCTGGGGTTACTCTAACAAATTGAGTTTTATCACCGAAAGGTGCAAAATTAGATAAAATTTACATGGAACATGCCAAAACTATATGCTGCAAAGCACTAATTCCAACAAGGCTGGCAGATTCACGAAGGAGAGGCTGCTAAAATGTATCCCATCCTGCACTCCAAAAGATGTCGTGGTTGTAAATTTTCTAACCCAATCTTTAGTGCAAAACCAGGAGAGTGGTGAGAAGAAGCAGAGAAGAGATTTGTTCTCTGTGCAGGACACTGAAATCCAGTGCAAAGTGCAGTGCTGGATCATGCATGCACTTTTTGGTGTTACAGCTTCTCAGAATTTGAGTCAACTGTAGAAAACACATATGAAATCATGGGATGGCTCCTGAAAATGCCTGTGTCACCAAGTTCTAGAGAGACGGATCCCTCCTGATTATCAGAAAGAAACATGAGAGGGATCTTGATTGCAATATGTAGATATGCTACTGGAGAGAAAACATGGACCACTAAAGTAGTAATTTAAATGGGTGAAATGGAACACCCTGAGCTCTTAATGGGAAGCCAGATAACAGGATTTGGTCATTGCTTGTAGGCTTAAAGAGTCTGTAACATCTGTGGGCAGTCAGAGGGGATGGCATTTAGAAGAGGAGGAGATGGTAGCTGTGCAGACAACTACATACAATTCCTTTTAATGGGAAGTGATAGTTCCAAAAAACCTCCAAAAGCACTCAGGTGAAGGTATAATGTGGAAGCAAAGGAAACTGATCAATTAAAAAAGGGTCAGATCAAACCAAGAAAAAACCCTGGAGCCTTACCAGAAAAGAAGGGAAAGGTTTAAAGCAGTGGAGAAAATGGAGCCAGTGGCGGTGGAGAAAGATCCATCTCAAGGTGCAGGGCCAGGGAAATCACAATTTACAGCAGCCTTAAAGCACCTAATCCAGAAAGAAATTTGTAAAGAGCACAGAAAAGGACATTGCAATTCCTGAGTCATGATTATCAGCCAAGAGTCTGAGTTCTGCATCTTGAAAGGCAAGGCTGTATGTGGGAGGTGGTCTGGAGAAGAGATGGGGGAGCAGGAGGGGAGGAAGAAGGATGGAGACAGGGGAGTTCAGGAGCTGAAAGAAGTGACAGACAGGCTAATTCTTGGTAAAGCCTTGTTTGTGGTGCAATGCCACCAGCAGAAAATTTGCAGATGCCGTGAGCACCACTGCTGGGCACTGCACCCTCCCAGCCATTGACCTGCCTTGTGGATTTAGGTTTTCTTAAAATAGCTCCTCTGAATTTACCTCTTCCATTCACTACCAGTGCATGCCAGAATACCTGAATTTCTGCAGAACCCCAGCCCTGCGTGACAGGACATGTTCCACAGGGAGCTCATAGATTAATGCAGGAAAATTTTCAGCCATCCTTCCTCTCCTGGTGGGGGATCCTGAAAGAGAAGGATCAGCATTATCTCTTCGCATTCCAGCTTTGAAAAAGAAAATTCAGCTGTAAGGTTTCTGAAAGCTTCTTCTGCATTTCTTTGTGAGAGTAGCTTTGGGAAGATATAAATATGTATATACATATATATATATAAAATCTTTTTTACATTACAAGAAAGAAAAATGTCATTGAAAATGTTGTTCTTTGTCATGTATTTAAATTTCTCTTCACAAATTTAAAAAGTTTGCTTAAGCTCTTTTTTTAGAAGGAATGAAAATGGAAACAGTTCCATCAAAACCTCCATAAAGTCTTTTCTTTTAGTTGAAAAAGATTTAAATGGTAATTTTGACTAGGATCATTATAGAAACAAAACCAATATATAAAGGAATAGGAAAAAGAGAGTGCTTTAGCCATTACACAGCATTCAGTGTCAAGTTCCCAGTTTGGGGTCATAGCTATTTAAGTGTGAGTCTTCCTCTCTACTCCACAGAAACCAGCAGTGCTCCTGTGCCACCCATAGCTGTGTGGAGCTGCAAGGAGCACATTCCCACTGTGAGTGACAGCCACTAATCTCCAGGTAATTCAGTAAATGTTCCTGAAGAAGTACAGATGAAAAGATACAGGAGCAATGGGTGGTTATGAGGCAGGGGAGCAATGACAGCCGAAGGGGTGGAGGCAAGAGGGGATTTTCTCCAGACGTGAAGAACACACAGCGTGGCTGCTTACCCTCACACGGGGACCCCAAGGGAGAGAGGCAGGTGGTGCAAGACCGATTGCACTGGTCCCGTGGTCTGACCCTGCCTGGCTCATCTTCCCAAAACACTGAATGAAACAGCAGGTGTGGCACTGAAAATGTCTTCCCTGTGCATTACACTGCAGGGGTCTGCCAGTAATTGCTGGAAATGGTTAATTGCTGGCCAGCTCTGATCTCCTTGAAATAGAAATCAATTCTCATACTGACAATTTCTCAAAAAAGGGCATGCCTCAGCACTCAGGGGCATATTGCACTCTTGTATCTATCTCCTGTCTCTTCATCACTCCCTCCCTGGCTCTTGGGAAAATTGTGCTTAATGGCAAAGGTGATGGAGGGACTGGAGCATGGAGCCTACAGAGCTACCTTTTTATTCCACTGAAGAAGGAACTCTAGCTAAAGCTGTTAGATATTTCAAAATCACAAAGCCTGTAGATACAAGCAGCAAGACACAAAATCTGAGTGTTTTCATGGGATCATGGGATTCAGCCTCTGGGACTGATCACAAACTGTGTGAGCACAGCCACTGACGCATGTGTGAAGAGAACAGAACATGTAGGTTGACTTCAGTTGCCCAGATGTAGGTGTCCAGTGTCACCTGAGATGTTTTGGGTTATCCTATCTGAGCTCCAGCTGCTGTCCCAGAATGGTGTGAATGTCACACAGGTCCCATGTCGTACCCACCAGCCTTCCCAGTATGTCTCAGGTAGCTCACAACATGTGAACTGCTTCTCAACATCTCAGAGGCCTCAGAGGAGCTCGTGGTGGCTTTCTCATCACAGGGAGTGTGTGTTAGGGGATTGCAGGCTGCAGTACAGGCACCCATGAAGCTGGTGCACCTACACCTCCATGGGAAGAGATGTGAAGCAGGGGAACCCACATTTCCAGGGGTTCTGTTTTTGTCCCATCTAGCCTGGAGGGTGCATACAACTCAGTGAGGGTGTGGCTGTAAAACTGGGATTTGGGGGATTGATTATAGAGGAGTATTTAGAAGTCCACAGTGTTATATTAACCTTGTATAAGTGTCTCCTATTGTGGTTTCTTTGTTGTATTGTTAATATTAACCCTGAATATATGGTTCATGGATTGCTGATTAATTAGGTTTTTAACAAACTGATTGCTTAACTAAATCTTAATTTTGGTTTAAAATGCATGAATTGATGAGTTTTTCCTTGCAACCCTTATCTTTATGGTCAGAGAAGCCTGGAGAAGGGCTCGACACAGCCGTAGTAGACACAGTGCATGCTCATCTCCCTTGGCTCTGCTGATGGCATTGACCCCCCTGCCCTGACTTGAATAGCAGCTTATGCAGGTAGTTCCTATGCAAACACCTTCATTTACGTATTTTAACCTCAAGCTAAGCCATCTACATTTGGATGTCTGAAAATGAGCCACTTGTTCTAAACTCTTGAGACTGTAGACAAGAGAAGGAGGTTTTGCTAGGGGGTCAATCATCCCATCCTAAACCAGGCGTCTGAGCAGAGACAAACTGCCTCCTGCAAGTGCCTGTTTCTCTCCATCAGCTACAAACAGGGGATTCATTTGACTCAATGCCTGGTCCGGAGGATGACCACAGCGTAGTGGCACCAGCCATACATGGGGTGCATCCAAGAGTAATCGAGTGCACAGACGGACATGGCAGCAGTGACTCACCACGGCAACGTGAACTGCAAAATTCCTCCTGTTTACTTGAAAGTCTCTGCTTCAGTCCACATTAACTGCTACTACCACTCTGAGGAAGGGGAGAAATGAAGGAAACTTATTGGTATTCTGGAAACTAGAGGTAGGTGACAAGTGAGGGGGTTGGTGATGCCCTTGGCACATTAACAAATAAACTTTTTTTTAAACCTCATTTGGGAAAGTATGGCTCTCCAAACAAGCACTGAAGTTTGTTTCTCATCATGTTGTATGCAAAGTTAAACATTAGCCTCTCCTACACTCTGTTGTAGCTTAGGGTAATGCCTTTTAAATGTACTTTCATTACCTTCAGGAATAGTTCGGAACATAATAGCATGTTTCTCTTTTGGGCAACACGATTAACCTTTCCTGGAACAACAAAGCATGTATTATAACATCTAACAGCAAAATCAATACATTATTTTCTTGCCTTATATTTATATATGCCCTCTTGCCATGACATCCAAGCAGGAGAAAGAGGATTTTTCTCATGAAAGAGACTTTCAGTTCCCTGCCACATCACACCCCTCTTTTCTCTGTTCCTCTGCTTCCATTACAACCACCAAGATTTGCTCATTCCAAGTCTTTTCCATTCCCATCAAAGCCTTCACAAACAGTAAGGTCAGAAACCTCTAATAATGTTTAGGAATCCTTTGCATAATCCAAATAGTTACTGAAAATACTCTAGTTCAGTTTGTAAAGAAGGAAAAACATTTGCTTAGTCAAATCACCCTACATAATGGGATGAAACCTGTTAAGTTCAACATATGACTTGTTTCAAAAGTCTTAAGATGTTGCTCTTTCCTAAAGAATCGAAGAGGAAATGAATATTAGTTGTTTGCCCTAGTCAACCACTGCCTGCATCCGTATGTAAAATTATTTAGGCTGTAGGGAATTGTCTTATCTTCTGTTCTCTATTAAAAAGCTTTTATTTAAGCACTGGAGAAATTTTTTTTCAGGTAAACACTGTATCATTAAAAGTATCTCTTGTATCAGTCAAATTATCTTACGTTTGTCTCTAGAACTTGTTCACAGTTTTACTTTTATAATTTTTAAGCACTTTTCATCAGGAAGTGATTGCTACGGACACTTCTCAGGGGTGCTGCTGCTTCAGTCCTGATAGGACAACTGCAGTGTCTGAAATGAGAGCAAGTAATGAACAGCAAACCCACCCTGTCTGGGTGAAATTCCTTCTCACCCCTCCCCTGCTCTTCTCCCGGGACCAGTACTCTCCTTACACTGCACTTGAGAGCTCAGAAATGGATGAAGTGGTTTCTACAGAAGAGTGCAAGGTTTTTGAGCTCCCTTGGGGACAAGTTTTATTCCTGAAGAACAGCAATTTCTGCTCTCTGTTCATTAAGAATAAATTTGAGGTACATGAACAAAACCAGTCTGAAGAGCCCTTGGGGATGGGAAAAATAGCTACAAACATTTTTTCCGTATTGAGCAGCTTGGTTCTCTCTGGGACATCAGTGAAATGGTGCATTGCCTCACTGGGATTTATTTTTCCATATTTGGCTCCGGGAAACCAAGTTTTTAGCTTCATCCTCTGGAAATGCTCCTCTGCAGCTTTATCCAGCCCCATTGCCTTTCCAGGTGTGGGAATAGCATCAGATTCCTATTTCTAACACTTTGATGTAAATTCTTCTAGCTCAAATGATCACAAGGCAAAAATGGCAAGGAAATTTGAAAGAAAGTAAATTAATTCCCTGTTTGTGTGCCTGAGTGTGCCCTGCTCATTCTACATCGAGACTCTTGTCTAGCCATGAACATTCCCGATAATGTCACTCCCCATCCCAAAAATAAATAAGGAGACAAATCTCTGATTTATTAAAGATTTTAAGGCAAGAAAAGGAATTAATAACTAGCTCCCCAACTCATAAATTAGAACTGTCATAGCTACATCTTGAACAATTCATAACATTGCTAAAGAAATTTTAAAAGGATAAATAGAAAAGCCCATTGTTTCTAGCTTATAAACAGAAAAGCAATCTATTTTACATAAAGCTTGTGATCTAAATTAATATTTCATCATTCAGTAGTTTTATTTCTTGGGAATAAATTGTTTTCTCTGTTAATGGACCTGGGCATGTTTCATGATCAGTAGAAGAAATATTTGTAAATTTACCCCATAGGAGTTTTTGAAGGGCAGTGTTTTTATTTACTACAAAAGTTTCGTCCCTGCTTTCAGGAGAAACCCTGACTGAAGACATAATGAAATAAGGTATTATCTGAGCACAAGTAAGGGACATTCACCGAGTCACACTTGTGTTTTTCTATCAGCTTCAGTGTGGGGCAGGGTAGGACAAAGCCCAAGCACCGCTGGACCTGTAAAGGTCTGGGCATGGGGACTCAATTTTTCTCCTCAGAAAGCAGCTGCATCTCCAAGAAAAGGAGCTACCAAAAGGTTGGTTGTGTGAGACACACTAAATAGAAACTAGATATACAGACAAGTGCAAAACCACCCACTAATACCACCTCAAGCTCAGGACCCTTTTCCAGACACCTGGGGCATCTGAAGGAAGGTCCTAAACATCAAAGCATAAAGAGATGCTATTTTACAGGCCTTGTACTCTCAAAGGAGATCCCCATGTGCCCATTATAATAATCCCTGAGATGATAATTAGGTGGGCATAATGCCAGATAGGCATTTTATAGGTACCTTTTCTGTGAATTTGCAGGAGCAAGATGAGATTCAGAGTAATGATAGTGTGAAAACTGCTGTGCTCCATTAGAGGGTGAGTGTTATATTTAATACACGCCTATAATCCAGTAAGCACATAAGCTTCCATGTATTTAAAATAGAATATCTTCAGGGTTTTCATAATAAATTTAATACTTCAAAGACACATTGACTAATGGCTTTCAGATATTATAGAGCAGACTCTTCCCTATAGGAAATCAATTAAAGTTGAATCTTATTGATTTTAACCCATTTCTCCATACAGTGATAAACCAGACTTTGAACTCTCTTTGGATATAACCCCTATACTTTATTCTCCTCCACAGCTGAGGCAGAAGCAATTTCAAAATCTGATCAGATAAAATAAAGGAAATATTAGCCTATTAGTTTCCTCAGTTTTAAAAATCAACAACTTTTCTTCTATTTAATCTACTTGAGGTGAAGCAAGATAAATTCCAGGTGACCCTGAAACACTGAGAGCTGGAAACAGGCATAATTTGCACATGCTTAAACCTGAAGGCTCATATGGGACCAAAGTGACAAATAGGCATGGCACTGACTCTCTGCAGTGAGATGAAAGTAATTTGCAGCCATCAGCCACTGTTTGCAGCTACAGAGTGAAGAACAGGGTTGAATCATCCTAGGAACTACTCTTGATGGGCAGCATCTCTATCAGTTTCTCATGGTGGGTTTTTAATTCTGTAGGTTAAATTATAACTTGCTCCAAATAACTTTGCTAGATTAAGTGGTGGCTACTCCTAGTTCGTGACGATGCACTTCCCTTAAATTTTGATTGAGCTGTCCATCCAGTCTGAAAGAAAGAGGCACTGCTGCAAGGTAGTTCATCTGATGTGTGCTAGACACCTATTTTAAGGGAGGTGATTCACATCATACTAATCTTCATTTCTCTCCTTTGACCATACAAGGATCACTGACGACTGATGCAGATATAGGTGTGCACTGCAGATGTCTAAACCTGGGCAGATTAATGCTGCCCTGTGTACCTGTGTGGAGGGAACACCTTAATCTCACTGACAATAGCATAATGAGATTTTGCAGGTGGATGCTGAAGACAGATAAATTCAGGTAAAGGATAAGGCAGAAATTTTCAATCATTGAGTTGATTAGAACAATATAGTTCATGAGGTTGTGAATTCACCATCAGCTGAAGAACCTAAATCAAGTCTGGATTACAAAATATGCTCCAGCTCAGCTACAAACTTTGGAAATGCAGAAACTGCTGTAGGAGTGAGGAAGGCTTTGGAATCTGTTGTCAGAAATTCAGTGAAAATGTTTTCTTTTGGAGCTCATATATTCTCTTCTTCCTGCTCCAGTTCACATAGAAAACCACATAAGAGCAAACACTCTGTGATCTGATTTGGTTTCTGTGGCAAATTGTAATGAGCAGGGAGATGAGAGGTGAACAGCATCTCCAATGCAGGAAGCACCAGCCTTTGCTCCTGCCCTCATCACTTGGTGCAGCCTCGCACTCTGGCACTGGGAAAGCTGCCCCTGACATACCCTTGATATCTCTGGCTGTCTTTGCCTTTTTTCTGCCTGGAAAATCACAGTTCTGGATTGGCAGTCTCCAGAAAGCCCTGTCAAATGCCATCCAGAGACCCATGTCTGACCAAAATGTTGGTAGAAGTTCTGGGCAATCATGGCATGGATCTTCCCATTGGCAGCAGGACCAGGCAGAGGTAGCAGCTCACTGGTAAGGAAGAATGGCCACGTGTCAAGCTCAGCATAGCAATCCCTTTAGGACAGAAAGTCACAAGCTGAGCATTCCTGCTGAGTATCTCTACGTGAGGATGGTCAGCACAGTCAGCCAAGGGCTTTAAGTCCAGCTAAGCCTTGCTTAGCACAAGTTTTAAAGGACATGCAAAGTAAAAATGATTTAAAACTCTCTTGTTCCTTCAGAAAGCTGAGGGGTTATTGGCTCCTTACCACATATTAGAGCACTTTCAGGCCAATTCTCATTTACATCAGCAGAAAAGGGCCCTCTGGCTGACTACATGCACTGGCAGAGAATGGATGGTTGGTCCAGACACTCTCACTGGCAGCTCTAAGGACAAAGCAGGAACAGATGCCACTTCCCTTTCCCAACGGAGAGAAGACTGCAGATCTGTCTCGTTGCTCTCAAAACTTTGGAAAGAAAATCAGCATTGGAAATAAATTCCAGAAGCCATTAATCTGTCTCGCTTCTGACATGAAAGGATAAAATATAGTTCTGTTAAAAATAACAAAAAGCTGTGAGCAGTATATTTTCATTTTCTAAATTACTGAAAGAGCAGAACATGAATCCTGGTCTGTCAGCCTGAGAAAATATTTTATTTTTCCTGAGAAAGAGAAGCAAACATAAGCAAGTGGCAGAGAGAGTGCTGTTAGATGAACTGCAATGTGCTGCAGCCATCAAAAGACCCCAAAGATTGGTAATGAGAAACCTTCAGTAGATTTTTTAATTTTTTAAATGTTTTTTTCCTCGCTTGAGTTACTATGTCATTGCAGTTCAAGGAATCTACACAGCAGGGCCAAGAGGTCTGCACTGCACAGCCTCATGGAGGACAATAGTTGGGATGGTATATTGTCATGAATGAGTGATTGAAATCTTTTAAAGAGTTACCATCAGAGGTACTATTATCAAAAGTGGATTTAACTTGAATTTGTGAAAGTATGACTAACAAAGTTCGATGGCAAAGTTCACTTAATTATTTAGTACATGGAAACAACATACACAGGAAAATCAAGTTAGAATCAAGCTAGGATTATTATTAACCAGAAACTGAAGATGCAAAAGGGTGAGGCCTTCCTGTTCAGTCACAAGGTTCAGAGTGGATCCCTTGCTTTTTAAACTCCCGATGTAGCTTAGGTGCAGCTAGAGCTCATCTCATTCTCAGACTTGGGCAAGGTTTATGCCTAATGGAATTGGCTCCATGGATTGCTCCGGTGTGAATTCAGCTTGCTGTCAGTCACTCCCCGAGGACCTGCTGTGAGTAAGGGGTTGCTCTGCCCTTGGCTAGGAAGGATCTCAGTCTCAGGACAGGAACATCAAACCCTGCTCAAGGGGAGACTCACCTGGTGTGCAGTCCAGTTGCGATTTAGAGAGAACTTGAATTGGATTCATCCCAAGATCCGTTGTTAGTAGAAGGTCACTCTGCCTCAAGGAGCAGCCTTGAGAGGTGCCCCATGTCCAGGCAGATCCCCACCACGCAGCCACCCTGTCTGGCAGGGAGAGCTCAGAGAAGGCTCAGTTAGGCTGTCATATTTATGGAATAAAGTGGTTGGCCTGCAGTCAGATTGCACACAACGGCAAAAGTATGGATGAAACTCCTTGTACTCACAACTGTCTTTGTTCCTTGATAAATGAGTCTTGGAAAAACCACCCTCTATTCATCTGTTAATTGCATGATTGGTGTTCCCAGCTCATATGCATCGATGCTCACCGGGTCAACCTGTTCCTTTGTGTGTTTCCTGGAGGAGTTCTTGGCCCATCTGTGGCTCAGGCCTTTATCCCCTCTGGAGCCTGTACCAAACTACCTAATTTGGTTACAGGGTGTGCATCCATCACAGGTGTGCAGTGGTACACAAAGCCTTCTTCACAGATCCTCTGTCTTTTATTTTAAGTTTCACTATTTGTGAAACTATAGTGAACAATAACTTTATTTTAAGTTTCACTATTTGTTTCTCAAGAGGAATTAAACACTGCCATTTTTCTGATATGTAAATATTAGCATAGCGACCAAAAGCAGACAACTGTCTCTTCTTAGAAGCCACTAACTATAATAATGAACGGTGAAAAAAATGCGGGTAAAGGTGTCAAAAGTTCAGATTAGAAGAAGCATCTTAATTAAAGATCATTTTAGTCGTGGAAGTTGCAGAGACATAAAATATACAGAAGCAGAGAATGGGAAAGCAAAGCATAAGTAAATGAATTAATAAACAAATGAGTCATTGTCTCACTCTAAGCGGCAAGTGAGAGGCAGAGGGATTTAATGAAAAAAAGGAAGAATGATGAGGAATAGGAAGGAAGGTCACACTTTATCACATCTAGCCTTGGATCACTGCCACTGGCTGTGAGGCAACGTGTCTGCAAGGAAGCAGCAGGAAGACAGAGCGGGTGTTGTGGCCAAAAGAGGATTTCTTTAAGGCATAATCCTAAACTTGCATCTTCTGACTTTCAGAGGCGACCTCAACACAAAGTTTGGATGGCAGAAGCTCCCCCTGTAGCAATTTCTATTTGCTCTTCAGCCTCAAGGAAGGGCTGAACCCTCCCGAGGCAGGGACCTCCCCACGCTCCCAGAGCCTGCCCAGCACCACCTGAAACTCCTCCTCTAATCAAACCCAGCTCAGGTGTCCCTCTCTAAGATCCCCTGCCATGAGGGTCCAGCAGGAGCTCAGGACTACTGAGAGAAGCAGAGTTCACCTGATCCTGGCTGCAGCAGGTGGGGTGTCCCAAGGGATAAAGCCCGGGAGAGGACATCCCTGCAGGGTCAGTGCCTGCCTGGATGGTCAGTGGGGAGGGAGGACAGGATCTGATATAAGGTGTTCTCAGCAGGGACCATGTCTGAGAGGCCACAGGTGTAGATTTGGAGGCTGCCCCAGATGTTTGCAAGCATCCAGCCACGCCACCTATTATTTGGTCCTCACATAGTGTACATGAGGATGTTCTGCGGGCATGTGCAGTGCCGGAAGGAACAGTGTGCTGCTTTTCTGCCCATCTTCTTCCTTTGCACATTGCGTTTCCCATCTTGTCTTTACTAATCCTTATGCCAAGAACAAGGGAACCCTGCCGGGAGGTGATTGCGTTATGTTTTTCTTTTTCTTCTCAAGTGTGTGCCGTGCTGTGAAGACAGGAGTAGCTCAGCATACCTGCCTACAAGGGATAAAATCAACATTACTGACATTCTCCTTCTGACTGCCCTCCATAAACAAATTTTCTCCTGAAGCAGAAGTAATTTTTTTTTTTTTAGTAGGGCAGTGAATACCCATCTTCCAGTATATCACTCATATTAAAATATTTGCATATAAATATAATCCAGAAAGGCATCTAGAGTCATGGTTTCCTAAAATTAGTAAGAGAAATTATGATCTAATTTAATTTCCTGCAAAACAGTAGCTGCACCATTTCTCTCTGTGATTCCTGCTTTGATTTTAGATGATTTCACACGAAGAAAATTCAGGCTTGAAGGTTGCAGAAGTTTCTTCCAAGCATCTCCTTGCTTGGTGGAGTTATTTTTTCCTTTCTTTTTCCAGTGCTGTGTTCCCCTCCACTGCTCTTGGCTGAAAAGCATGAGAGAAGCACAGGAAGAAGCTCTGTGTTCCCTGTTCTCTGACCCCAGCAGTCCCCAAACTGGAGGACATGGAAATGCCTTTGTTATGCAATTAATACAAATAAGCAAAAATCTTCCAAAACCTTTATTGAGCAAGGAGAGTGTTGCAATCCTGTGTGAAGGAAAGGGGATACATCCCCATATATTTAGCAAGCTGTTAGTGAAAGGATGGAAAGAGACTCATTTCTGTAAAGAGAATTGGGAATGTCCTTTATGCTGTAGGAAAATAACCTGTAAGCAAGAAGAGGAGTCAGGTTGTGATTTACTGACAGCTCTCAGTGCTCCTGGTGGGCTCCTGCACAGGTGTGGTTGTGGTGGGACACAGAATTATAGAATGTTGAGGGTTGGAACTGACCTTAATGACCATCTAATCCCAACCCCCCCTGCCACGGACAGGGATACCTCTTACTAGACCAGGTTGCTTGAGGCCTTATCCAACTGGGCTTTGAACACTCCCAGGGATGGGGCAATGGGTCATGGCATGGGCCAGCCAGTAGCAACCTTTCCAAGCGCCCAAGGGCCAGAAACCTGGCTGGAGGGGGTGGGGATGTCAGAGTTTTCAGGGACCCAAAAGGCTGTTGTGAGGCAGGAGGCAATGATCTCTTCCTTGCATCTGGCAGAGATAAGGCAGGAAGGACAGGGCGTAAGGCACAGCAATTTCCTGCAGCCTTAGAGGATTCTGCAGCTGATTCTCGTCTCTGGGGGACCAGGGCTAAAATATCAGTCCAAGAAGAAAGAACAAACGATGTAATTGTCCGGAGAGTTTTATGGGACGCCTTTACAGCCAGCTCCCATTTTGTTCAGGGTGAGAAAGGAAATAGATGGAGAGGAAAAAGACAGTGAAGGCAAAATCCTGAGCAGAGAAGAGGCAGTGCCTGTCTGCCAGGGAAAGTGGCACCCAGCTGAGCAGGGATGTGGGGCCAGGGAGCTCCTGTGACCCTGTCATGGTGTGGATGGACGGGCCCCCATCCACTGGTGCCTGGCTGGCACTGCTGCTCAGGCTCGTTGTTTCAACATCCTTGGCCTGGCTTGTCCAGCCCTGAATAAGGGAGAGCTAGTGGCTGACAGAGGGGCCCTCAGCACTCTTTCCTGGTGCCATCTCAAACAGGAGTTGCAAACTAAGCAGCCCACTCCAAAGAACCTCCATTCGCTAAACACAGCCGTCAAAACTCATGGCACATCTCCTGCCAGGCTGAGGTCTGGTGGGTAAACATGCTGCTTTGAAATTACTGGGTTCATTTTATTGGGGTGTAACTAAGTGGACTGCATCTAAAGGCTGGATTTTGAGGGTTTTTTTAACTCATGAGACCCTATTAACACGGCCTGTGGTTTGACCACATCTCTGGTTTGTACTGGTGTGAAGCCAAGCATGATGTCAAGTTGTTGTTGCAAACAGGAAAGTCAGAGGGACTGTAACTTTCAGGTAGAAAGCTCTTTAGTAGCTGAACAGTTAAAGATTATGTTCACTATGTTTTCCTGCCTTGCAATTTCCTCATTCATAATGTATGAGTGAGATCATTAAAAGCAACATATTGGCTGATACCATCACAGCTGCTACCTAACTTTAACACTTCATAGCGAGGAATAACATTACTCTTCTCTTATGTGTGTGTTTGGAGAGGGAAAAAAAGAGTTGTAGCTGCAAGAGCAGGGTAAAATGTTTAACCTCATAGAAAAATCTTCACATGTTGGGCAATTGCACATTTGTTGGGAATGCTTTTTAAATGAATAAAAAATATTAATCTCTTTTCATGAAGCCTTTTCACCTTTTGCATCTATCACAATATGGCAACATATTTTTCCCCTCCACAAAATCAATATTACATTAACTTCCCTAATAAAAAAGCATTAACTCCTACAATGAACAGAAAAATTCATCTCCAGCCAGGGAATTTTAAATTCTACAATCCTTGACTGTTTAGAAACATAATGATGATTATATTACGCCAAGGATGGGATGTGACAGTCATATCAAACAGAGAGAAAGATGTCTTAGGGCTTCCAGGCATAAGCTCTGTGGTTGGTGTTTCATTTGTAGGCTGCCTGGGGTGCTGATCTGGTTAAATACATTAAATAAAAGTGCATTTAGGATGACAGAGGGTAACTCTTTTAGCTGATGAAAGGCACTGTCCATTTTTCATGGGTAATCTGAATCTTTACAAACTTTGGGCCTACATTTTTATTTTTTACTTTTGAGGGAGAGGAATGGAAAGTATTAGCCATATAAAGCTGGCTTTTAATTTCCAAATATCCTATTTCATATTCCAACCTGAGACAGATGATTATTATTTATAAATCATGCGTCACTTCTAATAGCTCTGTTCCATCACAAATCCGAGAGTTTTGAGGAGGGGGAGAAGAAGAAGGCCAAGTCCAAACCATCATGAAAAATGAATTTCTGCCTTTGAAAGAGAGGGCATTCCCTCTGGGTGTGTAGCAACAACTCTGAACTAATCCCAGATGGCTGGTCTCACTCTGAACCACCTCAAGTCTGAATTTGCACATCTATGCCCCACAATGAGGTGATGCTGTCCCTCCCCTCACCCAGGCTTTGCACCATTCCAACACCAGTGGCTTACACCGGTGCGCGTGGAGAACGGGGCCCCACGGGTTCATTAGTTTTAAACTTTGAGTCAAATAGCTAAAGCTGGGATAAAAGACTTTCCTTCTTGCAAATTCATAATTCATTTTGAGTGTGGCACATGAAGCAGAGGGAATGACATGGTCCTTTCCGAAAATCTTCATTCAGGGTTTTAATTGCGTCTCAGAGGAATAAATGCAGGAGGGTTGCCTTCCTCCCCCCCACCCCCCTTCTTCCTCTGATAACAGCTTGGTTTTTACTACCATCACTTATGTCTTTTATGATTTCCAGCCTCTGACAGAAGTGCTCCACTACCCTTTCCTGTTCAATAATGAATGGACACATTTGAAGCTGCAAGTATTTGCACTTATGAGCTCATTCAGGCAAAATATATAAGAAACATGACTTATCTAAACACCAAAAGCAGCAAAGGGATCAAGTAAATCACACACCCCCCATTGCTGTTCCTTTGCTATTCCTTTTCCTTGCCTCCTTGGTAATGTACCTAAGAGAAAAAAGTGACAAAGTCTTGCATCAGATTTTCTGCTATTTCTCCCGAAACTGCTGCAAGAAGGATCTCAGGGAAGTTACATCAGGTGTGCCCAGTTAATCTGTTTGCATCTCAGCTTCTCACCTTTTACAGCCAGTGGAGAGCAGCAGGCATTTTTGGCACGCAGTTTATTTAATTCAAAGGAAGGTGCTCAGAACAGGCCAGTGAAGCTCTGTCCCTGGAAGTTCCTCTTTCCCTCTGGGGAGCTGTGGCCACACTACAGGAGAGTGAGAAGGAGGTCTCTAAAGGGGACAGGCAAGTGCATCAGGGGACAGAAGACAGTGCTTGTGAACTTGGCCAGAGCCTCAAAAGGAAACCACAAGGACACCCAAGCTTGACTTTCCGTGTCAAGACCGATGAAGGTGTGGAATAATTACTCTTTGAGTAACCACTGAAGTCAGAGTTTAGTTTATGTAACAAGGAGTAGGCGTGGAAAGTGGTTGCAAGGGTGCACTTACAGTTCCTCTTTGGGGTCACTGGAAAGGTGCAGCATGACTGTGTGCAGTCTCTGGAGCAGGACAGGCTCTCCCTGTGCTTAAAGCCAGGCTTATGCCAGAGGGAGCATTTTCCAAAAGCTGTCATAACTCCAGGTGCTCTTAAAACTCTCACTAAACCCTAGGGTCACTAAAAGACCAAATCAGTGAAAAATCGTGTGTCCACCTGAGGGCTTCTTCCATTCAAAGCACAGGATTCCCTCTTTTCTTCTAAAAAAAACCCAAGAAAAATGCTTTTTCCTTGCATCACTGTCTAGACTTTAATCTAACAGTCTTTTAAAGGATGCACCTCCAAAGCAGGAGAGTCAGGAGCAGTTCTACGTTTCACCTGAGGTGATCCAAGCCCTTCTTTTCCACCTTGCAGGTAGGAAGCCCAAAAGCCAGAATTTGAATGTGAGGAAGTGCTGGCTGTCTGCCAAAACACCCTTCTGCAAGTCAGGGATGTTGGTGTGTACCTGCTTGGGCTGAAGGAGGAATTAAGTGGACATCCCTCACCTAGAGAGTGGATTAACCACAAGCCTACACCAGGAAGGGAGCAGACAACATTGGGAGCTCAGGATGCCCCTGTGTGCCAGGTCTGCCCAGCAAATGTTCACCAGCCCTGAGGGCGTCTAAGGCAAAAAATGGCTTTGAATCCACATGGGCCTTTGGCATACAAGAGACACCATGCTGATGAGCTCTCTCGACATCCTTCCTGAAGGATCTTTTTCATGGCATTCAGCCAGTTTAAAGTTTTACAAGAGGGACACCTTTGGGGTTGGTTGCCACCAGGGGTAGTGCAGGGGCACAGACGTGTTCAGGTGCAGAGCCACAGGAGTTCTTTCTGTGCTTTAGCTTCATCCTTGCGCTTCCTCTCCATCAACCCCATGTCTGGCTTTCATCCCAATCCTGGAGGTGACTCTTGCTCCTTGGAGAAAGTGGAAGAATTTAGCACTGTAGAATATGTAGGAGCTGTTGCCACAAATGCCCTCAGAAATAAACCCAGGAATTTGGGAGTGTAATGCACAATATTCACATGCCATGTGGCTTTAGGTTTGTAAAGTGAAAGCTTTTAAAAACACCTTTTGTTCAATCAAAAAAGAAAATAAATGATATCCACTGGAAAAGAACAATGAAATATTCTGGTCCTTGACTGCCTTTTGAATTCCAAATTTTCTTTGGGAAGGAATCTTTTACAGCCAAGCCTGAAATCCCCCAAACCAGGGAACAACTGGCACAATGCACATGTAGTTTCTGTAGTGCCAGTGGGCACTGCCGCAAAAAACCATGGCTGATATTCATGCAAAAGTCCTCCTTTTTCTCTTCCCTCACTCAGGCAAGCATCAGGAGAGCTTGCAATGTAAAGCACATTCCTATGTGACAATGAAAGAAAAATCACTTAGAAGAAGACAAGGAGAAATTGAAGTTACTCACTCAAACAAGTCAGGCTGACAAATTGCTTTTGCTGTCTCCATTCATCCACATAATGCCTCCCCCATTCCCTGGCCAGTTATAGGAGAATAATTATCTCTTTCAGATCAGCTGCCTTGGCTTCATCGTAAATCATCTCTTTCCTCCCCTCTTGCACTACCACTGCCTCCTTCCCATTTTTATCAATATTTTCTTCCCATAAGCCTTTCAAAGTCCAGCTTTGGATTGACTGAATGCACCTGATGACCAAAAACCTCCCGTGAACTCACCATTTTTGTCACTCAACCCAAAATCCTTCCTTCCCGGCCATGTGCATGCCTGTGATGAGTTCATAGACCTCAAATGAGAACAAGATGGTAATGTGACATAAAAGATAACATGAGATGAGTGAAATTGAGCCATGCCTGAACCTGCAAGGGGAATTTCTGGCCTTTTCAAAGCTCCACACAAACCTCACACTGCTAGTAAAGCCATGGCCCTTCAAGCAGAGCATTTATGCTTGTGTGTAATCCCATTAAAGATGCAGAAGTCCGTGCAGAATGAGGCAGGTGGGAACAGCCCCACCTGAGGAATCATCATGCAAGTTTAAGTTCATTGCTGGGTGTTGGCAGGGCAGTTGGATGCCATCTAGTTTGGGATGGACTTACCCACAATGGGCTGAACTCTATTAACTTGTAGGGCAGGAAATGAAGCCCATTCCTTCCTCCTGCAAGTCAGATGCTGTGTCAGAGCCAAAAACACCTCTCTGCTTCTCTCTTTATCTTGGCTCCTCTTGGCACTAGTCAGTCCCACACCCTGCATGGCCCAGACAATCCTCTGCTTCTGCCATCCCAAACTGTTCAGTGCTGGCAGAGAGATGTTCTGACCTCCTCCTTCTGGCTGCTTTAATTTACCCAGCTGACTGACACCTTCCCACTCTCACTGCTCACCTCTCAGTCCCATTAGCCTCAGACCTTCAGCAGCCAAATCACAGCTCTGCTGGAGTCAATGACAAAAATCACATACTCCCAGAAAGCCCCAGTTTCACTGGAGCTGTTATCAGAACAAATAGCCAGAGGGCTGATGCCCCAGTGATGGACAGAGTGCCTTCGTGCTGAAATGCCTTTTTGTGCACAGTCCATTGGCTTCGTATGATTCCATAATAAAAGTTCTTATCCATTTTTCTGTCTACTATTGTGTCAGGTTTTCTAGTATTATTACAGTATCTTGAATACTTTAAAGTTTCAAAAGGCCTTTTTAATACGTTAAATGAGCTGGTCAAAATTCCATAATTTGCTGACATGAAACAAGGGGGAAAATATCCTGAGCAGACACTGTGGATTTCTCTTCTTTTCTCTCTTTTTTCTCATTCAGGTTTTCTGGAATACATGTGGTAAAGCCTCCCTGCCTGACAAAACTGAATAGAGCAAGAACTCTTAGGGGCCCTAGTGAAAATAATGCTAGATTTTCTCAGCAGAAAACTCTAACAGTCTTTTAAAACCCAAAAGGCCAAGTGGTACTTTCCCCCCCTTTTTTATTTACACATTCTGGTTCTCAAAAATGTAATAATACAAGCTTGACACCCTACTTGGGCAATAAAAATAAGCTACAAATTTATCAGCGTCTGAAAATAAATTAAGACAGACATATATTACCCTTTACAGCGACAACTGTCCATGGACAGTGTTTGAGGTGAAGTTTTTTTTCCCAAGGCCAGGTGCTGGAACACTTAATCTGTGAGTTTTGGGGATCTCTCTGTTTTTTGAAGGTCCTGATGCAAAGCCCTTTGTTTATAGTGTGCATGGCCCAGTAAAACACTGCTAACATGAGGCACAGCTGGCGCCCTCCAGAAGGGCTTTGAACAGAAGAGAGAAGGAAACAAGCACTTCAAATCGGGCGCTGGTGGATGGTGCCAAATCCATTTGCAGCACCTTGGCTTGCTTTTCTCTCTCTAATTTGACACAACCTCTTTCCACAGGGTGTGGTGGGGGCAGAGTGGGCTGAACCAGCAGCAGGCTGCAATAAAGTGGTGCTCACCCATTTCCTTGGAGAGCCTGGGATGATTGCTGCTGTGGGGCGGGGTATACACATGGACTTTGGGAAGAAGTAGAGAGGTAAGAGTTTAAGCCACGCAATAAGCTTCTCAACTTTATATGTCAGTTTCTGATGTGTATATTTCATGCTCCTTCCTTCCTTCCTTCCTTCCTTCCTTCCTTCCCTCCCCAGTCCCTGCCTTGCTTAATTAGATGTCCCCAGCGAGAACAGGTAGATTCATTGTGCTTGCAGCTAAGGCAGGAGTAATTATATTATTCCTTTGCCTTGTCACCTGAACATATATTCTAGCCAATAAGTCATACATGAGAGACAAATCATGAAGATGGCCGTGTTCCTTCCCTCCATTGTCTCTCTCTCTTGCATCATGAAGAGAACAAGCAGCTCTACTGCTGCCTTCAGACACAGCACAGCTGGGGTACTTCTCCCATGTCCCTGGATTTTCTGGAAGAGTAGATGCCTCCAATTTTATTTCAGCTACCTGTGAGGAGAGGGAGGGTAGCTCTACTCCTCAGAGAGGCTGGAGAGCATGCAGCTCCTGCTCGTCTTTCTGCCCACCTCACACACTTCTCATGGCAGCTGCCAGTTCTCCAGACATCCCTGTGTTTTCCCCTGTAAGGGACATGCCAACTGCCAACATGGCTGTCTGGCTCCAGGAACTTTTCAGGAGATATGTTCAGACCCCAGGGCCACCATGGATCACTGCAAAGTGAATGCTGGGGTGGCCAGGGCCTCATAGCAAATAGGCCCAGGCCCTTCCTTCCTGTGGGGGATCAGGATAAGGCATTTCAGCTCTGGAAAGCCAGGCTTTACTGCACATAAACTAAATGTTTGGTTTCTGAAATAGAGAAATTGCACAGACACTTGGTAAGGCAGAGCAGAAATAAAGATGATTTATAGCCCTATTCCTCTCTCTGCCCACCGCATCCTTCCTTCCAGGCTTGCACTCAGCCAAGTCCCTCTGGCCCCTGGGAAGTGCTTTCCCTTGCATCCTTTAACCCTGTTGCTGCAGTAAACATGAGACTTGCTACAGTGATCTTAGAGCCTTTAGCTGTTCAGGAATACAGCTCTGCTCCTGGCTGCTGGCTCCGTTTGGAGAGCTGAGATGTGCGGCAGTCCTGTGGGAGACATGCACAGCTTTGAGCAATTGTCGGGGCTCTGGCACAATTTCCAGCAAAAAAATGCCCATCTCCATCAACTATATGTAGGGATTTAGGCCTCCAGACTGGGGCACTCTCAATTAAAATTCAAATTTGTGCCGAGAGCAGAGGAGAAACATCCATAAAGGGAGCAAACACTGCAGTTTCACATCTAGGGTTGGTTCTCTGCCCCTTCTGGACAAAGCCAGTGGGTGAGACAACATGAAACTGTCCACAGCAGTGGCTAAATTTGGTTGTAGGGCAAATTCATTAGCCAAGAGGAGCACGGCCAATTACAGATGAAGGAATTTGATGGCTAAGAAGATGTGAATTAGGGTACAGCCTAAAAATTTGGTGTTTGGATTTTGTGGGTCTTTTAAAAATGTCTCACAAGGTGGCCCTGAATGGAAAATTGGACAGAAATTGACAGAAGACTCATAGGCAAGGACAGGTCTCTGGCCCTAGGAGATGCTATCCTGCTTTGTGGCTGTCCTAACTATGTCAGGGGATGGCTCTCAGACCTTTGCAACTCCTCCTGTATAAATTCCTGATGCCACAGAGTAAGATTTTGTAGTTTATCTGCAAGGAAGAGATTTAACATCCACTGCATTTTTATTAGAGAATTGTCAGTTCCAGTTTTTAGCAGTAAAATTGAGATCTAACCTGCATCTTTTAAAATGCTTGAATAGGGAAGGGTTGAGCAACATAAAGCAGCAGCATGAGGCCACATCAGAATATCTGCAATTCTTAGTGTGTCTGAGGAGCAAGGGTTCAGCTTTGGGTATGTGAAAGAGGTGATCTACAACTTGAACCAAGTAGCCACACTTGGAGATAAAAGACTTGTCCAATAAGAGGTAAAGTAATAAATCTGTCTAATCCAAAACAATAACAAAAAACAACTGATTTTGTTTACCGAGGTTTGCTAACCAGTTTCACCCCATGACCTACAAAACAAAGCTCGTATTTAAAATCCAATTCTTCGCTCTACTGCAAACGAACAATTAGGAAATAACTCTGCAATAGCATTGGATGTACCAGACTGAGGCATATGCTCTTAATCACAGATAACAACAATATTTATGGGAGGGTGGGGTGTTGATATAAATTGCTCTATAAAAAAAACACAACCAAAAAAACATTCTGCTTAGAGAGTTAGTGAGAGGGAGGTATAAATAGGATTTGAAAGAAAACCACCAGCAGTTTAGCTAATGCTTTTGTACAAAGAATGAACCAGAGCCAAGCCAGCCACATTTGTGAAAACTGAGCCATGTGGAATTAGACATAGTGCTGATAAAACTGCAGAAATGTCTACCAGATGCAAGAGAAACTGAGCGGTGTACAAGAAGCTGGATCTTCACGCAGTAAGACAGCAGATAAGGTGGCCTTCTTACAGCTGGACATGGAAAGAAAAGACATTTTTATTCCCATTTTACATGTGAAGAGTCGATGGGTGAAGAGATGATGGCTGTTTCTTTAATAGAGTATCAAATAGGTTGAAGCCTCTTCTCTGCCTTTTAGAAAATAGTATAGCTCAAGCCCATGCTTTTAATTACTTTTCTCTCCAAAATACAGTTGCAGTTAGCACAGCACCAAGCCTGACAGAGCTCAAGGAGTGTTTGGACAATGTTCTCAGATACATGGTGTGATTCTTGCGATGTCCTGTGCAGGGCCAGGAGCTGGACTTCAATGATCCTCGTGAGTCCTTTCCAGCTCAGGATTTTCTGTGATTCTATGGGATGTCTCCCAGTTTGGAGACCCGAACTGTGGCTGGGCAAGGCTGGGAGAGGCTCTCTGGGACAGGCTGGACCATGCCAGGAACCAAGTGAGAGCACGTTGTTTGAAGTGCCCCATCATTGCCATCTTAGCGCACAGAGTTCTTTTACCAGTAGTTGAAACACCCTACAACAGACTAAGCCCCAAATCAACAGCCAGCAAGAGGCTGCCGATATTCCTCAACAGACCCTCATCATGCTGCCTTTATTAAGGAAAAAAAGATAAAACATAGCATTTTGTCTGGGGCAAGACTGTGGTATTTGGTGTCTGGCCCGTAACTGTCAGCAAAGGCAGGATGTTAAACTGAGCCCTGCTCCCCTGCTCCCACCTCACCATCCTTGGGTGAGGATGCTTACATGCTTTATCATGCCACTTTCATATTTTATTTAACTGAGAAGTCCATAAAGCCCCTTTAAATAGAAACAATTATTTGAATAATTTATCCAAGAGTAATTTCTGTTTCATTCCCGCGCCCGCTGAAGCCAGTATTGCCTGCTGCTGGGAGCTGGCACAGTGCATGTGCTGCAGGGTACCACGAAGCTCAGAGGGCACACAAATCCCCACGTGCCCATGCCAAGCCTGCTCCTGGGCTCCTTCCAGAGCCTGAGGTCTCCCCTCACCTCGGAAGCAAACTCTTCCAAGGTTTGCTGCAGGCCCACACAGGTTTGGGGAGTGCCCCATCTCTCAGGAGCTGCAGGGAGGAGCACAGGGATGGGGAGGGCGAGGTTCCCCCTGGCTCAGCGCCCACGGAGCAGCTGCAGCGACCTTCGCAAACACCCGGGAGAACAGCTGGGAACGAGCAAGCAGGGACGGGGATGGATGGGGAACTGCTCTTTTCAGGGGCTTTCAGAGCCTGGATGGAAACAGCCGCGCACAGGTGTGCAGCCTGGGTAGCTAAAGCAGATCGTGGGGAGGGCTGTATTTATCAGTGTAACAGCCCCATCGTAGGAACCAATTAGCCAGTGCTTTCAAATTGCTGTGATAACACACAGTGGAGAAACAATTAACCACGGAAGTCAAATTTGCCAATTCTGGGCCCTCAGTCCTGTGCCTCTTCCTTGAACAAATAGAGCTTTAGTGTCATGCTAATTCTGCACAGCTTGTTGGGGTTATAAAGTACTCATTGTGTGCTGTCTGGCAGAAAAAAAAAGACTAATAAAGAGGAAATTTTATTGCTGTGTCATGGTTTGTGTTGAAACCTGACACTGTTACCAAAGAGCAGCTTTTCTAGGTATTTTCTATAATCAGATGAAGAATGTAAATATTGTTTTAGCATTGGCCGCAGCTGAAAAATCTATCTGTGCTGACTGAACCTGAATCTTCATTTTAGCTGTAAAAATGAGACACTCTTAAGACACATAGATGTTTTACTTCAGGATAGAATGTACAATATTCACCATCTCATAATTTATCTTGCTAAAAGCCAAAAAAAAATGCAGATTTGGTTAGGTCTTGAAGAACTGTGCATAATCCAGAATGCTCCAAGGAACAGACACACAACATTACTTCTCTCCCATTTGTGATCTTCCTTTTGAATAGATATATCTTCCTTTTGCATTTCTTCTAACTTAGAAGTCAAAGAAAGGGCTTATTTTCAGCTAATTAGACTCCTAGAGATTGCCTCAACTCTTCAAGAACTACTAACACATTTTTTTCACATCTTTCTTCTTCAATCATAGAGAAAGCCTTTGTGCCACACTTGTTTCTTCTCCCGTGAAGTGATTATTGAAACATCTAACGATTTTGCTCCTTTGCTTGTTGAAAAACCTTTTATAAGTTTATGATAAGCAGGCTTGTAAATTAAATAGATGATCAGACATCTGCATTCCAGAAGGTGAGTGGCAAAGTGTTTTCCCAAATGGCTTGATGACTGTGAGAACAAAAATATTTGTTTGTGATGCATCTTTAAAAGACTTAGTGCAGCGTCCTGCACCAAAAAACCTCTGTGTGCTCCTTGGTAAAAGTTCTTTATAACATATTGGGGATGGGAGAAGGGCTGGGAAGATGGAAACCTGGGCTCTCAACTTGCTATTACAGCAGTGCACAAATGGGACCAGGGTACGCTCAGGGTGGGCTTGTGGCATCACATCGCTGACTCTGACAGCACACACTGCAAAGGTGAATGGACAGATGTCACCTTTTTAAAGCTGCTTAGGCCTTATAACACCTCGTGCTGCTTAAACTTTGTACAATTTACAGCTTCATTCAGTTTCAGGAGCATTTTGAGAAAGATACTTTGGAGGTAGCTACATTCATCTGAGGATTTTAAATGCCTTTCAAACCCTGGTCCCCAGAGGTCTGCACCCAGCAGGCTGGTGAAGGACAGCATCTTGGCTCTGTCACTTTTGATGCCTATTGCTTATGGTTTTTAAAGATGAGCTTTAGCAAATGAGGTTGCAGCCACTTGCTTCCCCCAGCTCCTGGCTGTGCTGGCCCAAAGCTGGATGGGAGGTTGGGATGTGGATCCTCTGTTTGGGGCTTCATCAGCAGTGCAATCTCCATCACCCCTGCCTGAGACACAGACCCCTGGCAGAGGAGGGAGACAGATGCTGGGAGTGAGGATCTGCCTCTGCCAAAACCATCAGGACTCGTGTGCAAGAACGTGGTGTCATTTTGGCATTGCAGGACTCACCACAGAGATGCTCAAACACTGCTGCAGCTCTGGGCTGTGAGAGACGCGCCTGAGCTCATGCAGCAAGTCAGCAGCACCCTGCAGGGGAGAGACAAGTCTCCTGACTCCCAGCCCAGAGCTCCATCCAAAGCCTGGCTTTAACTTGTTTTGTACCCAAAAGCACAGCTATTTGTATTCAGTGAAATAAACTGCATTATACATGTCTCTAGCAGTACTTTTAAAACATCAGAACTCCTATTCATAAGCATATGATTGCCCTTTTATTCTTCCATTTGTATTTCTTTTTCCCTGTGTTTGTCCTTAACACTTTAAAATGAATGGCAAGATCCCATTTCATTAAGAGGGTAGCAAAGGTAACTAATGGAACAGGCTGGCCAAACAAAGGCTGTGGAAAACATCAAAAGCATTCAGGATATTGACACTGTCGACACAGAAGTATAAGAAAGTAGGATGGGAGCCAGATGGGTCAGGTTTCTCACTTGCTCTTGGTTTTAAAATGCTTGAGGGTGGAACTTTTACAAGGGTTGGAGAGAGCCGTAGTAGAGCAGTGCATCTCTGTGGTGAGCTATATCTGGTGGGAGGCCACTCCTGCCACCACTGCAAGTCTCTCCCAGCAGACATGAGCATCTTTTATCACACCACCTGAGCTGCATCGTTCTGTTTTCCTGGTCCTGTGGAGCTTCAGCTGAAGTGCAGGAGCCTGCAGGGCCCCTCCGGGTCATTCAGTTTTGCTTGTCTGTGTTTGTTGCACAAAGGCTTGTAGTTCTGCTCCTACTTTCTTTCCTCTGTTTTTATACAGAAGATTCCCAGTAGCAATAACCTCCGACTTTTTATAGGTTCTGCCATGCACAGGGTGATTCAGTCTGCAGCTTCCGGGTCATTTTGCTCAGATAAAGAAAACCCACAGCAGTCCTGGAGTAACTCTCCTCTTCGCTGCAACCTCCTCTCCTGGATCCAGGTGCAGTCAAGCCTCCACCTCTCCCCCAGCATGTACGACATTAAGCATGATAAGCACTTCTTTGGTGTCTTAACATGCTTAGTTCCTCCTGTCTGGCAAAGGCCAAAAGGAGACCCAAACTGGCATTTAGCAGCTTGTCAGGCTCCATGCAAAAGCCCTGGGGGCTGCTGCTCCTACTTGCATTTAAGGATACTCATCTCTTTTGTCAAGGGACACAGATGAAACGTTGCTGTTTCACTAAGGCATAGTTACTCATCTGGAGCTGATGGAACCTGCAGAGCCTGGAGCAGCACTCTCTGCACGTCAGGTGTGGCAGCAGGCTATTCTGAATCCCTTTATTTCTGTTTCCCATCCAGGCTTGGTGTCTGTCACTTTTTGGGCACTGCTTTCAGACTGGCTCAGGAGGAGATGGTTGTAATCCGGCCCATGGTCAATCTCCTCTCTCAAAGGTGGTTTGGTCCCCAAGATGAACAAATAATACCTTAAATACTTAATTCTACCAGGAAGTACCATCCCAGGCCAGATTTTTTCTCTGTCATACAAAATGAGGTGATGGGCTCCACAAGGCAGTCACATTCTGCCCTTAGAGCAATGCTACACCCTCTGAGACAAGCCAGGTGAATGCATTTCAGAGACTTGTGAACCATTTTGGGATTAGGGACCAACATTTTCTCTAAATGTGACCTAAAGAGGGAAGCAAAGAAAGCCCTAAATGTGCAATACAGATGCCATCAAAATCTCTTTCAGCACGAGGAATGAGGAGGTGAGCAAGTCAAAATCAGTGCAGTGCCATTACTGCCAGTGGAGCTCTCCCAGCTGCTGTGGTCCTCTCCTTCCATGCTGCCTGAGCACAAAAACCATGTGGAAAGGGACAGCCTTGAAGACTGCCACCACAGCCCTTTACTCACTCTGGGCTTTGGCTGTCACTGTGCATAATAATGAATGAACAAAATGATAACTCACAGTAACAGTGTGTATTGATGGGGAATGGTTTTCATTTTGGTCAATATTTCAGTGAGGTTCCTACCCCCCAATGGGATTGCAGGTCAGGGAGGGATTGGGCTGATGCAGCAGAAGAAAGGGACGTTGCTGGGCGCTGATTGATGCTTTATTGGGCTGCAATACCAGGAGCTTCTGCTTGCAAAAATCAAATGTTAGATCTCTGTCTCTCTCGGAGTTTTATTTTGCTAGTACCTATGGGAAGCAGCTGGGCTGGCTGCCTAGAGAAAAGACAAAGCAAGCTAGTCAGGAAGTTTGTGGTGATTTAAGCTAGATGCTGATTAGTGGTTCCCGTTTGTGTGAATAATAAAATAAATACAGAGAATGGGAACAGTTTCCAGTGTATTTCTCTGTTGCTTCCCAGGCAAAAAGGGAGCTGCTGTGTATAAGGTAAGGCTGAGAATTTTCCCACTGCGGCAGACCTGGTTTATTGCACAGAAGAGAGCAATACCCCGGAGAGAGAAAGATGTACAGTACTGTCGGTGTTAGAAATTCTGCACTGAGGACGTTTGTGTTAGTGAATTCACTGCGAAGGGAGGGAAAAAAGGTAACTTTTTATTTGAAACATAAACAAGAAATACTCTCTCAGGGGCAAGCGACAGGCTGAAAAATTTGGAACAAGACCCCATGGGCGTGCTCCAGCAGTGGGAGAGCTGCAAGAGCTTAACACTTAAAACCCTGCTCTGAAGGGATAGCGCTGGTGCAATTTACTCTCTAGATACAGCCCTACAGCACTGATGCTGGCCTGGGTCAAGAGACAAGCAGCCTCTCATTATCTCTTTTCTCTGCTAGAATTCAGTCAATTATGGGCAAATTCTGAGAAAAAGTTATTTGCTGAGCTTTACTGTGAACCTTTTGAAATGTGCTGTCTTGTTTCAGTGAATGAAAAGTACCGTGATTTGACACCTGAAGCTTTATTTCCTGCTTTTAAAGCAGAATGGGTCATTTCTCAGCAGACAGTATCTTCTTCAAAAGACTATTGTACTGCAGAATTAAATACCCTGCCTCAGGAAACAGCATTAGAGACTCTGAACTTCTTAACTGACTTCATAAAATTTGGAGGTTAGGAAGAGAGACCTGTTGCTTTTCAGCCTGGTTTGAGAAAAAAGCTTCTTTCTGTAAAAGAATCAGAAAAGTTCTGGAGTCAGACAGATGGTGCAGGAGACCTCCCTTGCAGGCTGGTGCAATTTCTGGTGGAGCCAGGAGACATTTAACACTGAGGGGAGCAGAGCCACTGCCCTGGAAGGGAGGTTTCACCAAAGAGGCTTTTGGGTCTGACCTGAAGCTCCTTTCTCTTCGTGCCCAGAGGCACCCTGCTGTTGAGGCTGGACATGTCAGGTCCAGCTGATCTAAAAAGCACCATGAGTTTTTTTGAAGTCACGCTGTCATTTGTTTACAACCTCGTTTATAGAGCTGTATGACACACTGTATGTTTTCTGATGGCTCAAATAGCCTCTCGCTGTCTTTTCACATCTGTGATCGCACTTCTTGATACCTTCTTTCCTTTCCAATGATGAATTTGGACATATCATCTCCTGCATTTATTTCTCTACTTTCCCTTTTTTTCCCTTTCTCTCCTTGCCACAAACTTCTGTCCTCTTTTCATACTTTTTGCCTGCTTTGGGATTTCTCACCAGAAGTCACTGACCATGCGAGGAGGATTTGTCCAAGCCTGGGATTTTGCTGCACAATCAGAGCAGACTCTAAGTGTCTAAGAGAGATAAATCATAATGGAAAATAGCTGCAGTATTCTAGTTCTGTTCACACAGCTCTTAAAATAGAAATAAAGGACTCTTTGTAGGCTGCAGTTCAGATATTTGTCTGATGCCATGCTAGAAGGACATCTGACTCATGAGCCCAGTTGGATTAACTGCAGCGTTCAGAGAAGCCATCATGCTGAACTGTCTGCCCTCCCCTTTGACCAGTCGTTATTGTCCTTGTACCAGAAATAGAATGAAATGGATGTCCTCATCTTAACCTCCCCATGCTTGTCGGCATCCACAGTATCAGCTCAGGACACTGCTGATGGCAGGTTTGCTCTAAAGAACTGCTCTGCCAGTTGAGGAAAAGACCTGCATTGTTTCTGCTGCAAGGTCTCTAACTCAGGCACAGGGGTGCAGAGAGCACTTGGGAATCTGTGAGTTTGACTCCCACCTGCACAGGGTAGCCCACATGACAAAAAGGTATGGCTTATCAGGAGCTTTCTGGGCATTTTTTGCATCTCTGCAGTCAGCAGAGAACGGAGGGGAGCAATTCCCCTGAAATACAGGTGCAAGCTTCCTGCATCCACCTGGAGTCATCTGTGTGGAGTGCAGAGGGCAGAATGGAAATGCATTTTGAATGTGAATTGGACTCTGAGATGCTGATGGGATTTTTTATTGCATCCCCATGTGTCCAGCATTGTAGGTGCAGGAATCAAATGGCAAGACATTGTCTGCAGCATCTGCAGAGAGGCAGTGCATACATGAACAGACTCATGGGGGTGGCATGAGCAGAGTTCCCAGCCCTGGCTAGGGGTAGATGAGGGGTGCATGGCTCTGCATGGTCCTTCAGGCAGCTGTGTGTGGGGCAGGGGGTCTACTTTTTCCAGTACTGGGAATCCAACCACTTCCTGCAGCACTGAATTCTCTCTGCATTCAGCCTGACACAGATAATGAAAACAGACATTAATTTGGGTCACAGAGAATAAATAATTCCAGGCTACAATGTAACTTAAGCCACATGAGAAATAAGGCTTCAGTCTGAATATGAGTGAAAAAGTTTTTTAATTTGTCCAGTGTGGGCTGGGCAAGCTGAAGCCTTGACCCCATCCATCCACCTCGAGCATAGTCTGTGCTGGACACAAGCCCTGGTCAGTCTGTCTGGCCTGCAGATGCTTGCTGAATGCACAGGGTTGGTCTCAAGCACAGGACTGGGACAAGCTGGTGTCCCCCCCAGCACTGGGTAACACCATGTTACGGAGCCTAGAAGGGGTGAGGAGCCTTTCCCTTGCCTGGATCAGTCTGCCCCCGTAACCATGGGAGCTCAGGGGACGTGGGAGCTGGTGACACAGTGCCTTGAGCAGCAAGAAGGGGAGTGAGGGGGGCACCCAGCGCATGTCAGCTGGCTGCAGATGAGCCATCTGTTGCTAATGACTTCCCCAGACTACTGCTGTGCTTTGGGTCTGAACTTCCAACCCAGAGGTGAAAGGCTCCTTCACTTACTGGGCTATTAATTGTCCAAACCACCAGTCCGGTTCTTAAGTGGAATTAATGGGAAGCCAGAGCTGGAGCTTGTAACTGGGAGGAGCCTCACGAAAAAGATTAAGAAACAGTGGAGAAAAGGGCTTGGGAGGGCGTGAGATCTGGGCAGTTCATGCACCCAGGCTGTTGTCACGAACCCTGACAAACATCTGGCCCAGGGCAGAAAGTCCCACAGGGCAGAAAGTCCCACAGGGCCTCTGTTTTAGCCCAAGATTTTTTGGCTCTTTCCTGAAGAGCAATTTTCAACAAAGGGGAACTCTTCAGTGTTTCAGTTCTGCATTTCCATCCAAAGCCATTACAAAGCCTGGATTGCCTCTGCTGTGTGAAGTCCACCAAGGTAACACAGCGAGGAATTTCACTGACATGTTTCATCACAAGACTTGGATGTTCATCCTCAGGTTAAAAGCCACATTATTTATGGGAGAAGAGATTCCAGTGCAGTTTCTAGGGTTACTTCCCTACAATTTATATCTCTTTGCCATTCATCAGACCCCTTTTTCTCTGTGCATAAGTAGGCTCCTTATTTACAGAGTATGCAGCATATGTTCCAAACAGCAGGAGGAGGGGGCTGAAATAGGGTTTACCAGTGACTTACCCACTCTGCAGATGTTTTATCTGACACAGATCTTCCCCATCCAGTGAAACATGCTCAAGTGAGCAGAAGGTATCTGCTCACTAGGGACACTGCTTAGATGCTGAGCCTGCCAGAGACACATGCACACACCCAAGATGCTGAGGCACTCAATGCAACCACAAATGTTTTGGAGGTGGGAAGGTGTTTGCTCAAATACTGCATGATAATGGGGTCTTTTCAGCTCTTTGGGACTGTGGTGGTTATTTTCAGGAGATCCTTTTCTTACATTTCTGTTTAAACACCAGAAGAAAGCTGTTTGAGCCGCCACCTAAGAGGAATAAACAGCATAAAGAGCCATTTCACAGAGGAGCTGGCTAACCTGGTCAGCCCCCTGTGTTTTGGATGGCTGCTGTGTTTTGGCTGTCATGTTGCAACCCTGTCTTCTCTAGACTTGAATGGTCCACTGTGCTCTCCACCAGGACAGCCTTTGAGGGTGGGATTGATGGACACAGGCAGCTCCTGATAGCTGAAGGTTTTATCCAAAGCTTGTTGACCCCAGGGGAAAGATCCCTATTGATCACACTGCCATCCCTCCCACTCAAGCTGGACACAACGTCTCGTCCATCTTCACAGCTGATTATTTTTAACCAGGGGCAGGAGCGAATGTCGTGCTGCAGGACAATGCCTGTCACCCTGGGAAAACAGGGTTATTCAACACACAATCCGTATGGATTTTCAGCAGCTTTTCTCAGCATTAGCCAGGGCTCATGCATCACTGATTTCTCAAGTGCTTTGGAAAAAATAACAGTAACGTAACAGAAATAGTTTGTCCATCAGGCTCTCTCACAGTGGCAGGGCCATTGTTTTCAGACCGATAGAGCTGGTAGGTGCTGTAGCTGTGTTGTAAGACCACAGAAGCTTCACATCTCCACCAAAGTGTTTACGTGGCTGCTACAGACAGGGCACAGCCATCTGTAGTGTTAGTGCAAGTGCTTTTCCATTCTTTGCATAAATTAGGAGAAACATATTATTTTGTGAACTGCTGCTTGTACAAGTTTTGGCAGAGGATTGCAGTTAAAAAATATATATTTATTTTTTAATGCATGTGAAATGATAAGTAAGGGTTGGGACAAAAATTCGACCCCAGAGCTATTTCTCAGGTTACAGGGGGAAAACATCATAATTTTACCAGCAATGAAGAGAATCCCTGGAGTTAATTACAATGGCACTTTCCCATAGCTGGAGTGAAGCTCTGTGTGTCAGCACTTCTGCTCCTCTCAGGGCTCTACAAATGGTGCCATTGTAGGTGCCAAGACACACACAAAAGCAAGATTCAAGGGGAAATCATTCTTAAAGTTGTAATTTTGGAATGAAATGAAAACCAAAATGTTGACCACTTTAATGAAGTTTTCTCCTTGTTGGCATCCAGAAAGACCAGCACTGGATAACACGTAGATTAGCAAATTGGGGGGAAAAATGCCATTAGCACATGACAGAGCCTGTTTTATTTGTTTATTAGTGGATGTCTCATGTATGTGATAAGACAGGAGCAGCATTTCACATCTCTGGCCTTTGGCCAGCAAACCCCTGAAGGTCATGCTTCACTTTGAGCATCTTAATCCTTCTTCACTTTAAATGAATAAATCCAGTCATGTGCTTGACACAGATGGAGAAAAGGGAGAGAATGGAAGTTGGTGTCACAGGGTTAGGGAAATCTGCTGACAACCTGTAGCTGGGAAAGAGTGCCGAGTATGTGTATATATGCATAAATTTTATCTGTATCAACCATATGCATGATTAATATTTTGTTTTAACTGACTGGATCATGTTCTCTTTACAACATCCTCCATTTCTGGTATTAAACAATGCTGTGCATCGGAACTGAACACTTCATTGGCTAATTTCTCCCCATTTGCTTAAACAAGGCAATAAGCACAGTAGATTTCTGCTTAAGGTTTTGGAAACTCCATTTATTCATTCTGTCATTTGAAGTCATCATTTAGGGGATATGAGTAGGCAAAAATGTTATTTTATGGTTTGCATGATATGCACATCTCCTAACGGGCTAATTCCTCACCTCTCTGCACTGCAGTAATCAAGGTGATGAAAGTTTTAACAGGTTGGAGCCAGCTCCACCTGGTTCAAGAACCACCACAGGCTTTCTTGATCCAGTTACTGTGACTGATATGTTTAGGGGCAGACATTTGGATTTGGAGATAACTAGCATGTGTTCCAGCTCCACAGTCATCCTCTCAATCTGTTTGCATTGTTGCTACCTGCTAAGCTTCCTCCCCAGCTTTGCTGAATCCAGTCCACAGCACAGTGAGGCACAAGCAGGTGATGCTGGGCCATGCCAACCCCCACCTCCTGAGGTGGTCACAAAATGCAGGGGAAATGTTACCAGAACTGGCTTATCCCAGATCACACGCTGGAGGTTGGATAGCTGGTCCAGTTTCCACCCATTTGTGCTGCTAATAAGGCAGAGAGAACAAACAAAGCTGCCCAAATGAAGCTGTCAGAAACTCCCCACAACAACAGGAGCTTTCTTAGGTGACAACAAGCTGGCTTAGCCACCTTTCTGCCAGCCTATAAAATTCAGTGTAATGAGGGAGCCAGGGAGAGGATGAGGCTGGCTGTGTGGCACGCAGGCACATCCTTGGCAGCGGCAGCAGTTGGAGGCAGGAAAATGAATACATTGTCCCATTAGAGGCACTTGACTTGCTGGCTCGTGTCCCTGTGGAGCCCTTTGTGGACATGGAAGAGCACAGACATTCAGGGCAGCATCCAGCCCTGCTCTAAATCACTTTCTGACAGGACACTGCCGTTCCCCGGACTAACAGGTGATGAAAGCAGGATGGTGTGAATCCCCCTGTTTATACCCCCCTGAATCCATTCGAGGCTTTGCAGAGCTCCCTGGTCCGGGACTGAGAGCAGAAAGGAGCTTTGTGCTGTGCCTGTTCTCCCTGCACTCTGCTGAGCTAAGAGGGACCTCAAAGCAAACCAAACCCAAACCCTTTTATTCAGATAATCCTGCCCCCATAAAAAACCAAGCATCTACCCAGATCAGGTGCAGCAAAGCCTTCTTTTCTTCCTTATTTCCAGGATCTGTTTAACCAAGTACTGCTGCCTCCTCTCCTCCCCTCCCTCCCTTGAGCAGCTGCCAAGGGCATTTGCAATGCAGCTTGGCCCTTAACGTTTTGCCCTAAGCAAGCAGCCAGGACTCCAGCTGCCTAACTCCACTGCAGCTGGATGCTCACAGAGAGCTTCAGATTCCCAATTCGAGATAAGCCAAGATAGCAAGGCTGAAAATACATTCAAACTGAGGCTTGTATCTGGGTCACAGAGCTGCCAAAACCACCCCCGTTCTGTTGAAACAGCTATTGAATTTGCTTCTAGAAGGAAAAAGACAGTAACATGCCAAGTGACACTAATTGTTAGGCAGCACTGAGCAAGCATAATGCGCTCCTACAAATTATCTGGGAACATTTTTTTTCCCTTTTTTTGTAATGCATTTTGAGGGAGGAATGGAGAAGTTGATCAAGGTGAATGCATAATCCATGAAAATCTGTGGAAAGGCATACTTCTTCCAGGGGTACGCTTTTAGTAGAAAAATGTTACCTGTGGGTTATGTAATTGTTGGGGAAATGTTAAAAAGTTCTTGCAGATCTGAGGACAGCAAAATCCCTGTAAACCACCGAAACCATCATCAGCTTCTATGCCAGTGCTACAGGGAGAAGCCTGGCTTTCCTTTGCACCGTTTTCAGCACTGATTAGGAAAGTGGAGATAGCACTGGGAGAAAGCCAGCCCCTGCTTTGGAAACAGTGATAAACTACAGAGAATTCAACAGCTCCAGTTCTTTCTTTTCTCTAAGCTATACACACAAACTTATTTTCATCATCATGAGTTTAGAAAAGAGATACCAACATGTTAAAAAAAAAAAAAAAAGCCCAAATTTGCTCTGGATTGGGTTGGCATGGTGGATTTGTGAAAGATAATTTAAAACACAGCTTACTACTGACAATGCCCAGAAGAAAAATCCTCTGGGATGAATTACTCTTAACAATTTCAGACTAGCAAATTGAGGGCCAGTAGGTTTTGTTTCTGTTTCCTTTATCAAGACTTGATACAAAGCATTTCACACCTGCATCTGTTCCTCTTTCCCAAATTAAGCAGTACAATATTCAGCCAGGAGGACTCCAGATGACTATTCCAAGACAAAAGAGCTGTACAGCTTAAATAAAGGTGGCAGAACTTGGTGATTAATTTGTCTCCTTTGTTTCTCTAGTTGGAGAAGAAAGAGAAAAAGACAGCAAAGGCGTAATTATACTTAACTGCACCAAGAGAGTTTTGCAGTCCTGAATTCATGAGTGTTTTCAAGTTGATGGAAGATCATCAGCTATGAGACAGTTCCTAAATACAGGGCAGAACTATATGAAGGCAGGAACACGTGAGACAGCAGCCAAAGAGTGGTGCTTTCAGCTTGTTTGTGTTCAGCTCATTTGTGCTTTTTGTTCTTTTCTTAGAGAGCTGTGTATGAAAGTTGCAGTGATTTTGGAACATGGCACATGGAGAGAGGCTGTCATGCACCTGCCCTGGCTGCTGGGTACTACAGATGTGCTGCAGATATGTGTAGCTGCACTGACGTTTGGGTTTTACTTCCACCATTGACTCATTTCCAGGCAAAAGGTCTTTGGAAGAAAGCATTTACACAATTTTGAAACCCGTGGCAGAACACTCCCAGCTGCTGCTCTAAGCCCAGCAGAGTCAGTGGGAGACTGACTGTGGCAAGGCTACAGTTTCACCTTGGGAAGGGACGTGGACATTTCACTTTACCCACGCTGCCTTTTCATTAGATGAGCCTTGTTTAAAGATAAGAAGGTGCACAGGTCTCCAAAGCTTCCCCCTTAACAAGGGAAAAGAAAAGGGAAGCAGGCTTTCAGACGAAATATTAGAACAGCATCTGATGTGAAATTATTTGGGATCTCCTGTGTTCCCTGATGATTGCTGGATCTGGTACGAGCGACTGGAGGCTGCTTCTGAAGGAGCAGTGGCAGCAGAGCAGCTTCATTGCTCAACAAGCACCGACACCATTTAGTGCAATCGTTCTCCACCTCAAATCCAATTGCTCTCATGCCTAAAGCTCACACTGATTTTCAGTGCTTTAACTGGGGAAGAAATGTGCTCTGGTATGTAGGTTGTTTTCCCATTTATTTACTCTTTCCAAGTGGGGAAAAAGGAGGAAATAAAGGAAAAAAATCAGCAGTGACACAGCTTCAAATCTTTTACGGTCAGCTGCAGATGTAAATAGGAAAAGGTTAAGTCCAGCTTCTGCAGTTGAGCCCTATTCAAAATACATGAAATATTCTTGATCTAGACATCTGGATCCAGAGGACACTGAAAGGAAACATTGAGCTGAACCAATGAGCCATGTGAATTTTAGCCCTTGTAAAATTCACTACAGTAATTTCCCATCTTTAAAGGTGATGGTGGCTTTGTTTTCCAATTTGGGTTCAGAGAAAAACAGAGCACTGAATGCCGTTGTCAGGACAGGGTGACACTTGACAAGAGCATAAAATAATTTTATTCCTGGGTAACTCTGACAAATGATTTGGCCTGGGCAATTTAACAAGGCCATAAGAGATTGGAATCACTACAGAATGATTTCATGGCCAGTGGGCTGGAGGCAGCTCTGTTTATTTCTGTCTAAGCTGTGGGTCATTAAGGATGTATGACAAAATACGTTCCAGGACTGAGGATTTGAGAAGCCTTAAGATGAAATGGTAGCAGCTGCTCATATCACAGACAAGGAAGAAGATCCTTTTGCCAGCAAATTAGAGAAGAATGTTACCGAAAGATGTATTTTCCCTGCATTTTAAATGTGTTGTGTACATTTCTGCATTGTTGCCAGCCTTGGCTGAGATTTAAATTTGCACTGCATGCTTTTACAGAGATATTCTTTGGTTTGCAAAAGTGCTTTCTAAAACCTTTTCCGAAGCACGCTTTCAGTACGACTAACAGAAACACCTTTTAAAAGCAATAGCCCCTTGGAAGTGACATTTCTAAGGAACATTTTCCCTTTCTTTGTCTTGTGCTGTTCAACCAGCACTAGCTGCAACTGTGAGGAGCAATAGACCCTCAGGGGACCATATGCTGCTACTAACAGGCATTTTCCATATGTAATTTTAGGAGGTCATCACATAAGAGGTCTCAGATCTGCTAGTTATTGCTTCTCATCACTTGGATCCTCTGGAGCAGGTGCCCAATCCAGTATCTATACATCATCCATAGAACTCTGCTGCCATTCAGGCAAGGTAATGTTTATTTTTGCTTGATTTTGCTTTGTCTTTTCACACATCTTGTCCTCCTTTATCCTGATTTTGCTAACAGTTTCTTCAATTAACAAATATTTTTCTGTTGCTACAGCAAATACTTCCTCAAGCATGTGCAAAGCTGAGCATTTAGGAATATTTTGCTGAATCAGGAATTCTTTGCACAGGAATATCCCACAGTGTGTATACAGACAGAAGGCTTGGGTGGGGAACACTCTTAGATGCTGCTATGGGAAAACTGTGAAAAGTTGACCTTTTACTTTGGGGCAAAAAGCTCCTTCTTTAATGTAGTTACTACTTTTCTCCCAGCTAAAAGTTGCCATGAAAAAAGTTCTGCAAATGGGTCTCACAAGGCCCCTTTTGGAATAGTTATGTCCATCCTGTTTTCCACATTTCACAAAATAAGTTGAAAACATTAGAAGGTCCAGAAAAGATCTCTAGGGTTACTTAAAACTTAGAAATATCTCTCAGTGTAATACATTTCAGTCATCCAAGAGCCTCGAGATATATTTAGTTTACCTCTATCTGAAGTTAAAAGTTTTCTTGATCATACTTTGCAAAGGTCTGCCCAGGGAAATGTCAGGCAGCCTTTGGGAGCTCATGCTGGGAGCCAGTTGTTAGAAAATGAAACTGCACCAGGTCACTCTCCTCATGAGACACAAGACCAATCAGGCAAATTAACTGTTTAGATAATTCATCTAGGGATATCATAGATCCCCATGTATTTGATATATTGAAGCCTAAGCTGTATGCCTTTCGAACACAAAACACAAATAACAGTGATGAACTTCCAAAAGAGAGGTTATGAGATTGGTCCTTTCACCTCTGTTAGGAAGGTGGTCAGCTTAGCACATCAAAATGGTCTCTCTGGCTACAGTAGTATAGCTCTCGTGTTTCCTCCGTCAGGAATGTGGGCAAGTGGAAGATCTGTCTAGAGTGGGTTTTGTGCAGAGCTTAGTGGCCTTACCACATCCCCATGAGACAAGAGCATCTTAGCTGCACTGCTGTCAGGCACATCTTTATTAAAAAGATACCTTCTCATGGACACCTCTGCTCCCTATCTCTGTGTAACATGAAATAATGCCTCTTACTCCATTACCTGCTCTCCTTGGGAAGACACTGCAAGATCCCACAGGAAAACTGAGAACATCTCCATTACACTGTTGTTTCTGCATGGGAGTCTCAGATGTTTGCTACTGACATTTGAAATGCTATGTAAAACCAGGGCAGTAGAGTGTGGCGTTTTCATTCAGCCTTTAGCTCGAGAGGGGTCACCTTTTTATGGGTGTGGAGCTCATGTATGGTTCTGTACAGCTGGATCTTCGGCAGAAATAGAAGCTCCACTTTGACAGAAAGTTACTCACCATGTGGTTAACACCCTAAGCATCAAACACAATATCTCATCAGAAGCCTTGGCACTTACCTCAGGATTTGAATTATCACTTGGAAAACCAATGGCATTATGACCGCTGTATGTTTTGTAAGTTAGGGATCTTCACGAAGTATGGAATCCATTCTTCCTTTTTTTTTCCCCCCTGCAGCAGTGGGGACTCTTTTACATAGTTTGTTTTTCCAAATGCTCCTGGTTTTTCCCTTATTTATCTCAATGAGTTCTTCTGTATCTTCACCAACAGCTCTACTTTCCCGTTTCTCTCAGGTTCCAAATTTTTTTGCTTAAAACATTTTCCAGCATAAAGTACCTTTTTTTTTGCCTCAAGTCATCTCTGAGTGCTTCAATTTCTTTACCTATTCTCACAGCAAGTACAAAATGCACTCCTTTTGAAGAAGGGAAATGGAGCCCACAGAGATTAAATTATTAGCCCCAGTACATCTGTCACACAGCAGAAAACTGAGATCAGTTTAGATCTAAATCCAAGATTAAGTCCTCACCAGTTGAACAAATCACAGCAGACAATTAGGGTTCTGTGAGGTCCCACGTGGTCCTGGTATGGCACATGGCCTTGCCAGATGTTCAGCAAGAATCTTGCAGCTGGAAACATAACTTGGGCTTTTAAAGATGCATTTTCTGAGCTGGCACTCCCCTAGGGTACAGGCATTTCAGGGCTTCCTGGTTATCTTTGCCTTTCTTCATGTACTGCAGTCCAGGTTGCTTTGCACCGTGAGTTCACAGGACTTCCAAAGCTGGCAAGAAAGGCTTGCATCTGACCCAAAAAGACCGGGAAAAAACGAAAAAGAATGAAATAAGGCCATTTTATTTCGCTATGCAAAAACGGCAACAGAAAAGCAAAGTGCACATTCAAGCTCTCCAAGTGAGAAGACAATGACTAGAATTATAAAAGGAATTATCAGCAACAGCACACACCGAGAAGCTCCCAAACCATCAGCTACGTGGTCTGACTCAAGATCAAACGCATTGATATTCAAACACAGGAGAGACTCCCATTTACATTCAACAGGGATGACACTTAGCAGCCCCTTTGCTGATGCTCTCAAAGGAGTGTTAGTTGAGATAAAAGAGTTATACTCTGGGACTTAAAGAGCAGCTATTACTGTAAGTAGAGAGCAGCCCGGGGCAGATAACAAAGGGGTAAAGAGACTATGGACTGGCTGAGGCTGAGAGAAAGAAATACCTGCAACATGAAAGGAGCCTTAAGTTTTCCTTTTGATCTTCTTCAGCAACCTTCAGTATAATTTTGTCTGTTTATGCGCTCCAGCGACCTCCACTGATGTAATGTCTAAACGCCTGGCTGGTTTTCAGAGGTCCACTCTCAAAGTGCTGTTTTGAAGGAGGGGAGGACTGGCCCCACAGTTAAAAAGCGGCACTGAAAAGGAACAGGAAAGGTGATGTCATTTCCCTTAGAAGACACGGAGATGCTCGATTCACACAGGTTCGTGTGACAGAGCCTGGCAAGGTAAGGAAGAGTGGTTTGTAGGGGATACTTAAGAGGTAGGATTTACCGGGAAGTCTGATACGCCCCAGTGAGATGGTGATGAATGAAGAAAGAGCACAGATAGGGAATATGTGAGCTTGAGAAATATATGCATGCTACCCATGATCCCTGGCTGTGCTAAGATCTTGTTTCACATGCTCTTGGTTCATACAGATCCCTTAATACTGTAAACCTCTTTTCAGACCCTAAAATCGTTAGACATAAAGCTGCTTCTTAGTTGTTGAAGATACAAACTTAAAAGTGACCTGAAGAAAGTAGAAAGCCTCATGGGTTCACATATTCTGGCACAGAGACCCATGTGCTAGCCCTTCAGTCAGTCGCTTCTCCTCTAGCAAATCCACTGTGCAGAGCAAGGAGGATTAAACACAGTTCTGCATCTTCCAAAACCCAGACGGTTTTCAGGAGAAATTATCTGTCACTCTAATCCCTGCAGCTCTGTTTATCTCTGATCAAAAAGGGGAGTGCCAAACTGGCATACTGATTCATGTACCAAAAAAGGAGCGTGCCTATAAGCACAGATCATGATTTGCATACCTATTAGCCTTGACTGCCAGGGAACATTCTGGTTCCTTTGTACGCACAGAAACAGTAAAAATATGCTAATAGCGGCATATCAAATTTGGGCTTTAGCCAATCTGTCAATATTGAAATTACTTGCCTGTAATATAGTGGGTAAACAACTCGTTGTATAGGATGATCCGAGGCATGATTTGAACTTGTTGAAATTTAGTCATTTTGTGCCTGAAAAACTCACAGATCAGCAAGCGAAACATAAGCATACACGCAAGACAGATGTCACACTGACTTTCTATTCTCTTATCTCTTTGCTGCCTTCTTGTCTGCTTTGGGAAGTGGCTCATTCGAGAGTCTGGGGGTGGGGTGATTTCCAGAGAGAATCACTTAAATCACTGTCAGTGTATGTCCTCCATAGAGACCCCATTTCTTCTCCTCCATGTGCAATAAAGACAAAATGTCTCCTGACATAAACTTGATATAAACCCAAGTCATTCTTTTCTTACCACAAATAAAGCTTTTCCCACAGCAATGATCATCAAAACTCATCAAAAGTTAATGATCTTTCCTTAACTCTCCAGAGCTCTACCATCTCTGAAATCAGCAGAAAAAAAGGAACTACAAAGTTACCAGCTGAAGCCACAGCAGGTCTGTGCTACCTTAGCCTTATCCTCTGGTTGTTCTCTGTGTCTTTATGGAGCAAGAAGTTCCTTTTCTTTACCTCTGCTATTTACTCTTTCATTCCATTTTTGTTTTTCAGCATCTGGCATAGTCTGTGCTAATTGTCCACAGTTGGTTTCCCTTTCTTAGAGGGCTGTTCCAGATAGAAAGAAGAAAGATGATGGTGTAGTTAATGAAATATTTTTGGCCCGACTCTCTTTATTCTCAAAGAATGGGACTAAAAGTTCTGTTTCTCTAAGTAGAGATAAAAATAAAACCAGAAAAGCGATAATAATAAAGAAAAGACTCAGAAAGACTTCATGATGTTCCAAGACTCCATGAAGATCTTTTGCGTATCTTTACACCCACTTCTCCTCTAACCCTTATGAGACAGACCAAAATCTCCCAGTCCCAGCTCTGCAGACCAGGAAAGCCCTTGAATTAGAGGCACCTCTCCAGAGCTTGCCATGGAGCCAAGTGGCTTGGGCAGCACCTTGCACTCATTCCAGCTGTTTCACTCTAAGGAAGAACTTCATTGATCACTCAGTGACTCAGAGATGAGGGTGCCACTGACCTGAAAATGAACTTTTCTGAGCCCTTGGTCTGCTGAATAGCCACATCTGGGTCCTACATGCAAAACCAAAGAGGAGAACCATAGGAAAATATAAGCAGGGTGCTTTAAGTAGAGAAGCTGATTGGCAGGCAGAAAGTATTACCAATCACAATGTAAATGTGAAGTCAGGGACACAAAGAAGCATCTGGAAGGGGAAAGGGAGGTCAGTGTTGACAGAAGAACAACATCTCAGCAACCCCATCCATGATCTGAGGAGCTGCACACATCCACATCCAGACAAAGCAACGTATGTCACCTTCTTTTCAAGGAGAAATGTGTGTTTGCCAGAGACAGAAACCATCCAGGTGACAGAGAACCACATCCTGCAAGGAATCCCCGCTTTAACGATGAGATCCACAGTATTTAATGTGAATACCTCAACATTTGGGATCCCAGTCACTGACTGAAAAATCTCAGAGCTAAAAACAGTGTTTCCAGCCTTAGTAGCTGCAAAGAGAAGCATGGAAATGCGTCCTCTTGAAACCTGAAAAGAATGAAATAATCAGGTTTCAAACCCCATGTAAAACCTGTTGTTTGGGGCCCTCCATATGTTGTGTTCTGAGTGAACCTGGTTTTAAAGACCATACACCAAGTTTTCCAACTTACATTTGTGCACAATCTCTATTCATTTATATGCCAGAGGGAAAGAGCCTTGTTCTCGCTGCTTCTTCCCAGGGGATGATTCTAAGTTTCACAGCCAAGGATGAAAAGTAAATTAACAGGATATTCCATGATTTGCCACAAAAAAGGCAGTGTGCTGATATCTGAAGCACAGCAGGCCCTCCTTGTTCTTCACAGAGATAACTAGGTGGAGTATCTCACATAGCACAGGGTGGTAATTGTAGAGAAAAGTTAACTTGCTAATAGCAATCACTTTATCTTGTTTGTCAGTGATTAGTTATGTAAATTTGTTCTCCCCTTCAATTCCACACCAGTGCATCAAGGTGACATGCCACATGTGCATAATTACTGCCAGTGTTATTTCCAGACCTTGATCTACAAAATGCAAAGTGCCACTTATTAGAAAGTCCACACAATCAAAGAGGCTTCTTTCATTTCTCTACACATGTTTGCTGTTCTCTTTTGATAGGCACAGCATGCAGGAAGCCAGTGGGAAGCAAACGCAGCATTCACAACGTGGCTTCTCCTTTGTTAATTAACTAAGTCAGGTGCATAATATTGCCTATGTAACTCCTTGAGAGTCCAAGACATTGCTGCTCTTACAGCACAAGGAAATGCTGTTTTATCCAAGTCTGTAAGACAATAAACACTAAAAGGGATGATGAAAAATTGTATTTATTTATTTATTGTTTATACGGCACCATGGCACTTCACAGGCAAATGATATGAGAATCTCAGCATCCAAGGAATTCATAATCTACACAGGCCAGATTCAAGCTGTGTCACTCTTTACTCCCTCTGTCACCCCTTTGAGTCTGGGTCGATTCAAAGAAGTAACAGCATCAGGATCTGGCTTTAATTGAAGAAAACTTTAGAGACTAATAACCAGGATTAAATAAAAATGCTGTCGCCTCAGCCCTAACTCATTTAAACAGGAATGGAAAAAAAAAAAGCCCAGAAAGCAAAACCACCAAAGAGCTTTCAGCTGCAGCCATGTTTTAGTGCTTGATATGCAAAGTTGTCATGGCTGGGACTGACTTGCAGAGTCAGACAGTCACTTCAGTGCCCACCACGTCTAGCTGTAATAAAACTGAGCTGCTAATGACTTAAAAGCTCCAATTAGCATATGTGTCTGAAGAAATGCATGCCATTTGCTGATACTCAGTAACAGCAGTGAGAATCCTATCCAGCTCAGAGAAAGAGATGGATTTCATCCCAAACCATTCTTGTGTTCGCTCTCCAGACCTTTGTCTCATCATGTACCACCAGCTCCTACTTCCAGAATCCAGAGACAAGGCAATAACAGTTCATGCTCTTCCCTGTTCCAGCAACCCTCCAGAGACACCATGCTTGACCCTGTGCAGCAAGGTTTGCTGGTGGGAACACAGTCTCCACGGCAAGCAGTGGGATGAGGTGCTGGAGACCAGCAGCAGCTGCTGCTGTGTTATGCAAGGACCCAAATTCCAGCTGGGATATGCTTGTACAAGTCAAGCAGGAGAAGGCAGCTGAACCCGTAGGGCTGGGACTGCCTTGATTGGACCAAGTTCAACAGAACATCTGTTTCAAGCCAGAAAGAGCTTCTTTGGAAAAGTTGCCCAACACTAGGATTGTTTAATCAAAGCAGTTCACCTCAGTGGTACATGTGGCTGGTGGGGAAGTCAATTCTAATTTGATTTTAAAAACTGTATGTGCAGAGAGGATCAGAGATCAGCGCCACACCACACTGCGGTGTTAGAAAGGAAGAAAAATTAGTGTGCTAACAATAATATTGCATTGGACTAAGCACAAATGCAGCCTCACAAACCAAGTGACCTTACTTGAAAAAGGGCTAAGGATAGAGACAGGGCAGAGACAGGGGAAGGGGTGATAGGCTTCTTTCAGAAAACACAGGGTGTGGTGTGTCCTAGACCAGTCAATCCAGGGCATGTTTGAGTCTCTTGGTGCTGTTATTTGCAAAAAAAAACACTGAAGAGAAAGGAAATTGCTATTTATTGAAGGAGGCAAATGAGGCATGGTGCAGCTGACTGACCTCCCCCTCCCCCCCCCATTAGTGATATCACCTGCCTAGGAAGGACCCAAAGGTAAGATATGAAAGTGTTTTGCTAAAACAAACACACAGAGCCATGTGGCTTCCAGCTGCTCAGTAAAGTACCCAGTTTGGTGCTGGGAGGGACAACAGGCTGGTACCTAGTGAAATTAATGCTTCATTATAACAATGAAAACAATAAAGCTTCCTTTCCAATAGGAGGGGACCCTGTTGTGTCCAGTTTGGCAGTTTAACTTTGGATGGTTAATCTCTGATGGACCCTCTGAGCTTTGTGATCCTTTCTGTAAGTACAAAACGACACCCACAGTGTCCCCCTTTCCCTGGTAATGGCAGAAGAAGAGCATTTCTCCTTCCCAAGCAGCCCTGCAGCAGCCTGAGAGCATCTGCTCTATTTGGGGCCAAAGCAAGAGGCTGCAGCCCTCTCAGCCCAGCCCAGGCAGTGCTCAGTGGTGCCTGGCCACATGTCCTCCCTCAGATGCTATTTTGGGGCCTGCCTAATAGCTGGGTTTACCCACTTCTCACTCTCTGTGGTCAGCCTCGTGCTGAGGGGGTTTGTCAGCCCTAAAGGATCAAGGTGTTCCCCATTTCCTCTGGAGCTGGAAGGAAAGGACAGATAATCTGGCCCAGCCTTCGTGATGCAGCTTTTAAATGTGCAGGAACCTCACACATCCCAGATTTTTCTCTGTCTGTGGTGAGGCCTGGTTCTGCTCTCTGGCAAACCTGTTGTCCCTTTGAAGCCAATGCACTGGCTCCAGATTCACACTGGCATGAGATGCTTCTGGGTAAAAACAAAGGGAAAGCGCTGCAAGGTGTTCCACAAGACAATTTAATCTGAGCATCTCAATGAAAAGAAATCCCATGCCAGGCAAAATCCAGTAATGCTGGGGCAAAGCACTTGGCTCCCCACAGCTCTGCCCAGCTGGGCAGATGCAGCATCTTGAGCAGTATGTGAACATCAGCGGAGAAAAGCAGCCCCCTCTCTTTTCCTCTTTGGCTGCTCTGCCAGCATCCCCCCTCTCTGGAGCTGTGACTGGAGGAGAAGGAGGCTGTCCCTGTCAGGAGCTGCAGGGATGGGGGAGTGCAGGGCAGCAGGGCAGGCACTGTGTAGGCAGCTCTTGACCCCCTGCTCTGCCTCTCTTTTCCCGAGCAGGGAACTGGGGAATGGAGGGCAAGGAGCAAATGGGACTGAGACCAAAGGCTTCAGCGAAGGAGTTGCCTTCCTCTTACAGACCAATTCAATTAGAAACACCTTTATGGAGACCCGTTTCATAGCTCCCACTCAGCCAGGCAGGACTAAAGGACGCAGAGGACTTGCTGCCACATTACAAGTCAGGGGTCTTCACCCTGGTCCCCAGCAGTTCTCCAGGCAAAAGGAAGAAAAAAAAGCCAAATAAATGGGCTGCTGCTGAAGGGCAGGTTTAATAACTCATCTGAAGAGACAGCAAACCTTTGCTCTGACCTGGCACACCTTCTAACCCCAATTCTACTCTGTCCTTAATAACAGAACTAATTGAAATATCAGGAGATGATCAGAGCTCTGATAGATAACAGCAAAAACGCCCCTGCTTTTAGATGCTAACTTCTCCTGCCCCTGTGTGCATCAGCAAAGAAATACATACATGTTTGTGAGCTTTGGAGAGTGTATGCTTTGCTCTGTTTAAAGCCTGCAGAAATACACCAGTCAATATGAGGAATGCCTTGGAGAAATGGGGGGTTTTTTGCCTTTTGGATATAGTCTTGTGTTTTTCCCAGAAGATCTTACTAGGTCTTAACATATTAAAAAAAAAAAACAACAAAACAAATGCTAAGCCACTTAAAGTTGTTTGATAGCAAGCAAAGATATGCAGCAGCTGAGGAAACTGTCTTGTCCAAACTTTTTTCACCCTTTTCCAGACAAATGGCTTCCTTGTACTCTGCACAGTGCTTGCAGACAAAGTTGCAGTATTATTAGTAAGGTTTATTATAGCATCTTGCCCTGAATGGCAGCAGCAGAGGAATCCCCACCGGGTGACCCGGGGTGCAGATGAGTGTAGGAGCTGTGTGATTCATTGTACACAGCTCAGTGTGAAATATTCACAGCAAACTGTTTGGCTGGGGAAGAACTGGGCCTCTTTCTGTCTTAGGGCAGCTAAGACAGAAAGCCTCTGATCTAGCTGGCATTTCCCAGGGTTGAATTGTCCTTCATGACCCTGTTTCCCAAACACATTTTTACCTTTTAGAAGTGTGTGTACAGTGAGACTGCCTAACACCCCAACCTTTCAAGTGAAGTGCTTAAAAGGGAAGATAGGTCAGGTGGTGCTATTTCTGTTCCTCAGCAACACAATCAAGTACTTCTAGGACATGGAGTACATAGAATAATGGAACCATAGAATGGTTTGAGTTGGAAGGGGCCTTTAAGGTCATTTCATTGCACCGCTCTGCCACGGGCAGGGACACTTGCACCAGACCACATTGCTTAAAGCCCTGTCCAACCTGGCTTTGAACACTCCCAGGGATGGGGCATCCACAGCTTCTCTAGGCCACATCTAGAGCATTCATTCATGTGAATGAATTTTCAAATAATTTTCTGACAATGTTAAAATTCTTCCCTTTGTTGTGTCTTCAGGAGTGATTTCAAAATGGGTTGACTGTACTTCTTCTCTGACAGACAGAGCTTGCACCAAAGCTGCTGCATTCACTCAGAGCCTTCACTCAGTCAGCCATTTCATTGCTTAAAGTGTCAGTGATTACGTGATCACTAAGTCGATGTATCAGCGGACTCTGATTGTTATCACTCCAGTTTAAAAACAGAAGGCCCAGGTAAGGGTAGACAGCAATCTGACCAGCCTTGTCAAGGCTGAGGTGCCTCTGAGTATGCCACAAGAATGACCTTTAAGCACCTGTAAAATCTTTGTTTCAGAACAGACAGTGTTTGTTTTAGTACAACAGGTACTTCCAGAGAACAGAAGCAAGAAGGAAGGATTTTCAAGATCTGATTTTGATCATACTGGCACTAGTTCCAGAGTTAGCTTCTCAGTCCTCTTCTGAACATGGCAACAAGAACCTTTCCAAGGGAGCGTGTGCACTTGTGTGCACTTTAGAGATGATCCTAAAACATGTCTGAAGAACGGAGCATGGGTAGAAATTACCAGTGAGGATGGGGAAAGGAAAATAGAAAGGAGCACATTTGAAGAAAAGTGTAACAAAGCAAAAAAATATAATGGAAAGGAAGGTCCTTACAAGGTCCTGCCTTTCAAAAAGCTGATCTGGGGAAGGTTATTAGAGGTTGGAGAAAAACAGGTTGCTAGGTCAGCCATGCAAGGCAAGGCCTGTGAGGGGTGCACACACCGGTTTGAGAGGATCTGTCCCTACATTGTTTGTTGTCTGTAAGGAATTAAGAGAGGTCTGGGAGTCACTGATGCTTTACGACTTTGGTTGACGTTATGGAACCTGCCCAGGAGCTCACAGGCTGGCTAGAAGGAGGAATGAAGAAAGAATACCTGTACCAGACTAGCTGAGGGAAGGATCTCAGCCAGTTGTGAGAACCAGAACACAGTGATTATGTGGATAATTATGATTAGATTTACTGCCAATACAGTATTTAAATACTGCCACTGAAATACATAAATAACAACTCTATTGTCTATTACAATGGATTGTCATACAATCAGGTCATGGTGCTTCCTGTCGAGTCTTGATCTTCAGTAAGACCTTGTTCTTTGAACTTCCCTGAGAAGTCTTGGCATTTCTTGGTGCCCTTAGTCTCACACATGGCCAATATCTTTGTCTAATATAAGCAGGTTTGGCTAGAAAAACACATGCTTGCAGTCTCTACCCTTGAAGAATTCACAATTACAAAGCACCTATGGAGCTACTTTAGAATTTTATCTCTGTGTTTGACCAGATCTTTGCATTTTTACTCAGTGGTACATGGTGTGGGAGGGAGGGTGGAGTGGGATGGGATCCACCCCAAAGCTGTCTGCAACCTTGCAAGACTAGTTTGCCCAGCTGACCCAGTCTCCAGCAGCATTTTATCCCCTTTTACAGGCCAGGATGCACCCAAGTCAATCACAAACAGTTCAACTTCCCCTCCTCTGGAACTCATTAATTATGTGAGCATCCTCATGCTTCCTCCTGCAATACCCACCTGGTGCTCTTACCTTAGGACAAACCACATGGCCCGTCAGAGATTTTGGAAAGGCAGAAGAGTGTGTGTGCGTGTGTGTGTGTGGTGTGTGGGGGGAAACATGCATGAGGAGAAAGATTTGCCTGTTTCACTGCCATCATAGTATCTCAGAAGACAAGACGAGGAAAGTAGGCTGTATGTAAGTGGGACAAGGTGTTGGTGATGTGGGATGGTACCTGTCCACTGAGGGCTTTTTGTGTCACTGATAATTTCAGGCTTTAACGTGAAAAAATAAAGAAAATGTTTGCTTAGCGTGGGACTGCCCCCTTTGTAATGGCTTCTGTTTAAGTGGCACCTCTGCTTCCTGTAACCTGTGCTAGGAAAGGATGCACCAATGATTGTGAAGTAACACTACCCCATCCTAAAAAACACTAGGGGCAAGCCCAGGGGCACTAATGATTAAGAAATACAGTGCTCAACTCACATACAACCACCTATAAATACCCACTGCAATGTTCTGAAAACACAGCACAGCACCCTGGAGACATTCAGTCTGTGGAAGGGCCCTTCTCCTATAGCAGCCTTATCTGTATCAGCCCAAGGGGCAAAATTTTGGGGTCCTAGAGATGCTCCTGATCAGGTTCTGCACTTCCTCCTGGTCACAGTGTACTCAAGATGTATGGACCACACTCTTGCTGGCTCTGTGAGAGACACCAGCAGGAACAATGCCACACCCACCACACTCCTTTCCTTTATGGAGAAATGGATGCCCAAGTTGCCCATAATTTCCATGTAGGCAGTTTAGTCATTGCAGCAGTTGTTTTCCTCTTCTATCAGGTAAGAACACATAAAATTCGTCATATTTCTCCATACTAAAAATCATTAAAGGATGAGACCAAAGCAAGAATGACATCCTGATGGCAGAGGAGAACACCCAGACAGTCCTTTCCTTTTCTCTGTGACCTCCCTGTCTGCTGTACTGCAAATACTTGTGTCAGGTTGAAGTGCTCCATTTCCTCCTAAAATCTCATTCTTGTGCTAGTAATCAGGACAAAATAAAATGTTCCTTTTAGACCATCTGGAAGCCACAGGAAACATCAATTAACTGCATATATTTGAATCATAAGTACATTAGGCTAGAAATTTCTATATATTCTAAGAATGAAATCCTATAAAGATTTTAAGCTGTGCAATATTTAATTAAGTGTTGGCCCCAGAGTGTGGGGAGTAGAATCATGTCCCTGGGCCATGGAGCAGGGTTTGCCACAAAGCCACACAAGCCAGTCCCCATCAGCAGTGCAGCTATAAAGTTTCTTTCACAGAGTGAGCTCCCTGTCTAGCTGGCGCAGCCACATCACAAGCATTTCATTTATAGCCTCTTTTGAAATGCAGACGATTTTTTTTCGATGTCTCCAGCTGAGCTGCTGAAAAATAAAGGAAGTGTGCTCCCTACTGTCTGGAAAAGTTCTCAGTGGAGCCTGCCAGTTTGATTCAAGCACACTGGCCTAAAATACCAGCAACAGTTTAAAACTTAAGCCAAGCCCTTCCTGTGTACGCCCGCAACATGTGGGGATGCCTGTGTGCATCAGAGCCCAGCTCTCAGCTGCGGCCAGCCCGGCCGCCAGCCAGCAGCAGCCCTTGGGTGGCCTCACGTTGCAGTGGGAAGGTGAAGCAGAAGGAAGTATGCCACTCCCACCCTTCCTGTAGGGAGCACTGGCTTCAGCTTTGCTTGGTGACCTCGAGCACGTCACTGCGCCTCACTTTGCCCTTGCCTGTGGCCAAGGCGGGATTTGAATGCTGTTACTTGAACACAATTCCGTGATCACTTCTGGAGCTCCAACTGTGAGCTGGCTGCTCTAAGAGCAAAGAGATTTCCCGGCCAGCCAGGGCAGCACAGGACCCAGCACACGAGTTACTGGTTGCAGCATTCCCTGGCCCTCTGGAAAGCGGGAGGGAGCTGCAAGCAAAGGGCTGACCACTCCACCACCACTGCCCTGGCAAAGCCTTCAGAGCTCTGCTCTGTGCAATGAAATGGATAATGAAAAGACACTAAAGTGGAGACTGGATTTGCTGTGTTCTGCCCAGTTCACCTGACGCTGGCCTGTTCAAAAGCGGGGTGAAAAGTCACCCCTGTTTGGGAGCAAGCCACAAAAAACTCAAACTACTGTTATGGAAACTGTGGGGTGGAGAAGGAGTTGGCTAAGGGGACGTGGCAATGGCTGATGTTAAGGTGAGAAATATCATGTCAGAAAATAGTTGTTAATGGAGATCATCAGAGGTGATAATGACTAATATTTGCATTAGTGAACAGAAATACATATTAAGGGCATTATTAATGGCATCTGTTGATGACACAAATGTAAGAGGCATCATCTACAGAGAAAATAATTAGGGATGCAGTATGAGAAAAACTGAGTGAGTTTAAGGAACTGGAGTATTAATAAAAATACTACGAAATTCACAGTACATAATTCACAATACAATGTTCAGGGTCTCGCAATAAGAAACTGATGACAAAACCTTTTCTATAAGCTGGGAACTCTTCTGCTAGAATTGAGTGAAGCAGATAAAGACCTGTGCATATGAGGTGATTATGGGATGATTACATGCTGCCACTGTGATGTAGCTGTGTAAAAAGAAAATGTGGTCTTAAGCGGTGTCAGGAGAGACACTGACTGTTGTACAAACTGACAGTAAAACGTCACCCCTGTGGTATGCAGCAGACCCTGATGGAGACAGATGAACTGCGCCGGGAAAGAGGCAGCGATCGAGGGGGAGGAAAGCGCGTTCTAAAGGGAGGCTCTGAGCATTTTCCCTCGCACAGCCTGGTGCAATGACGGGAATGCGGCTCCATCTGCACATAATCCAGGTTCGCCACACCAGCGGCGGAGGACACCTATTTAGGTCCACGCACAATGTTGTTCCAAGGGAGAACGGGTGCAAAACCAGTATTAAAGTGAAGCTGGAAGTCAGGGGGTCAGAGCTCTGGGGATGAGCGGCCCCCTTAGAGGCATCCACGGCAGCAGGAGAGGAAAGGCGATGCTGCAGTGCCATCGTCTGTCTCTTTACAGCATTGCGGGATCTCGGGAGCAGGATCGCGCTGCGAGGAGCGAACGGGACTCCTTACGCGATCGGTTAAGAAATAATCCGTGTGTGCTGTGTTTTGTACCAAAGCAGGGCAGCCGGTCCTGACTCTCACCTGGAAGCGCAGCTGGATGTGCAGGTGTCCCAGGAGGACACGCAGAGGGGCAGAGGGACAACACAAGAGGGACTCTTCCAGCTGACTTCTGCTAACAGCTGGAAGAATCTGTATCACGTTCTGAATGAAATCAGCAGAGAGAAATAATAGCGAAATACCTACAAGCTCTGCAAGGAAAAAAAGGAAGGGGAAGGGGAAGGGGNTGAATGAGCCCAACTCAGTTCCTATCTCTAACATCAACTTCACCAAACAGTGTCTGAGCTGACTGGTTTGCAGCAGACCCTCACACACCAGACTGTGTCCCCTTTTCCTCTGACAGTGGGGATAGCACAGAACCAGTGTCTTTTCTGCCACTCATCCCTTTGGTTGTTATCTTACACAAGGCTTCCTGTTAAAAAAAAACTGCAAACATTTTCACTTGAAGTACATGCTTTGGCTCATTAATCCTCAACAGTATTGATTTTCTGTCATGTTTTTTTTCAGTTAATTGCTCCAAATGGAGAGGAGCTGCCAAGGATGCAGTGCTGATACATATCCCCCCAACCGCACACCTCAGGAGAGGATGGAAGGTCCATTTTTTAGCTACTAAGTGTAGCTGTAACAGAACTCATAACCAGCTGTCTCTGTTTTGCATTTGCAAAGGTTTTTCAGTGTAGGTTGATGTTAGGGCCTGCCAGCATCTGCAGCAATGCTGCCAGCAGCTTATTAACAGGCCAATTGCCAATTGCTCAACACTGTCGTATTACACCAGAGCCTAAAAGTCTCTGCAGTCAGAGCATCCATTTTCAACATCCTTTGCATATATTTATGATATTTTCTTCTTATAAAGTGCCCTGCTACTCCTCTGTTAAATACTCCATCAACCATTTGGTGAAGAAAAGCATTAAGAATAAAGAGAACTGTCACTCAGTACATTTCTGAAAGCAAACCTGTACGTGATGGATCCTTACTTAGCACTGTGACAGGAGTGCCCATCCCAGGAAGACCTTCGTGGGGTGTGCCAGGTGAGGAGATCAAACCCCACAAGAGCCCAGGTCCTGTCACACTGCTGCAGCACTGACAGCCCTGGGAAGGATGAAGTGGAGGAGTGGAGGAATATGTCCCTCCTTGCAAAAATCACTGGAAGCCTGGAATGCAAAAAAGCTCACAACACCATGCAGGACCAGGCCAAAAAAGGCTGGTGTGAGGCTGTCCTGCGGTGAGCAGTCAGCTGGCAGGAGCAGTGGCAGTGCTGGGACACATCAGGAAGCTTTTGGTACCTTGACTGCCCAGCCCACACTGCATCTGGTGAGTGAGTGCTGCTTTTCAGAGCAGAAATGCTGTCCAGCAAGTCTGCAGGAGAGAAGGGACAGCACTTCTCAGCTTCTGCTCTGCATTCGTGGCCAGGGCTCATGTTGGAAGTTTCTGTCTCCCTCTGAGCACAGCCAGTGCCTCTACTCCTGCCTGTCCACCATCCCTGATACTGCTCCTCCTGACCTCTGCAGCCCCTCCTGCCCTGCCCACTGGGATAAACACTGTGCAAGCTCCTGGGCAGAGTTTTGGTGCTCATGTCAAAAAGTGCCATTTGGAAAAAAAACCAAAGACCCCATGAAGCAGCCATCTCATGCTGACAGCACTAAACTCCCTGAGTGTGAGAGGACACCCAGGTCTCTGTGTGTCATCACAGCATGGCATCCTTAATGCCAAACCCCCATCTCTGCAGGATCATCCCATGGCACCATGCCCATCTCTGCACCGTGAGGGGAGGGAGAACAGCCCTGGTGACCTGAGGGAAGGAAGGCCTGGATGTCTCCAGGAGAACGGCCCTGATGACCTGACAGGAGGGAGGGCTGCATGTCTCCAGAAGAAGCACGTGCCTCCCTTAGACATTAATTAAACATTGCCTCCTGTGCTGTATGCCACAGATAATTGCCCTTAATTTCACATGCTTATGCAAAGGAGAGGCAGTAACTCCAGTGCCTTTGTTACCTGCCAAGGGCCTCATTACTGTCAGGGGATGCAGCCCTGGACGGGTGGCTGTGCTGCACCATGGCTGTACACCCTGATGGGCTCCATTCTGCACACCTTCCCCTTTCCCCAGGGCTGTTGGGGGCCTGTGGAGGCTGACAGTGTCAAATCATCCCCCATGGGGGCCCTGAGCTCCTACTGGGACACCAGCCCTGGAAAGAAGGCAAGGATTTGCCAGCAGGCCTCTGGTCAGAGCCACCAGTGCCACAGTGCGATGTTTTCAGTGAGTGAGCAGAGACCTTTCTCCAAAGCATCCAAACAGAACCACCTGTGGTGGTGAGAGGACGAGGGCTGTAGGACATCCCTTCCAAGGGTGTGTGCCAAGTCCACTGGGAAAGGGCTCCACACATTTGTTCATGGTGTTTAAGGTGTAAGAGACCACACAGCGACCCCCTTATCTCACCTGAGTGAAAACACCTCACAGACGTGGATCTAAGACATCAGCACTGCTGCATACACCTCACCCTTCTGGGTCCCACATAAGAGGGTTTATACACCCCAGAAAAACCAGAAATGAGATTAATTCAGATTATCCTCACTCCTTAAATCCTTTTCTTCATCTTTTACTCACTTTTGACACCCAATCATCCTCTCCACCCTACCAGGCATTCCTGTTGATCCCTTCCCTTCACAGCAGGCCCATGCTGTCTTCCAGCTCTTACTGCTTTGCCTGTTAATCTGCTTTCTGTTCCCTGACCTCTTCATCCATGACAGTTCATGTCATGACAGCCATGAACAAAATGTGTGAACCTTGAATTACGCTCTAGCCTCAGAATGGGTCAGGAAACAGAGAGATGTTCCACAGGTAGTTTTCTCAACCTTAGTTTCTCTGCCTAAGCTAGAACAACCATTCATTACTATACTCCTGGCTGATCTAAATGACATCTCAAGCATACAGAGATCCTTCCCTGGAGACTCTCCTACTCCCCTCCTGGTTGTGATAGCTCAGGAAGTTCCTGAGCCAGAGGTGGCTTCTTTGTAATAGGATTAATTTACCAGGGACTGTCACTTATTTGCTAAGGCTGTGAGAGAGCAGGCAAAGAGGCTATAAATACAGTTAAATATCTTTAATAGGATTTTTAATTTTTTTTCTGAAGGTGTATCATGTTATGCATGTTAGGAGATAATTGAGTCTCACCTGCCACAGATAACAGAGCAAAAATCTCAATCATGAATAACAGAGCAAGGTGAAATGCACAGAAACTGGCAACCAGACATGCTTACTACAGAAGGGATCCAGTAGTGCAATATCTGGTCAAAGGACTGAGATCTTTCTGCAGCCCACATTTACAGCTCAGCCCAAGTTGCTGAGATCTGTGGCTGTGATCCAACAAAGCACATATTTATCTCTCAGCATGCGAGTAATCCCATTCACTTCATTTGTACCACTTACGCACTTCAAGATAAACAAATATTTGTGTGACTTGTCAGATGTGGCTCTCACTGAGCCAGAAGGAAAGAGAGAGAGGTGATTATGCAGTTCCATGGGGAAGAATGTTTTGAGATGTTTTTCTCTTCTTCATTCTTGCAAAGGATGCTGTATGAATTAGAACCCCAGTAAATGCTCAGCTACTGTTCATAGTTACTGCCACTGAGTCTGTTTTGGCTGATAGTGACAGGTGTCTTTAGGGATTGCCTTTTTTCAAAAAAAATTGTTTGCAGTGTTATGTTTCTTTTAGTTAAATAGATCTCAAGGCTGGCAGAAGTCTTCATGGGTGCTTTTCGTAGTGTTCTGTCACGCCTATAATTAAGACCCCTCTTTGAGCTCTGTAAGAGCATGCTGAGCTGGTCCTTGCAAAATGAGGATTTTTTTTATGCATTAATATAGGTGCCAGTGTTCACACAGCTGTAGCTGGTGTGTGAGTGCTTATGCAGATGAGTATTTTGAGCTGGGAGAAGCCTCTGTTGGCTGCACCCTTGATCTCCCTGCTGAAATGAATGATGTGAAGTGCTGTGAGATGCATTATTCCCATTCTTGCCCCAGGCTGAGCTTGCCAATGCTCACATTACAGGGAGACCACTTGACCCATCTCCACTTGCGACGTGCACACAAAATACACTTCATGATTTTACTACAGAGTGTATGATTTGCCTCCATGGGTCAGCCTATCATCTTTCATAAATTCCAAAAACACCTTCTGGGCAGCAGCCAAAATAAGGACTGCTGGCGAATCTGATATTTGTTTCATGTTTATATCAGGAGGAGTCAAGCAGTGATAGATCTCCTATCACTTCACTCAAGTTTCTTGCTCTAGGTTATGGGATGAGAAGTCAGTTGCTCCAAACAAAGTTGTGTAAACTTACAGAAGACAGTAAACTCAGAGCATGCCAGAATATAAAGAGTTATTAAAAATCTCCTTTCTCAATTGGTCTTTGTGTTTAAAACTGAACATTATCTCTTTTACTTTCCCATTTTCTTATTTCAGGGAAAACAAAAAAAATAAAACCAGACTTTAATATATTTTGTATTCACTTTGTATGACTGAGTTCCTTGTAGGAGCTTGTTGGGATCTCCTGACTTCTGTTTCTTCTGGAAAGGCTCCTTACACTCTTTGCAATTTGCAATTTAGTTTTTCTCCATAGCTACATCATTTCTTGCTGTTTGCCCTAAAGACCAAGGAAGAATGCAAGACAGCTATATCCTGATAATAGCTTTGCTATCTACTGCAGCTGCAGCTGGCATAATAAGAAGTGATTTCTTCTGGGGTACATAAGTTAATTTTTCTCCAAGAGCTCAACGATGTACAATTAAATTTGTGGTTTAATGAGACAGAGAAATGTCATATCATTCCCATGAATTAGAAAGGTATAAAGCACTTCCCAATGGGCCAAGTCAGACTTATCAAATTTTAAATTAACCATCATTATAGTTCAGAAATTATCACAGATTGTTCTTCCAAGAGCTGTTAAAATGAAGATTTAACAGATCACATAAATAATACCATGTGCACATTTTAACCTCCAAATTTTAGGCCAGTAGAAGGCCTTGGATGAAGTCTAATTAGGCACATGGGCCATAAGTGAAGTGCAAAACCCCAATCACTGTCAACGGAGTCAAAATTCCAGTTAAAAACTCTGATACTTTGATCCTTATAACAAAACTCTCATTTTAACCACAATTTTTTTCATTTATTTATGGTCCAGTCTAAGTGTCTAATATAACCTGGGCCGCTCTCTTACTCAAACATGACTAATTGCCCTAATCATGCCAAGTTCCTGATTCAAGAATGTCTGGTGCAGTAAGTACCACAGGCCAATCCTACAGTACATGAAAGCTATTTTTACCAACCTTAAACTTCTGATCAAATGAAATTTTGCTTATAAAATACCTTCTGTGTTAATTTAAAAAGATCTTGACTGTCTACGTAGAAAGCATAATTGGCATGTTAACTGCCAAAATGGGTAAGAAGAATGGTCATTTCATAGAAATTTGTTTGCATTAGTCATACTTTAATTTCTTTTCCATTTCTTCTAACAACTCTGTTAATCTATTGTTACTCTTCAGATCTCTTAAACACTCTTTGCAATGCTTTTGTTCAAAGGCAGCCCTACATCAGTATAATTCAGTTTGCCCTAACTATTACCAACAAGTCTGTGGACAATATTAATTTTTAGCTCTTTTAATACTTGGATAGAGATTATCTTCATCTTATACAATGAAAAACTAAGTCTTTGGTATTTCTTTTTGTCTGCTTGCTTTGCTTTAATCTACATTTTCACATGTACAATCTGGGTTTTAGCTGCCAAAACCATAATTATTTCAGGAACAGTGAGAGTTAAATAGTGAGTATTATAAGAGGAAATTTAACCTACAGCTTTCTTCCTTAACATCCCACCAGCCTCCGCTTTTCACATGAACTTCTCTCCTGACACATTACCTGTGTCTGACCTGTTCCCCACCCCAGACTCCCTCAGCAGGTAGTTTCCACCACGACATGGGCAATTTGTGGGCTATGCAACCACCCCCTGAAGGAGAGAGTGAGTCAGCCTAGAAGTGTCTGAGGGAAAATTAATCTTCAAGATATGGCACTTTAAAAAGGATAGATATGGGTTATCTGAATTGTAGGTCATACAAATAAAAATATGGCATCAAAGAAGCTCCCTTAACAAACATGCTCCCCACCTCTGCTTGGACCCTTTATCTGACTGAGGAGCAAATTAAGCTGCAGCAGCAGGAACAAGCAGGAGAGTTGTTAGTGCAGCACTGAGCACCTCTGAACAACCAAAACCCCCGGGGACCACCGCAGTGTGAATGCTCAACAGCAAATTCCAGATCAGATGTGCTCTGTTGCCCTTTTCAGAGTCTGCATAGATCTTCTATACGCTCTTCAGATCTCTTGGGTAGCAAATTCCCTGGACCAGATCTGTAGCGGTGTTGTGTGGATCAGCTTTCTTCACGTTAATGGAGATTAGGCACATATGAATAATCAAACCTCCTAAGTTACGTGTTCCATTCCCTTGCCATTGCTGCCAACTTTGCCATCCAATCACCAACACAATCTGTTTTAAGAGCACTTATCTCATTTGTGAGAATGTTCCAATACTTTAAACAAACTACGTCTTTTAAAATTTTATTTTATGAATTTCCTCTATCTCAATTTTTCCCTTCTGAGACATCCTGTACATGCAGATTATGGTTTCTTAAAATGCTTTCCAACTACTTTCTTCTCTCTCTCTCTCTCTCTCTCTCTTTTTTTTTTTTTTTTTTTTTTTTTTTTGAGTTTAGGAAACATTATCCCTAGCCCTTTAATTAGCCACACTGCCCATCTGCTCCAAGCTCTCATCAAGTAACACCATTCTCGTGGCCGTGCTCTTCATCTAGTGTTCAGAGCTATCACACTGTCTGGCCTCCACGATAGCCAGTCTGCTGTTCCAGGCCAAGGAATCATCTCTGCTTCCATTCCCATGACTGTGGTACTCCCAGGCACTTTGCTATTAAAAGCTGCTTTCTCCAGTGAATCATTATCCCGATTGTGAGCCCAGGCAGGATGCAGCCTGGTCCTGAGGACCCTTCCTAGGAGCAGAGACAGGCAGCATCAGTGTGAGCCAGTAGATGGCTCTGTTACAAGCCGCTGCAACAGTTTTTGGGTCTCTCTGTGGCTGTGTGGGATGATCACGCAGGCCTGCACCTTTCTTTTTGCAAAGTGGGTTCATATCCAAATCCATTTCTCCTCTGAATGTGTCCACCGAGGATAAACTGTCCAAAGAATAGAGCCCATCAAACCCAAAGCAAATCAAATATGTCAAAGCATGACAATCTCCATATACCCTATGTACTTTTCAGTCAAATGTCAGGAGAAAGTGCTGTGACACTCCCGAGTATTAGGTCATCAGAATGACAAAATTAATTACCTCCATCTTCCCTCGGCTTGTCCTTGCTGATGTTGTCTAGAGTTCAAAGGTGCTCAGAGAGGTCACAGCTTTTTAGTATCACACTAGAGACACTGCCCTTTGTTGCACAATATAATTTTTAATTGCACTAAACTATAAGAATGGCCATACTGGATTAGATTAATTACTGTTTCCAACAGCAAGTAACAGGGAATGCCTAAGGAGGACTACAGGAATATGTCAAGGAACGATGAGCTACTCGGAGTAATTGCAGCCCTCAGCCATTCCTGCTGCAGGGGTATTCTAAATTGGAGCAGTCTTTACCTATTCAGTAACTTTCAACAGATTTTTCTTGCATGACCTTGTGCAGCTTCCTCTTTCTCACATTTAAGGCCTTACCATCAACAACATCCCGCAGCAAGAAGTTCCACAGCTCATCTACACCATCTGTAGTGTGCCTCCTTTCATTCGTTCCAAGACTTTCCCTGCCATCTTCATTTGCCATCCCTAGCTCCTGGATTAGAAGACTGAGTGAACTGGCAGGCTCTGCCCCACTTCTTTGTGTAGTTCCTCATCTAAAAGATTTGTGCTGAATTTTGTTCAGTCCATGTACTTTCTGCCCATGTCCCTGTCACAGGTCCAGTATTGGAGCTGGAGATTATACCCTGGCCAGGTAGTTCACATCCCTGTGTGCCTTGCTCACTTCTCACAGCTCAAAAATCAGGATATTCTACAGCTGTGCCAAGAGACTGAGAAGAGCTGTGGTACAGTTCATGGCATGGCTTGTAAACCCATTGCTGCCAGCACCACTGCACTGTCTAGCCCTAATAATGCTTTTTCCCTGCCCATTTTCTGCCTTGAGCACCTGTTCAATTTAATTTTGGCCAATCAGCAGGAGCAATTCTCACCACAAACTGGAACCAGGTCTTAGACTGTGTTTCTTGTCAGGCCAAAATGACATTCAGTGCCATTAAAAGGCAGTTTTAATGGTAGTTCCTGCTGAGTAATCATGGACATCAGGCACTTTGTACCTTTGGAAATGTCACACTAATAGTAACATGGGGGAGGAAGGAAGAGTGTTCCCTGTGGAGCCTGACACATCACTAATTCAAGCAGGATTAAGTCTGCCTGTCCATCAGAGCCCTGTTCCCTGTACTGTGTCCTCCTCACTCCTCTGGCTTTGCCTGCTCCTTCTTTTCTCCAGGTTTGTGCCTGACTCTGCTTCTGGCTGTGGTTCTATCCTTTGAGAAACATGCATCTTTCCTACCTCCAGCCCTCTGGATTTCTTTGTATAGTGTATTGATAAATTACCAACTCACTATCCTAGATCTGCTTTTAGCAAGCGAAATAATAAAGTCCCCAAATCTAATCTTCTGTGTGGTAAAAAAACCTTATCCAGAGAGATACAGTTACTTCCAAATCACTCTGTGAAGTGCTCAAACTAATACTTAAATATTGGGAAGGAGGGACACTGGCACTGGGCACACTGCAGATGTTTCAGTTCTTGTCTTTGATACGAGAAACATGCAAAAGCTGGCCAGAGACCTTTACTAAAAAGTGGTTTGGCTCCTCTGGCTGTTTTGCTCTGTGGCCAGGCTGTACAGCTTTGTGCTGAACTGCAATAAACAGGAAGAATTAACAATAGCTCTGAGACAAGAAGGCTCCCCTGAAAGTCTGTGGCCCAGATATTTGGCTGCTGCTAATCAGAGCCATTCAACTGGGCTTCAGGGAACTGCATTGATTACATCAGAACTAGTCCCAGCTCACATGTCTCTTGTGGAGGTAACAGGTGACAGCAACAGAAGGTAGTGGGGAAACATTTTATTGTCCAGCTGGATGTTTCTCACAGGTCAGACAGCAGCTTACTTTCCACCCTCACTGCAATCTATGCAGTAAATATTCCCTGTTTTGTTGGCATTTTTGAATCACCCAGAGGAGATGCAGTCCTGGTGCATCCTCTGGAAGGCTGGATCACCTAATTAATCATTTCACCACAGGAAAATTATTCTTTTCTGTGTTAGTTCCCAAGTAGCATCTGATTCACAGTCTGCAAAACAAACCAAAGGAGCCTGGTACCCATGGACAGCTTTGGAAAGAGTACGAGTGCAAAAAGTGCAAGGCAGGAAAAGCCCTGATTACTGAAGTAAGTAAATAAACATACACTTCCACTTCCCATGGGTCAGCTTGCTCAGCTCAGTCACCACTTGTCCCCGTATCAGCATTTTATCCTTCATCTACTTCATCTAGAAGCAAGGGATATTTTTTTTACACCTTGAGGTAGGTGCTGGTGCCTATCTCAGAGTGGCTCAGGCTCTTGGCTGCCCTTAGGTGCCGCTGCAGCACAGATAAATACAGCAGGGTTCAGCTTGGTCCTTCTCACGTGTGGAACCCAGCGTTGGCACAGGCTGCCCTGCATGTCAGAGTCACGGGCAAAAAGCACCGAGTCCATCACAATTACACAAAGCAAGCGTCACAAAACTCTTGCGGCTCCCCGTGAAAGAGGCTGCTGGGGTTTTTTTTTTAATTCCAAAAACTGTTAAATTCAAGCGGCGTGATCATTACCAAGCTATTCCTTTACCATGTGTTTTTTCGGCACTTAACATGTTTTGGTCATGTCTCTTTCCTAGAAATGGGGCGTTGCAGTTCAGCTGTCCTGTCCCTTGTGTGGGCAGCCCCACAGGTGTCCAGCTGCTTGATCAAACACCTCCCTACCTCCAGCCTTGCAGCTGCTGGCAGTTTCAACTTATTCCTTCAGGGAAGTGACAAAGTTAGTCCAGACTTTACAAAGTGTGCTAAAAGCAGTGATCCTTCACTCTCACCAGTGCAAGAACCACGAAGATTGAGGTGAAATGGTAGAAGAGCAGGGTGGAGCTTCATGCTGAAGTTCACCGCGCTTGAGACTTCTCTAGGTGTTGGTCATTGTCCCGAGGTGGCCCTCACTGCTGCTCCTGGCTTTTCCCATGGACCGGGGGATCTCAGTTTCTCCATCCTATGCAGCCAGTTTCTCTGATCCTCTGCTGTGAGAACAGCTCTTCTGCTAGAAAAGCTTACCCTCCTGTTTCTCTCTTCTGCCCCAGTTTCTTTTCCCCCTTTACATTTTCTTAAAGTGAGAACATCCTGGTTTCTTTTTTCCCCCATCTGAGTATTCTCCCTTTCTCTTCAGACTGCAGAGCTTCAGATCCCAGGCCAGATTCACCCTCTGAATCTCTGGCATTCAAGCAGAGCCTGGAATGAGAGCCTTTTTCCTTGCTGCATAGCATTTTGCAGTGCTGTGGACAGGAAGAGTGAAAATGTCTCAAGGATACATCCAGGCTGCAACAGGCTCAAACACAACATTCAGTAATGCAGCAATTTCATGAAAATAACCCAAATTCATCAGTTATGCAAACCCTCTCCACAGCACCCCAGTGAGTAAATTAGTGAGGTTAAACCAGAACAAAACTCTGTCCCTGGGATAGGCAGTGACTTGCCCACAGCCCCGGAAAGAACAAGAGTGAGATTTGTTTCGTGCCCACGGATATACAGTTTCTGCTCTTGAAATCATTTCCTCGAAGGAAAGGGATAAATTAGAGGCCCTGCTTCCCTCTCATGATGGGGAAAACTCTGATGTTGTTTTGCCTGAGGCATGTCATGAGCTAGGTTGGAATTGTTTATGTGGGCATCTCCTGCTCACCTGTAGGACCATTCCCGATCATAGGTGCTGCCAGGGGACACCTGGGCAGCAGCAGTGGACAGACCTGGACACATCAGTCCATGAGCACGTGCCAGACAGGTGTGGCAGAAACCAATCCTGTGGAACACTTCTTTCTGTGAGTTCAGTCCTCAGGGTGCATCTCCGAGGATCTGATGCCAGAGCTAAGGCAACGGGGCCTGCGGGTATGGGGGCAGCCTCTCTCGGGAACCAAGTACGAGTATTGGTGCTTAATGTTGTGCACCCAACTCTGTAAACTGTGGCCAAAGCATTTTAACCAGGCTGGGTAAGGGCTTGCTTCTCATATTGCTTCCTGTGCTTTTGTGCATTGTTACTTCGCAACTTATTCAAAACATCTAAAGGAGGCTGAAGCAATTACACGGCAACTAAAATAAAGTCCTAATTTTGTAATCCACTTCCCCCCTCACCCACACAGAAAAAATCCACAATGAAATATAGTGCATGAGAAAATACAGAATATTCCACCCACCCTTCAACAGAGCATGTATGAGCACAACCCTATCACAGCCAGCACCAGGCTAGAGAGCTTTTCATTAATTTGGAATATATATGGGTAGAAGCTTGATAAGCAAATAGCAGTGTTCCCAGCACACCAGCCAAGCCCTATGAAAACTAAAAACAATAAATTTATTGAAAGCTTTTTTAAAATAGGAGGAAATTATTACTCATTTGAATTCTGTTCATGTTAAGGTCAATGGTCTTTTTTTCAAATTCTGATTGTTAATATTAGATGAAAGGATATTTCCTTTACATTGTATTTATGAACTCTAGTGGCACAAGGAGGATAACAGCCACATACATTGCACACCAGAAACATTTCTCCATTTTGCATTGTTTAAGAATTAGTTCATTACTCATTTTCCTTTGACCTTTAAGTTAAAGCCAGGGTTATTTAAATACATTGGTCCTGATTCTGGTTCTAGAATTTGTGTGTATGTGTGTGTGTTTGTGTGGATGCATGATTTGCATTCAGTTAGTGCAACTTAGACTGTGCACATGGATAAGACTGTGGTTTGAAAAACACTGGTCCGAGGGGATTCAGTTCTCTCATATTCTGTATGATGGAGACATAAATCCCAAGAGGTTGTAGGATGTCACGAGTATCTCCAGTATCTTCTGTTGAGTTTGACAGAACAAGCCCTGTTTATGCCCCTAAGGTTGAACACCACAGCATTCAGCTGAATAAGCCTGGCTTTGCATGCTAAAAGTTGCCTGCATTGCATAATATTGTGGGTATTCAGGAGGAAATTTTTGATTGCTCAGGTGAGAGTTTTCACAACTCCGCACGAGCACAAAATGATGGTCCTAGATTTGCTGCAGCTTTCTGCTAACAGCAAACATAATTTGACAACTGAAGGTAGCCCCAGAGCCTTTTCTGTGGTCTGTACCATGGAATAGTCATCCACAAAACAATATACTCCTGGTGACACTTCCATTGCCCCCAAAACTGCCTCCTTTCACTTAGCTGGTGTTACTGTCATTTCACAGAACGAGAGTAACACTAGCCAGAAGCTTTCCGTTCATGTGACAGAAAAAAAGAAGCAAAATTCTCTCAGATTTGCCTGTGTTTAGGTGCTGGATATTGCTCAAGGTACATCCTTGCACGGGTGATTGCTAACAGGGACCAAAGAGATATCAACATTGTCAAACTTGCACTCAGCAGTGGAGCCATGTCAGATCTGCCCTAATGTCTGTGAGAATCAGGTTTGGCTGTGGGTTTTCCAAGTGCTCCCTCCCTTTACATCAGCTGCCAACTGTGTATTTTTGTCAGCCGGGCAACAGAACTGTGTGCTGAGCTCACGCACTGCCGGCAGCACTGCGACTTCCACCAAACACCTGTGAGCAGTGGCTTCCCCCTCATGTGGCTGCTGACACTCTGCTCTCATTTTTCTGGTGAGAGTCACACCAGAGTACGTCCTTTTCCTCCTGAAGGCACAACAGCCTGTGAGCAGCATGGCTGAAACACCATAAAATTTTAGTCCAAATCTTGTCCCCCATGTTTTCCCCTTTCTTTTAATGTTAGGGTGAATGTGGCCTTCTCATGCACACACCTCCATCCCAGCTTTGGCAATTCTGAAGGAAATGGAAAGTATGTTGACACTCGTGTGTTGTTTGGAATGATTTAGAAGTCTCAGAACCATTCTCCATCACAACTGATATCAATACAGCAGCAGTTCAGTCTGTGTCCTGCAGTAATTGTTAAAGGCTTCTAGAAAATGCATGAAATTAGTAAAGGCATTTTCTGGTTTGATTAAAAAAAATCTTGTGTCCTCAGATTCAGAATTCAGCAATAAACGCTGTGTTTGGGTATCACTGAGAAATGTTAAAATATAGAAAAAAAATTGTCAGCATTCTAGCAGAATGAGGCAGACAGCCTTCTCCTTCCACTTTCTGATCTCCTCTGCTCACGCATGATGCACAACAGCAAAGCTGCAGAGAATATTTTGAACAATTCTACTTTGTGAAGAATTCCACTAAAATTTTAGTCTCAAGTAAAGTTTTAGGGCCTCATTCAGATTTCAGAGTTTTGGTCTAAAGAAAACACAGGTTGCTAAATTATTGGAAATGATCGGGATAGCCACAGTTCATTTCAAATTAGCAATAATATTGGCTTTGTGATGAACAGTCATAAATTTTATGTGAAAATTTGCAGAAAAGGCATTTGGGGGATGCTTTGCAGCCTTTTGAAACAGGGCAAAGAACACTATTTTTCCCATTAGCCTTCCAAACTCACACATCTAAGGGCAGCTTAAAGTGAAACACACAGTGAGGGTGTACCAAGGCCGCCCCAGCTCCAACATAACAATAATGCACAAATAGTTCAGCTAGTGAATAGGTTTGGGTAATCCTTTGTACTTTTAGTATTTCACCATCTGCCATGTCTAAAAAGAAGTACATGTAGCCAGGAGCACTGTGAAAGACAGGCAGGCGAGGGATCATGACCCCTGCTTTTGACCTTGATGCTGAGAACTCCCCTCTCAAAAGAGATCTAGGGCTGCAAACCTGTCACTAGTCCTGCCCTTCGGAGCCAGACAATTGGCAGGGCAGATTCGTCTCTGTAAAACTGAGAAACTGTTGTGGGAGGCTTAAGGGGAGGAGGGAACGAACACCAGAGAACAACCACTGCATTTCAAATAACCTCAGTTGTTCCTCTCAGCCCTCCTATCAGCATTTCCCTTCTCTCATTTCCATACCGAAGGCAGATATAAAGCTGTGAAAGATGTTCAAGATGTGGCACCCATTTGGAAACCTCCCAGGCAGTTGTACTGACATGTTTTTAAAGACTGCCTGTAGGTCTTTCATCTGGATTAGCTGCACATTCTTCCCTTGGCTCCTTTTCTGTACTGAAGAGCTCCCTCGCTTTTATCCACTGCAGGACAAAGTTCCCCTTAAATCCCCACCTTAGAACTCACTAATTTACACAATAGAAGAGACTTGCTTACCACCACTTTGCATCTGTATTTACACACGAGGGGCACCTGGATCCCAGTGAAGTTCCTTTTGGGGATTGACTTCCCTTTGCAAATCAGGAGTACATTCCAGAGCTTCACTCACTTTAAGTTCACACCAAATATGCAAGTTCAGCTGGCTTGTTCATGGGAGTAAGGCAACCAAGAGCCGGCCTCCTGCTCGACCCCACATATGAGCAAGGCCTGTCTTTTCTTTTTTATAGGTTTTTCTTGAGTGCCAGAAGTAAGAAGAAGTTTCTATTTTCAAAGGAAGGACTGGTGGGTACAACACACTGATCTTGCTGTCCTGGTCTACTTCTCTTTCCCTGGGTTGTCTTTTTTGTTGTTGTAGAGGAAAATAACATAGATGGAAAAAAAAATCAGGAAGGTCTATGCCAGACACATAAAGCTGAGGTGTTCATGTTTTGCAAATTGTTTCTTCTCCTGTCTGCTCATAGATAATGGAGCTTTTGACATCGAGCCACAGAAAAACAGAAAAAAAATATTGCCTGCCTTGGCCAACCTATTGAAAGAAATCATCTCCTCTTTCCAGTTTGTTTCCATTCCCCTCATTAATCCTTCTTTCCTGCCCAGCTTAACTCTCCCATCCTGTTCTTCTCTCCGTGATGTTTCACCCAAGACAAGGCTGATGCCTACCATAACAAATTCCTCTGGGAGACCTGGCAAAAAGAGAACATGACAAGAATCTACAGGCAGATAGAAACCTCAATGGCTAGCCTTAAGCTATATTGATATTTCTGTAATGATATATACAGGGACTGCAGTAAAAACCTAGACCTTTGGCTGACTAGGGCCAGTTACTTCTTTTTAGATGTGGCTGCTAATTGGTCTTTCAAAGGAAAATGAAAAGTCCCAGTATTGCACTGAGCTCTGGTGTACTGCTATAAAGAGGAATTTTTTTCTTGACCTTACAAATCAGCAAGATATGTCATGCTTATTCTGACATTCTGGTATCCAAATACCTACAAATATTATCAACCAATATCAAATAACGGAGTCCTACTCAAAAACCAGGGTAACAAATATGTGTATGAGACTATGTAATTGGGTCATTGGTCATCATATGTTGTCCTTTAAAAATGTTGTTTTCCCTTCATTTTGGAAAGGTTGGAAATAAATGATCTGTTTGTCTCTGACCTAGCAAAGGGAAATGAAATAAGAACAGCTGGGTAGGTCAAGAAGGAGATGAGTCATGTTACAGTCAACTCATCAGGAAGGGCCAGAAATCTGGACTACAGGAATTAGGACAGCTGAGTGGGAGTAAAGCAATTGCAAGTGTATTAGATTCTTATCCAAATCCCTTAAAATGGCCTTTGGTTCTCACAAAGTCAGCAGAAAGCTGGCAATATATTGTTGGAAATGCTTGACAAAAGTGGAAAAGAAATTGCTTTTAACACAATGTTCAGTGGAAAATGTCAGTGCTTCATTTGAAGATATGGGCTGCTGTCTTAAAACCTGGAAGGTTTTAGCAGAGAAATTGTTGAGGCAAAATACAAACCAATTTAGGTGAAATCAACAGTCTATCAGAAATGTCAGAAGATTTCTTAACCTGACTTGATGTAGACTTTTTGGATTTCTTATCCCTGAAATATATTGTACAGTCCTAAATCAATACACTGAAATACTGGCAAGCATTACCAACAATACATATGCTTTCATTTTACTATTAGTGGCATTAATGTTAGAAAGAGCAAACTGTGCTCTTTTATATGCATCTGATTACTTCCATTTACAAATATGGATTTGCTCTAATAGTGTTCTTGTAGAACAGGACACACCCTGCAATGCTTCACACTTTTTTCCCCTATAAATCATGCCTGAACTGCTTCTCCTGGCCAAAACTGACTGCATAACTTCTGATCAGTTCCACTATTTCTGCTTCTTATCCACTCACTTGATTCCACAGTGTCCCGAGGTTACGAATGTCCTAGTGATGTCTCAAACCAAAACCAAGCCACTGTGGATGAGTCAAAAAAGCTCTGAGTCCACAGGACCACAGGTAATGCTCTAAATACAACTGTGCAGCAAGACAGTAAAATAAGTGAAAACTTTTTTTAGGTCAATGAAGATCAGGTAAAATTGGAGGCAAGCAAAGGCAGGCAAACAGTTTTTGGATTAAGCACATGGGTTTTTTGCTCTATGATTTTGCCTCAGGTTCATTTTGAAGTTTATAAGTTTTTATTTTTTTAATTATAGCTCCAGTGTTTGAGGTTTTATTGGAATTTGAGGGGGTCTTTTTTTTTTCCTGGGTGAAAAGAATATCAAAATAGGATAAATGCTCAGACAAACTGGCAGGAAATATTTTCTGAAACCAAGAGGAGCAAAGATGAAGATGAAAGTACCAGCAATTCACATTGTCCTTACTAGTCACCCCAGCGCTGAGGGTAAATGTTTTTTCATGAGGAACAAGAAGGGATGCAAAGTCTCTGAAAGACAAAGGACTAGCAGTGTGTTGCCCAGTACACGAACTCCCAGTAGCTCACTGCTAAATAGCTGCATGGTGGGATGTACTCAGGTATTGCACAGCATCAAGAGAGCAATGAGTGCTTCAGAGAGCAACTGTTGTGGAGTCTCTGTCCTTGGAGGCACTCCAGACTCAGCCAGGTATGATCCTGAGCAGCCTGATCTGGCTTTGAAGTTGCATCTGACTTTGAAGTTGGCTGTGCTGTGAGTGGGCGTGTGACCAGGTGACACTGAGAGGTCCCTTCCACTCTAAGATGTTCTGTGACTCTTTCTAAAGCTGCTCACAGTTCCCGGTGCAGCCAGAGTGACACAAAGCAAGGTGGTGATAATGCTTTAGCACAGAACCTGTGGCCAGCAACAGGAGTAATGTCTCTTTTTCCAAGGGTGAAGACCAGATGTGAGCGTTGCTAAAGTAATGATGATCTAACGACATAAGCAAGAGAGTTGTTTGGAAGGTGAGATAACATCTCTTTATTAAGACAGCTGATAACGGTGGAAAAACAAAGATAAGGTTTGGGGAATGTAAGCCTTTTTCAGGTCTGCTTTTTTCATGTCAGGTCATCTTCAGTTGATCTTGTAAATAATCATAATTACTGCATTGCTGAACTATGGAGAGATGGTGACTCTATGCATATAATTACTTGAGAAAACAAAGAATGTGATATTAGGCTTTAAGATGTGCATTAAGGAGACATACAGGCTGATGGAAAAGGAAATTGGAGTTTGTTTTGAAATAAAATACAGTGTTAAGGGAAATTCTACAAGCTGGATTTTTAAATTAATTTCAAAAGCAATTTCAATTTTCATTTCCTTGGGAAACTCCAGTTTGCACAGACTGCAAAACTACAGTTCAGTTCATTGGAAATGGTGGTGTCTGCTGAAGAGAATCTCTTGTCTGGGACAGCAGAGGACATTTCAGGTCAGAACTAAGAAGTTCTTTGCTAGCAATGGTGGCCTTTGAAGAGCTCCCGAGAGATGCGCTTGCCTCGTGTCAGCCCTGTGAGTCACTCTTTTACACAAGTAATAAATGTATCCAGATTATATATACTTAATGCAAGAAGCCAGGCTTTATATCTTGCTTTTTTAGAGATGTCTTATTTCCTCAACTGTTCAACATGAAGACATCTCCCCAGTGCTGCGTGGCAGCCGTGTGCCTCCTGCACTCAGAGAGCTGTCTGACCCAGTCAGGGCAGGTCTGTAGTTCAGACAAATCCAAACCTCCCATAGTTTTGCCCTTAGATTACCCTCTAGATTACTTGTGAAAAAGTCCCTGCCATTCAGCAGCAGAATAAATTATTTGTTTAGAGTTTGAGGAGAACCCCAAAGCTTCCTTTCCCCTCATTCCATGCAGCTCAGCACCTCTCTTCTGCTGCCTCTCATTCTTTGTGGATTAATTGAGGGTGAAGTTATCTTGACAGGGTCCTGGGGGGCCTCTTGGGCCTTGTTTCCAAGTGTTGATATTTTTAAAGAATCGAAGGTTGTATGACGGGTGGGCTACATATGTCTAAAATAAGGCAGGGATTCTGAGAACAGTCGAGATGTGCTGGTTGGAAAAGGCACAAAGGACCCACATCCAAAGCCCAGTGGATCAATGGAAGGATGTGCAATGCCCTAATCTGATGGAGCAGGGGGCAATGAGACGCTCAGCAGCTAAACCCTTTGATACCTGAGCCCTGTAGCAAAGATTCCCTGGATGCCACAAAGGTGAATTGAGGTTAGCAGGGAGCAGATAAATACAGGAGGGTGCAGACTTCCATACACCTGATGAGGGAGCACAGTTTGCTTTCATCTAAGCGGGGCCCTGTGTTTTCTAAACACTTCAGATGCTGCATTCTTGTTTTGGTTTGGTTTTCATTATTAAAAACGCAGCAAATGAAACCCCCAGAGAAGAACCTGGAGGGAGAGCTGCTCCCACATTTTCACCTCTAGGTGGATTGCTTGACCCTGCCCACAGCCCCACCTCTAGTGAGCAACAAAAACATAAATCGCTGTGGGACATGGGAAGGTAGAGGTTTTACGTACCAGCAGAGTGTGCCTCGGGAAAAGGTATGAAATCATTGCCAAGGAATTTCAGCGTTTATGTGCAGCTCCAAAGTAATCATCCTCTGTTTCTTGCCTGGGTAAAACCCTCTATTTCTTGGGTGCTGCATATTTGAGTTCCTACCTATCGCAGACAAAACAGGCATTTTCTTCTTGCAGCTGCACTCTATATACTCAGAAGTGCCCTGTGCTCTCTCAAATTTTCCCTTATTTTCTCTTTATTGGCATAATTTCCCTCACTGAAGAACTATAGCAACATATTTTTTGCACAGGAAACAATGACATATACCAGGGCTACCATGAACATCCTGTTATCTGTAAGCAGTGCTCCCTATGCTTATTTTACACAAAGAATATTTCCAAGTTTTCAGACTAAAATGTCTTGAAAACTCATTAGTTTACACGAAGCTGTCCAGACTTATCAGGCCTGATACGTCTCTGAGTATAAGCCTCTGAAATCCATCCTCAGTGAATTATGTCTGCAGGGCATCAAAGGCCCTGTCAGGAGGGATGAAAGTTCCCTGTAACTCTCAGCTCATGATTTAGGCAGTGACACCAGTGCCAGGTGCCCTGCCTGAGGAGAGCAGAGTCAGCAGCACAAACCACTCCATTCCCAGTGTACATCTATTACATGTTCCAGTAATGCACCAGGTTCATGTTTTCTGCAAAGCAGCAGCTGATGGAGAACATCTTTTTGACACCTCCACAGACTCCAAATCTTTAAGAACATGATGTCTTCAGTATAGGATGAGAAGCAGCATCTCAACTGACACGTGATTTGTGCCTGGCTTGTGACTATCCAAGGCAAGGAACACTCAGGCTAGGAAGATTGTTCATGTCCTAGACACAGACACCCTCAGTCCTGGCAATGGCAAATTAAATGGGTTGTTACAGACAGAGAATCTGTTCCGGGGTGCCACAGCATACCTGATCAAGGGTCAGCACATAACACAATTGACTGGAGAGATTTACTTGAGCAACAAACCCTGGTATTTCTTATCACAAGCAAGTTGTGCTGCAGATAGAGCTTGAAAAAATTCAGATCCATCTACGTGGTCTGTGCCTCCTGCACAGCCATGGTATAGTCCATCCCCACACGGGCTCATGCATACCACTGGCACGACTCAAGCTGTCCAAGAAGTTTGCTAATTAATCTCTTCATGCCAGCTAATGAGAAGCCACTATCTGGGTGCAGGTGGTGGGTGCATTGGCTCAGACCACAGCACTCATAATGACTTGGATCACCCTTTCAGCAGTGTGCTACGATGGGAACCCTGTAAAAACACTTTGGCAAGCATGAGTGTGCACTGTGTGAGTGTTTCAGCCACCAAATCTGTTGTGGGTCCCTGTGACTAACCAGAGCTCTAAGGTTTTAGTAGGGATTTAATTTTGTAGTATCTCCTAGGAGCACATGGGAAAGGCATCCTTCCTGTAATTCCTTAGACCCTGGAGGGAACTGTGACCTGTGTAAGTATTAATCCCACGTAGTTATTCTATAGGATTTTGCTAGAAGAAGGTACAGAGGTTTCATACTTGAGAACTCTAGGGGTAAGGAGAGCTGAGCTAAATATCCAGTCTTCCACAGACCCTGACTCACAGGTTCTGAAGATGTGCTGGGGACGGCTGAATGGCACCATCTCTTCTCTGGTTATACCCAGGAGTCTGGCAGGAATGACATGACATGCCCTGTCTGCCCTTCTCCTTATCCTTCTCTTCTGTCCTCCAGTTTCCCAGCCCAGTGCTTGCTACCTGCAGCTGGCAGTCCCGGGAGCTGGGGCACAGCCTCCGTGCTTCATGGCTGCACTGCTGGACATGCTCCTGCTTTTAGGGGGCTGCAAAACACTGCTGTACCGAATTCATGTCTCTTGCAGTCTCACTCTTCAGCTGTGCCGCTTCCAAAGCACAAAGAAAGGTTTGTTAACACAGCACCGGCTACTATGATTTTAAAAAATCACACCTTTTGCCTTGTGCTGGGAAATCTGTGGGCGTTGGGGCTAGATAAATACAAACACACATGTATTGTGTGTATGTATGTGATAGAGGTTCTGCATATCTACGTATATATGGATCTGAATCAACTTACATGTATGTGTACATGCACAGGTTAAGCCTTATCTGTAGAACAGGCTAATATGCCCCCTTTTTTTTGAAAAACAAACATTTATTGCTGACTTGTCAGGCATATTCCTTTTCGTTGTTTTTTTAACTTGGCCAGTTCTTAGAGTACAATAGTACATTGGCCATCTGTGCAGAGGAGAAGAGGGGTTTAATGAATAGACAAAGCAGGGAATGATTGACTGATTGGGACTGTTTCCCAGTCTCATTCATACCAGCCATACAATGGAATCACTCCCCATTTACACCGCCAGAAGTGAAAGGAGAATCACGTCTGTTTTGAGTTCATTCCTCAGAAGCTCAGATCATCCTCCTGGTCAAAAGACTTTAAAGCACATGCTGCTGAAGCCAGGCTATCTGGTTTATTCAGAACATGCCCCAGCCTTTTATATGTGCTAGTAAAATTAGCTTCTGCTCAGCCCCTCTGATGGTGTCACGCAGCAGACGTGGCCTTTGTATAGGGCTAGGACAGTTTGTGTCCGGACAAACTTGTTTATGCAACCCAGTATGCCCCTTCCTTTTTTTGTCCCCATGTATAATGACAAAGTTCTAGGCATGTGGGCAGATCACTTACTTTCCCCTTTTGTCAGAGTACAAATTTACAACAGCCTGTTTGCATACCGTGCGCTGGATTTTAATCAAGTTCACTGTAAGGAGAGATAATAAAAATGAGAACCATGATTACTTCACAGTTGATTTCATTTGAATAAAGAGCTGCTCAATGACAGATGGTTTCTAGAGCTGCTCTATATGTGAGCTGCCATGATGTTGAATAGTAAGGAGAACAAGAAAGTATGCTGCTGTGGTCTTTGGGTCCTTACTTTGTGTTATCTATATTCATGTTTTATTCAGAGAGGAAATTAGACTCCACACCATTTTTTATTCAGAAGAGAAGGTTGGAAAAGGATAATACACAGTATGCAAACCTGCCAGCTTCTCTCGGATCAGGTCCACATCCCTCTACTCTGCCAATACAGCTTTAACAGTATTCTCCACCAGCAAAATGCCTTATTGTGAGTGTAGCTCACATCAGGGGAACTGCGCTTTTGGCAGCATGGCTTGTTTCACCTCCACCCGCAGCCCAGAGGCAAATGTGTTGTCCCAGAACAGCAAAGCAAGGGGTTTTGTTTGTAGAGACCTGTGTGAGGAAGGGGTGTCTCTCTGCACTGCCTGGTGTGGCTACACCAGCAACTGCAGCACAGACATGAGCTGAGAGTCTGTCTCCACTGGCTTTGAGTTTGGCTACTTCTGTGGGTTACTTTTGCCATCTCTAGTACCGTTTTACACAAAACTGCTGAGGACTTTGTTCTCAGAGTATTACTCTGTGGCAGAAATGCCCCTCTGGCATATATTGAGGGAGTATATATAACCTGTGCAAACCAAAGATGCTTGGTGACATATCCTTGTACGAATGAGTGGTCTTTCATCAGCAACTTACAGCAATTTTAATCCCTCCCTCACTGCATGCTTACCTGATCCCACCTGCATTATTCTGAGCTGAAATGGAAAATCATTGACTTGATAAATTAAAATGCTAAGATTGCTTTGCAACTGGAACAAGTTTTCCAGAAAAGGCAAAAATCTACAGTTTCTAGGATCCAATGAATAGCTAGGAATGTCAAAATTTGTCAGGAGTAGGAATAGCTTTTCTTAGACCACCTGCTGTGCTTGGAAGGGTTAGACAAGTTTTTAAGGACACCACTGAGTTTCAGAAAGTTCCAATCTTCAAAAACAGGCACAAGTTGATAAGTGTTGCTTTGAAATCTGTTAATATACCAGAAGAGATACCGCTTGAGATGAAAGGTAGATGGTGCCTGTGGCTTGCTGGTGTCAGAAGGGACTGCTGCTAAAAGTGGAGTCCCGAAGGGCATTAGCCCATGTGGTTCAGAGGGAAAGAGGTAACTTATCACCTCAGGAACACAGGTATTTGCTGAGAATAGTTACTGAGGGATTAGAACATGCTATAAAACCACTGTCTTTATTGCATCCACAAATTTTGCATCCAATAATGATTAAAGCCAAGAGGTAAATATTTCAGCTGCTCAGGCCTCATTAATGGGAGTCTTTCCAGTGGCTTTGAAATGCTTTGAATTGTGCTCACATAGAGCACATTCATCTTGTGAGCTTTTGGACTAAACTTTTTTGGCTGTTGAGTCATGGGTTCAGCTAGTGACCACCTGTGACTCTTGAGATCACTGTGATTATTAGCTTAGGCAAATGCACTTGTCTTCCATTCCTCCTTCCTGTCTCCATTTATCCTACCAGGGTATTCACCTGTGTACTGTTTAAATCCTTGATTAGGAGGTCTCCAGGTCAGGGCTTGTCTTTGTTTCCTTTGTTAGATCTCTTCTATATTAATCCCTTTCACACTGGCAGTATCTGAAAGGTGGATTCCTCTCAAATTTTTTTTAAGTACCCAATTAATAAGAGCAAAAGCATATTAGGAGACAATGCTCCATTCAGATGCTGCACGAAATCTTGATGCTGATACTGTCACTTGAGTGAAGTCTGTCTAGGCCTGGGAAGAATCCCATGATAAGCACCAGGAAAGGATTATTAACAGAGCTGGACATATTTTATTCATTTATTTGGAATTTGGTCTGTGTTTGTGTGTATAATAAAATAAAAATAACAACTGCTTTCTTTGTTTTTCACTACGCACCATTTATACAGATTTTATTTTAGAAATTCAGACACAATTTGATCCTGGGAGGAAAAAAAAAAAAACTTGGCCTAAATGTTAGGCCCTGAACCTGAGCATAATCTGGGGCTTCATTCTGCTTTATACCTTCTCTAGAAACATACCACAACACAGACTTTTATGGTCATTTGGAGAAACAAGCATCTTCTCCTGGGATCGCTCTGTTTCTGAGGGGCTCATCAGTTCCCATGTGCCAAAGGATTAGTGAAGTTCAGGCATCAGACCCTAAACCTGAGTAGAACAGACTATCTAAGAGCATCAGTGATCTAGTGAACAGCAGCCCAGCAAACATCCCTGCCTATGGCAGTGGGGTTGGAACTAGATGATCTTCCAGCTCAAACCATTCCATGACTCTGACCAGGGGGAATATTGTGGCAGATAGGTACTAAATAAGAGAGGGTTGTATTAGTCTAAGAGATGAGCTGGGAACAAGATGGCTCTTTGGGGCCAGTGACAATAGGGAATTGGCAAGGGTGAACTGACCATGAGGGCAAGCAAGATGAAGGAGAACATTCTGGTATTCCTGGTTGAGAGAAAAATTTGGGTTTTACCTGAAATGTCAAATTAAATTAGGTGCTGAACTACAATATTTGCTTTTATAATAGATGGCCACAAATTTCCAGAAGGAGGCTCACATCTGAGGTGGGCCCAGTGGGCCCTTACTGACAGGGCTGAGAAACCTGGCTCTGCTTCCAGGATGCTTCCCCTTGCAGAGCTCCAGGCTTCCCTCTTCCCTCGCTCCACATCTCCACACACACAAAGGTCGGAAAGCACAGCCACACATGGAGTGCCTTGAGTTTCTGACTGCCGTGGCAGTGCCTCAAACAAACGTTCCCACGGTGCACCTCCGGCTGTGGATGCGAGGTGGTGAAGGCATGCCTCTGTGCGCTCCCAAAAGGGCTCCCAAAGATACTGGGTGCTCCTTTTGCCATTCATTGCCCTATAGAGCAGCCTTTAGGCCGCTCTGAATGGTAACAGGTGCTTCTGGCCCCATTGTGCCGTCCCAGCTGTCAGGGATTTCTGGGGACCAGTGAGTGAGATTGTGTAGGAGTTGCTTTAGTGGCTCTTTGCCATTCAGGAATTCTTTTGCGCCAAGGGAATCCTCCAACAGCTGTTTGGGCTGGCTTGGTGACAGCTTTGTGCTGCCGGAGCTGGGCAAAGCGGCCCCAGCTGGGCCAAGTATCTGGCTCCTTGCGTGTAACTTGCTTATTTAGGCCTGTCGCCCTGTTTTGTAGGTAATCGCTGCTACTGGTGGTGAATGCAGCAAGCTGCTGAAGCCGGTGGCCTTTGCCAGGGAGCAAAATACCGACTGATGTAATTGGAATGTGAGATCTGCAACGCTTGAAAATTCTGCCAGAAAGTAGTTAAATGGAGATGGCATCTCATTAAAGGGAAGAATGGGGTCTCTGTGCATGTGTTCTGTCCTTAGACTGGGCAATGGATCCCCAGCAAGTTTCCTCCGCAGAAGATAAGCATTTGAAAGAGAGGATGGGGAAGAGCTGGATCTGTGGGTGCAATGGGTAGGTGCAGAGCTACTGTATTCAAGGATGTGACATCCAGGTGCAGCAAATGAAGGCCTGGCTGACGGCTTACAAACAAAGATAAGCTTTGCCATGCCACGGTTTTGGTTGTGCATGTGACCTGAATGTCTGTCCTCATCCCTTTGTGCTACTGCCTATTCAGGAGCCACGAGGAGCAAATCATAAGGCCAGCTAGCGACTGTCTCCATATCTACTGAGTCACGATTGGCAGCGCAGGCCCCGAGGATCAGCTGTTTGATTATCCAGAGAGCATGTGGCTTTACTCAGCTGCTCCAGGCAAAAAAAGCCAAGAAGGACAACTGACTGATTGTCAAGGAGTGTGGACAATGAGGCAGGAGCGGGAATCCATGTGACTGGTTTCTGAGTACGGTCCTTCAGCACCCAGTCAAAACAGAATGGGCCTGAGCTGGCTGATGACCTGCATATGTAAAAATATTTGTCCTTATTCAAAAGGGAGTGGGACAACATATACAGTGAATGGAACAATGCATGCAAGCATTTGGAAATCCAAGATGTGCCTTGCAGCTAAATCATATGAAATGACATTATCTCCCCCAGTGTATTGTTGGTTGGGTAATCAGGTTCCAACAAAGCTGCAAAGAAAATAAAAGTGGCACAAAACAAACTCCTTGCTAATGAGCAAGCAATTTGTCTGCTGCTAAATATGTAAATACTGAAGCAGATTGAGCAACAATAGCTGAAAGATAGGTATTTTTCTGTTCATTTATCTGTATTTTGTAGCCTAATGGATTAAAGTGTAAAGCTGACAGGCTGCTTTAAAGAAATGTTCCTTGGGGGACATTAAAAAGTCTTTATGCATGACACTAGACAAAACTCCCACAGCACTGTCTTTGCTCTGAGTGAAAAATCAGCCTTTTTTTGGTCTGCTTTTTATAACCAGCTACTAAAGAATACTCTTTATTTTGGTAACTAGACAAAGAACGTGCAATAGAGTTAGACATCACCTAGAAATTACAGTATTTGCCATTATTTGAAATACATTTCCCTCAGGACCATTCACTTCCCTCACCTCTGTTGCAAACACTGTTATGGAATTATTTGGCCTGGGCTCATCCAAAATAATGCCTTGAAGGGACCTTCCCACGGGAGGAGCAGTAAATGTGATCCCAGATTGCTCAGCTATTTCCTTCTGGACCTTAGTGAAGACACAGCCTGCAGCTGGTGCTCCTGAGGGATGCCAGGCTGGATGGGCCAAGTGGGTCTGGACAGCATTCCAAAGCTTATCTAGGAAAGACTGGAGGCCCAACACATCTCCATGTCCGGTGGGGAGCAGGAGGAGCCATGTGGTGTCCAGCCTGTGTGGGCTGTTCTGTCCAGCTGCCCAGAGGGGAGAGAGGCTGGCTGGGTTTGGAGCCAGGGCTCGCAGCGATTCCAGTGCAGGGGTAAACTCCATTTGCCAGCACGTGGTGGGGTTGGAGGGAGGGTGGATGGGGTCTCCCTGAGGTGATATCCTCCCTGCAAGGGAATCTCTGGGGATTTTAAGTGTAGGCTGCAGAAATCTTTTTGATTCATAGATACATGTTGCTCTTCCTTAAAAGAAAACAATTGCCCTTTTTTTTCTCCCCTCCCTCCCTGGGCTACTTTAAAACTCTCTTCTCCCATGAAGACTTTATCCAAAGATAAAAGATGCCTCATTTTATTAAAAAGAGCCCTTCTGGGTATGAGCCATTGCACCAAATTAAAAATAAACCTGGAAAATACTGCAATAATAATAATAATAGTAATAATAATAATAATAATAATAATAATAATAATAAAGAGCCTGTATGGTGTGAGAAAACACTCCGTGAGTATATTAAAATAGGAAAGGAAGAGAGAGCTTTCCTGAAGTGGATCTGCAAGGATCTCTTAGGGTAAAGCCTGAGCCTTACTAGCTCAGCTCCTGCCCCTCCAGTCCTACTCTCATGCTGTACAGAGTCCTCCCACGTCTCCCGGCTCCTCCCCACCATACAGGGACTCCTTTGCCACATGAACTGGTGTGCCAGATCCATCCCATTGCCCCCAAAGCAGGAAATGTGGTGGTTCTGTGCGTAAATCTTGGTGTGGATTTACCCTGCTCCAAAGTTAGAGCATAGTACAGATTAGGAAGAACAGCTCCACACTCCTCTGAAAGTCTGTGTCATCACAAGCTGCTACTGAAGGGACAGGGCCAGCTATTTATGAACTTTCTTGCAGTCCTTTTTGTCAGCTTAAGCATGAGTAATGTCAGCTCACTGATATTTTTCATGCTTTAATAAAATGCATCCAACACTTTGGGAACAGCGTGCATCTACATTTTTTTCCTTCAGTCTCAACCACCCTAAAAATCAGCAGTACCAAATGCTAGGCTGTTACCATGACCGACCTACAGTCACTGGTGATGATCGACCAGATAGGAGAGAGAGAATACTGTTTTCTCAACACCACTTTTATCTCACTCTTTAAACCCTCATCAAAGAATTTTATACATATTTCTCTACGTATTGCAACTTGTTGTAGGGGCTGGACTTGGATTGCCTTTTTAGTTAATTGCTACTTCACTTTATATTTTATTTAAAATACACCAGTTCTAAGAAGTTCTACTAGAAGGTCATTGTCTCAGGTACTGCATAAATGTCAGCTATGTTTTCATTTGCGCCTTTATTTCCTTTTTTTCTTTTTTTTTGGTTACGATTTTCCTCCAGGCCATCCCTTCCTGAGGTTCAGAGTCCTTGAAACTCTGTTCCAGCTTCTTTACTTTCCAGCTCAGCATCCTACTATCATTCATGATGCAGTTCCAAAATGCACAAATTCCTTACAACTGAGATAAGAATCACTGGGGTTTTCTTTGAGGAGCTCATCTACCTTTGGGCTCACATGAAAATGTTGCCCTTCATAGGAAATAAATTTGCACTGCTTTGATTCACAAATTCATCTCCCCTGTACTTGTGGACTTAATCCTGTAACTGGATCCAGACACAGAAGCTACATGTACACTGGTAAATTAAACATGGGCAGCAGCGCTCCCGGGCACTGCAGCCAGTTGGAAAAGGCAGTGCCTGTGCTAGCGAACTGCCTGGTTGAAGCTGTTCACATGGCAACCACTTACTGGAAATGGACCCTGGACTGGTCCAAGTGCTGTGCCTGAGAACAGAGTTAGAATGGGCAAATGCCCAGAGAAGTTGTGGATGCCCCATCCCCAGAAGCGTTCAAGGCCAAGCTGGAAGGGGTTTTGAGCAACCTGGTCTGGTGGAAGGTGTTCCTGTTCATGGCAAGGAGGTTGGAATGAGATGATCTTTAAGATCCCTTCCAACCCAAACCATTCTAGGATTCTAGGATTCTATGAAATTCACATCAGGCATGCTCTGACAGTCTGCTAGTACAGGCACAGCCCAGCGCGTGGCGATGCTACTGCCATATCTGAATTGATGAGTGTTGCTGTCTAAGTCTCTTGCTACAGAGCCCGTGCTGTGGGAGCAGCCCATAAGGACTAGCTCACGACTTTATCTGAGTCAGTGGTAGTATTGTGGTGCAAACCACATCTGCTGGGCGTTACAGCACACCACTGGTGTCTCAACTGCATGCGAAGGTGTATTTGTCTTCAGTATTGTAAGATACACCATGAAGCTTAAGCCATTGCTAAGTGACAGATATTATCTGGATGCATAGTTAGGCAGGTAGATAGGTATGTAGATAGATCAGGATTTTTCATCCTTTGGCTTTTCTCCAAAGTGTAGTTAGAGAAGATGATGTGGAAGGGATCTCAAAGGGATCTCAGTCCTCACTGCAGAGCATTGACATAACAACTCTTACACAAGGCCCCCCATGAGTCCAGGTACCCTCTCTGACAGTGACCTGCAGCAGGTTTGTAGAGTCCAAAGCAGGGCATGATGCAGTAATCCTCCTGTGGGCATGGCGTCCTCACAGCTTTTGGCAATCCACTCCCTCAACTTCTGCATTAGCAGACTCTAAAGGAATTTTTCATCATGAATGTTTCTGTTCCTTTTCTGAAACCAGTTATATTCTTGGCGTCTGTAACACCCTGGGCAAGGAGTTCTACCAATCCATTAGATGTGGTATGAAGCAGTATTTCTTCTTATTTGAGTTTGCTGCTTGATAATTTCTTTGCGTGTGTGTCAGTTCTTCTATTGTAAGAACAGCTGCCTTTATTTACCTTTTCTGTGCCATTTGGGTTGTAAAACATTTTTTTCTCAGATGTTGCCTTTCATCATCTTTTTTTCCCATAAGGTAGATTCCTTTCTACTTGTTCAGTCTTTGCATAGAAGTTATTTCTCCATAAATATCACACCATATTCTGTCACAGTTACAGATGTAATATAGTTCTGCTCTGTGCTTTTGAGACGGGGGGACCAGACTATTTGAATGTACTTGGACTGGAGTAATGGCTTAGTAATACCTTTTTTTTTTTCTCCCTGTATTCTCTTTCCTGTAATTACCAACATCCCATTTGCCTTTTTGATCGCTACTGAGCACTCACTGGTGGTATGATAATCTCATAGTACTGTCCCCAGTGACCCCAGGTTCCTTTTCCTGATTGGTAATTGGTATATTAGAAGCCCTCATTACCTATGTAATATTCAGATTGTTTTTCTCTGCAGTGCATTACCTTGAGATTTCCAACACTGAATTCCATTTCTGTTTTATCATCTGGCCACTCAGTAGTGCCAAACTCTTCTGCAATTCTTTGCTGCCAGCAGTAGTTTTGACAGGCAGGACCTACCAGATTTGGTGGAAACACCCAAAGCTGACTCTTTATGGCACCTTTAATTCCTCTCTTTTAAAAAAAAGTCAGTTCACAGAGGAGCCCATCCACTTCTTTGCAGACACTGTCCAAACTACACACTATTGCTGTGGTCCGAACAGAAATCTTGACATGGACTTGTCATTCTTCTCCAGCTGAGGTTGAACTAATGAATTCAGTCTCTTGCACAAGTTGCTGGGAATGGGACTGGGCTTCTCTTACTCCTGAAGCTGTGCTCCATCAGTCCCTTGCAGCAGTTTTCATCTCCACACATCAAAGTACTTGCAAAGATGGGGGAGTATCAATGTCTCCAGGTGACAGCCAGGGAAGCTGATACCCCTTTTCAGCAGTAACAGTATGCAGTGTTCTAGAGTGGCCTGAATGCTATTTGTTGAATAAATTAGTTAATGAGTAACAGCAATAGTTGCTAATTAACATACTCAATGAATATTTATGCTGGCACTTTGCCAGTTGTACATCTTATACAATGTGTCTTTCACTCTCACTTTCCCCTTATTTATTTCATACCGTGAGCTCCCATCGGAAACGACCTATCCTGGCTCTGCCTCCCCAGCATCTGTCACAAGGAAAGCCAACTTCTTCTTCCCACCCTGCAACGGCCAATAACGACCAAATGTAAGCCTCAAAAATCACCCCGGCCTCACTCTTTCCTTGCTTCCCAATGCACCAGTCGATCTAAGGCTCCTCCGCAACACCCCTAGGATTTACAGAGGAAAGAAGACCCCAGCTCATGGAAGGAGACAGAACCAACAAGTGACCTGAGGGATTCAAGGTCACGCCTACGCATTTTTTGCCACTGTCAAAGACCAGCTTTAGAAGAGTTGTGCCTTCGAAACGTAAGCATCCTGGGATATTTAAAGCTTCATAAAGACAATCAATGGCTTAATTTCAAAGTGGAATCCAATCTGCAGTCTGCATAGCTCGGGGCCCATCGCTGTACCCCACAGCTTGGGTTAACTCCAGTGCCTGGAATAGCCCCAAAGCATCTGCATTACACCCAGCTCACCAAACAGGCATTACAACTCTGAACTCCCTGTAGTAGGATGAGGCAAGAATTGGTGTTTGTAATTCAAGAAATAAGGTGTTGGTGTCACTTCTCCTTTTGAGATGTCCAACACACCTTTGGTCCTGCGAAGAGCATCCTACAGGCACAAAACCCAAAGCCTGATGGCTTTTATCCAGTACTTCTCTTAAGGATGAGACCCTAACCATAAGCCCTGTAGTAATCTTGCCCAGTTGCTAAAAAGTGAAGGCTGACTTTGAACAGCAAAACAACTAATGCTGGCTGTGAAGAGTCACAGAAAATCCCGCTCTACCAGTGACTGCGATCTGACATTAGCTAATGATGAAACAGCAAATAAAAGTTTCATGATAACAAAACTCACAGGGAAAAAACCTCACTCTAATAATGTCTATACAGTAATGGGCATTACATTAGTTACTTCCTCTCAGGAAAGACACTGCAATCAGTGTGGATAATGCTGGTAAGTATATAATTCAGGGTCTAGCAGCACTCAGAAAGCAAAACTGAACATCAGGAACTATTAGGAAGGAAACAAAGACACCTGTTCTCATTCCCGTGTTGCTGTGTACATCGATGGTGTATACCCCTGCAGGCAGGGCTGCTCGCTGTGCCCAGGAAAAACAGAGCAGGGCCAGAAATGTTCACAGGAGATCAACAGGGATGATCAAAGCTATGGAAAGTCTTCAAAATAAAGAAGCATCATATGGGCTGGGACTTCTCAGCTGGAAAAGAGAGCTGAGACAGCAGAGGAGAGAGGTGTGTGAAATCAGGAATGGCCTGGAGAATGTGATAAAAATGTGTCTCTCATAGTGTGAGGACTGGGGAGACTTTACATGATTAAGTGTCAGGTTTAAAGCAAACACACCCAATGCATAAGCACTTTGTGACACCCATTGCCACAGGATGTCATGGAGGCCAAAGGTATAAATGGGTTCAAAAAGCAATTAGAAAATTCTTGAAAGAAAAGTCCATCAAAGACTCCTAGGCTGCAAGAATGAAGATATAGCTCTGGATCAGGAAGTCCCTAAACTCCAGACTGCCAGAAGCTGGAAGGATGAAGCGGAGGAAATATCTCTGTACTTGCCCTGCTCCTGTGCTCTTTTGCTGAGCATTGGCTACAAGCTGGTCAGAGACAGGATACAGCCTAGGTGACCCCTCAGCCTGACTCAGCACTGCCCTTCCTGCAGCCTGGCTCCTTTCCAGCTGGGCTAATCCACATGATGGCAGCTCAGAGGCTGTATTTCTTCGTGTCCTGCTGTCTTGTGTAACTCGGGTTATCCAAAACACAGGATTTTCTCTGCCAGCCGAGACAGACCCTCACTGGGATCAAGGCAAAGGGACACAAGTTTTCAGACACAATGATCAGAGCTGAGAAATTTGGTACTGTGAGGTCAAGGGTCCCGATGGAGCTGCAAAAGAAAAGCAGTGACAAAGAGCTAAAACAGGCCTGCTGTGGCCTGACCAGCACTCTGGCAGGACCTCATCAGGGCATAGGAAACCACACTCAGACTCATTCCTTCTGAGACAGTCCCCATCACAAACCAGTGCCATATGGAGTGGGAATATGGACGTGTAAGGGATTTTGGATCCATGCCATGCCCAGAACTTAAACAGTTTCTGCCGACTTCGCGTGCTACCAGGCTATAACAACTTTGGGTTTTGCACTGGAGTTCCTCACTAAACAAAAGAGGGGGCGAGTGTTGCTCCAGGCTCCCACCAGGCTCTTCTCCGAGACTTCCCAGCTTTCCCATGGCAGATGCACAGAGCTGCAGGAGGTTCAGATAAGGCCTCACTCCAAAATTTTAAAAAAAAAAACAAAAAAACCAAAACACAAAAACCCACCAAAAAACCAAACTGCTTGAGCACCCAGGTAATGAGCAGCAGCTGTGCACCTCAAGGCACACTGCACTTCCCAGCCGAGCCCGCAGAGCTGCTCCACGTGCTGGAGATGGAGGTGATGCCTGCACTTCAGCATTTTGCAGTATCAGGGTGTAAAAGCGTGCAGAAAATCCCTCCTTTGCCTCACTCCGCAAAGCTACAGCATTTGTGAACACCGTGCTGCAGATAAGTAGTTTAAGGGCATTGTAGCAGGGCAGCTGTTTTTGAATTACTAAAAATCTCAGCACACAAGCTTTGTCTGTGATAAGCCTAATCTTCTCACCATTATCGTGCTAGAAATCACGCTGGAGGCCTCTACAATCTGACTTCATTTTGCATTAACCATAATTGTGAGAACTCGCTTTCTGCATGCGTGTTTGGGCAGAGATTGTTTGCCAATGACTTTATACAATTATTTTACTCCCAGAAGTATGCCAGAATTAATTTCTTTTCCTTGATTTAAAAAAAAAAATAAAAAAAGGTACGATCCCAGAGGAGAGAAGAAAACAAGACAAGAAGAAAGTCCATGTTGTACGGCATGACTCTGAAGTGTACAGCAGTGGCACAAATTGCAAAGTTAGAGATACTGAATAACCAGGCTTCACAGTCAGCTCAGTGTGCACTGCTTCAGTGCACATTGCTGTGACAGGTAATGTCCCCACACACTCTACAGACTGTCAGGAGTTTTCCTTACCTCTAGGGACTGATCCTGTTCCTTTCAAACCAACATGAGACCTTGTAGGAGGGGTGGGCGAGGGACAAGGTCTGGGTTGGGAGCTGCAGGGGAAGCTCTATGGAGTCAGTCAGGAGCTACAGGGATCAAAGAGCAGAGCCAGTATTTGAAGCTGCAAAGCAGACCTGATGCTGATCCCAACTCTTTTAGATCCCAGTCTGATATGAGAAAAGAAATTTTCATAGTCTTTCCATTAAACACCTTATCAGCAATGTTAAAGCATCTGGAGTGACAGGGTGCTGGGGAGGAGAGACTCATCAGGAGGGGTTTATAAAGAGGAACACCTAAGAACATGAAACCAAAGGTATTATTATGGCTAATGAAACAAAGGCATTTGATTAATTACTGACATTGCAGAAGTACATTTTTTAAAGTGATTACTATAACTAGAGATGTCGAACGTGATAAGATGCACTAAACAACTTACAATAGGGCAGGGGAAGATTTATGAGATTCCCCTGCACCGTGGCTGCAACAAAGTTCATCGAATCCCAGGAGTTCAAAGGAAGAGACCTGAAGAGCTGTGAGTCTTCTGCAAGCCCCTGGAGAGCCACATTAACTAACCAGGATTGTCCATGATCCAGATAAAATACTGGGAGTCAGCTAGAAGGGGTAGAAAGCCGCAATGCCACTGGGCTGGTGGTCTGCTCCCAGTAGAGGGGGTATGGTGGTTTGGCCCTGACCAGAATGCCCAGGGAATTTTCTAACAGGGGGCACGTGAAGAAATCGTGGTGCTCAGGCTTTAGTGTGCCACTTTTTCCCAGCGGCCCCCATGGAGCTCTTTGGAGCTGGCAGGGAAGTTCTGCCACGGAGGGGTAAAACTGAGTTTTCCTGAAGGGCTTCACCATGGGAGGAATTCCAGCATGAACTTAGTTGTCTGCTGGTGCTTACAACCATCCTGGCCATGCTGGAGTCATAAAGCTTCCCTCTCCTTTTACTTTGCCTTCCAGCGCTTGGCCCTGGACAGTTTCCTCGGGGAACACAATTATTCATGAGCCTCTTCCTCTGCAGGGAAGGGAGTACATCCCACCTCCATTTGCCACTGCAACCCCAAGGAGATGGGACAATCTGACCCAAGGAGGGGAAACCTTCTGAAGATGGGCTCTTGTAGCCTCCTGCTTCTAGATCAGGATGTCTCCAAGAGCTGGAGCTACTTGCATTATAGAGACAGGTGACGGAAAATAAGTAATTTTTCATCAACACCTTATACATTATCAGTCACTGCACCTGGGTCAGATTAGTCACTGGTGGCTGGCAGGGCAGGCTGGGGACTATCTGCTCTGTGCTGCCCTGCTGTTATCTTCTTCCTCAGACACCAGCCCCTGGCTGCTCTCTGAGAGCACCAACACACAGCCAAAACTCAGGTTACATATTGCATGTTAATTTGTAAGCCAGTTTTGCTCTCTGGGCTCTGTTCGTGCTCTGGCTCCGAGTTGCTGCTCACAGTCAGGACTAGCCATGCATATTTAGACAGTGACGGTAAGGAGGGCACAGCTCAGGACAGGCAGGCAGCCGGGACTTTAACATTTCCACCTGCACTGAGTTTATTACCTAGAAACGCTGCTCCTCTCTGCATTCTGCATGGAAATACAACATTACTGATTACAGGGGTGCAAACAGTGTCCCTGAAATGGCAAACAAACGGTGATCGCAGAAGGAAAAACAAGTTACATAAAATGAAAAAAAGAGTCAGATATGAGAAGACAAGTTGCAACAGTGAACACTGGGGACTTGTCCAAGGGCCAAGAACTAACCCAGTGTTCGTAGGTGCTCTTGGACAACTGTAATGTAAAGATTTGGAGCCAGATTCTCTGTCGGGGTAAGAAAGCAATGAAGTAAATTGCAGTAATGTGATTTACAGCAACAGAGACTCTGCCACTAAAAGCACAGATCCCTCCAGAAGAGCAAGGGGCATCTTTGATGAGTTGCTGCATGACAGCAACTCCTTACACACTGGAAAAATATCTCAGTGATTTCACTGGCAGATACATGCCCGAAGGGATGTTTCAAAAGGTGAAAAAAATAACAATATCCTTAAGCTACCTACAACAATTGCTAATTTCCAGCTACTTTCTCTTTTAATCATCGAGACTGGCGTATGTTGACACTCCTCTATCGTTGCTGTTAATCAGATTTGACTATCTCTGTTTAACTACCACCTTCATACGCCCCATGGCACTTTTTTGCTTTTGTATGACAGCTCCATTACCTTAACCGTGTTGCCCCGCACTGACACCGAGGGTAACTGAACACCTCCAGATAAAGGTGCTAACAAAAAACCCCCGTTTGCAGATGCTCTGAACGCGGCGGTGTGGGAGGGAGGGAGAGCCCGGGTCCTGCCCTTGCCAGCAGAGGTCACTGCAGAATGGGAGTGTGAACACTCACCCGGGAGCCATTTCAAGCCAAATATCTAAAAAAGTTTCTCTCTTCCCAGGCATAACCCACACGCATTAGATATTAACAAAAAAAAAAAAATAAAAATTGGACTTGTGGAGATCTGAATCCAAACAGTGCCAAAGCCTCCAAGTAGCCCAAGTGGATCTCCCCGAGCCCAAGTGACCACAGGTGACCAGACACAATGTTTTTCCAACACACACCTCCCAGTTGACCAGATCACACTGGTTTTAGGTGAGGGACCCCCACTATAACCAAAAATGGTACATTTTCTGAGCATAGCAATACATTTTAATATCACTGCTAGCAGATTGGCTACTGCTGATAGCAGATCTATTGTGTGAAAATAAAAGGGGGCTATTTTTTCTTACTTATTCTTGTTCTTTATCTCAGTTTGGAGGCACTGACGTTGAATGCTGTAATCTCAGCGAGATTTAATCCTGATTACCCAGTATGGAAATATTTCTCCCATTCATCTCTCCGGGGTACATAAACACACTGTGAATATGGACCATATGGATTTCTCAGTGCACCCAGGGTCACACAAGGGTTGTCAGAGTAAGGACTAAAGGCCCTTGGCATGGAAGATCAACTCTGCTGTACATTCAGTTTTGCCATGGGAGCTTTCATGATGGTCATCTGAACTGCTGTATAACCTTGAGACAAAATCATCTCCCATGAGCTCTTCTCCATCTTCAGCTGGTGCAGAGGAGATTTCAGGAAGTCATCCACTCTAGATTTAAAGGAGAAACGGAGAATCCAACTTTACTCTAGTAAGTGGTGGCTAATTACCTTCAATTTTTTTACTTGCCTTCTGTTCTGGATGTATCTAGCATCAACAACCAACCACTAGATTTTATTATGCGTTTATTTTCTGCTTGGAACATCTGTTGTATTTTCCCCGTGCTCATACTTGCAGACCACAAGCAAGTCCACCCCTCAGCCTTCCTTCAAACAGAAGAATTCCACTGAGTTCTCAGTCTCCTACCATAAAGTTTTCCAGATCTCAGGCTGCTCATGTACCTTTCCCTGATGCCTTTCCAACCTGTCAACATCTCTTTTGAAGTGTGGACTTGAAAACGGGACAGAGCGTTCCCATGGTTGCCCCGTGCTGTTGTGCACAGAAATAAATCCAGGTCGTGGCTCCTCCTGTGCATGTTCAGGACATTCTGCACAGCAGCATCACACGAGGAGATGACATTCACCTGGTTGCTTACCCTCACCCCTACATCTTTCCAGCTCCTCTGTGATGCAAGGGATGGAGTCCTTTACCAAGGGATCTTTGACCCCCAAGCACTGTAATGAAAGGCCAGTCCTGAGCTCGGGGAAGAAAATGGCTCCCCTGATCCTTGGACCATTTGGCTTAGCCCCAACCCCAGGTTTAAGTTAGAGCCTCAAGGGAGACTCCCCAGCTGCAGCAGCACAAAAAGGATGGAGCTGGGAGCAAGGGTGGAGCCTGCATTCCTCAATCTAAAAGGAGACTTTTAGTCTATTCCTCACCTCCCTTTCTTTGAAATGTCTCTCAAGAGATGGTTAGAGAACAAAGGCAAGGAATGAATAAAACACACATTATCAGTAGTTTGCATGAGTCCTGCAGGGAAAGGTGGCAAGCTCCCTCCTTTTCTCCTCCCTTTCTTGTTCCTCGCTCACCACAGTGACTCTCCCAGCTCTGGCTTGGAGTGACTCTCTGGCTTGGCATCCTCCTTGCCATTCTTTGCAGATCTCTCCTTGGAGACACTGGAGATGCTGGCTCCCTCCTCAGAGGGTGTCAATCCTTTGCTGCTGCGTATTGACATCCCAGTTAAAACTGCCCCGACTGGAATGACACAAATGGCAGTAGCAGAGGAAAACACACAAGAATGGGGACAAAATGCTGCACAATGATAAATGAAAAGCCATAACTGTTATGGGGTGGTGCACACCACTGACTCACTGGGGAGCAAAGCAGAGCCCTATCACTCACTGCCATCAGGAAAACCTGGGAGGACTAAAGTTATACCTTTGAACAATGACATTTTTAAAATGAATATATTCTTTGCTGTCTCTTGAAGCACATTTTTGAAAACTACATTGTCCAGTGCTGCGCCATAATCCTTTTTTTTTCCATAGGATTTTAGTGGAAATTCCTTCCTTTCCAACCCATAGAGCTTTACACACAGTTTCTCCAAGTGTTACACAATTTCTGCCATGTAATGGAAAACCAAGCCCTACAGATTGTATAAACTGTTCAGAGTTAATTGTATAGGCCAGAAAGTCTTTTGAATGCATTGTTCTATTAGCTATTAGGGGGGTTGTGCCTTTTCCAAGCAAGCTCTGCAGAAGATGAGCATTTGCAGTCTGCAATATGTCAGCATCACTTCATGAATGATGTAAAGCCAAATCTGAATTATGCCATTGCTGTTAATTTGCATGGCTGCTTAATATCATCACAGAAAAGTTGGATAGGGATGGACTGTCAGTTGTTTTTTGCTGTGCATGAACTGGGTTCCAAATAAGAAGTGGTAGTTTTGCATGCAATAGATAGCAGATCTATGGAATTGCTTGCCAAAGGATGTTGTGGATGATAAAAGTTTGTAAGGGTTCAACCAGTGGCTGGACAAGTTCACAGCAGAGAAATGCACTGAGGTTTCTAAAGAGAGAAAACACACCTTGCTCAGGGAGTCCCTGACCTGAGAACAGCTGATGCTAGTAGGTCAATGTATCTTAGAGGTTTTCCTCTTCCTTCCTCTTCCCAAGGCATCTGTTTATGATAGCAGTCCAAAGCTGGATGCCAGACTAGATGGACCTTGACATGACCTGGTACAGCTGCTCTTCTGGTTTTATGTTTGTGGTACAGGCACTGGTGGTAAGGAGGCTGTAGCTCGTGGAATCTGAGAATGGTTTGGGTTGGAAAAGGACCTAGGGGATCTTCTCGTTCCAACCACCCTGCCATGGGCAGGGACACCTTCAACTAGACCAGGTCGGTCAAACCCATTTCCTGAAATGTTTCATTTTTAAGAGAAAAATGACTTGGATATTTGTATTTATTTCTACCATTACAGTGTGCTTTTGGTTATGCATGGCTTTCAAGAAGCAATGTTGGTTAATAGCACTATTACTTATATTTCCTGTGGATAAATTGTGTCTTCTTTAGTCACATTCTCACAAGAAAATCAGTACAGTAAAAAAAAAGAAAGAAAAATTAAAAACAAAGAAATCAAGTACACGTGTTATTTTGACCCAAAACAAGTCCATGACAGCTTAGTACACACAGACATTTCAACAGGCATGTTGGCTTTATAATCCCTTTTTTTTTGGCGTCAGCATAAGTGATGAAAGGTAGCCATGTGTCCAGATAACTCCATATGAGTGATTAGAAAACCTGGTCATTTTTCCCATGGCACAGGCCCCTACCTGCATTTTTAAAGACAGCTTTCATCCCAGATGCCTGATGAATGCCAGCTTGTTGCAGTATTAGCAGTAATGTCATATACCTGTGAATGTGCAGCCCAGCCCTGCAAGAAGCAAGCGCCAAGGAAGAGGATGAAAAGCAAACCCTAAAAGCCTGAATACTCCAGATGGGCAGGCTGTCCCCAGGGAATAGCTCTCCTCTTGTTTCTATCAGCAAGCAGAGGGAAACAGTTAAAAGAAACAGGCCTTGTTTGCATTAATATTTAGAGTGTTTTGCCCAAAATGTAGCTAAATAATGAATCGGAAGGTACTAAACACTGTTGAGTGAAGCTGAAGCTCAGACGAAACAGAGGAAGAGAGATGGCAAGAAGGCATCTTGGGGAAGCAGAGACTCTACTTGGCCCCGTGTGCCATCAAGATCTTTCTGGAGGATTCCACAGAGATCAGACTGTGAGACCATGACAAACCAGACAGCAACCTGAGGAGGAAATACTGATGCCAAATTAATGGCCTCTGGAGAACTTTCAGTGAAGCAGGTAAGGGCTGCAGCTCAGCTGACAAAATCCAGCAAGGGCTTATCTACCCAGGAAGCCGGAATCATGTGCTGAACCAACCACTGAAAGCAGGAAAGGCATCACTTCCCTGAAGGGATGGACATCACCTGGACTTCCCTAACACTTATCAACAGGACAGTGGAGGAATGGGCTCTAAACCAACACCACTGTATGGGATGTGCAAACTGCAGGTGGAGAACTGAGCTCCAGAACTACTGACAAGATGCTGCTGGGGGTGGGAAGCAGCGAATCTCACTGAGCAGCCAAAGATTAGATCTAGATGCAGACGCAGATATTGTTGGTTTATTAATGTGCCTGCTCTCAAACTGGGTGGCAAGTCCCCCGGGGGGCTGGAGTGCAGAAGGTTGAATAGTTTACCTCTGCAAGGGAGAAAGCAAGGCTGAGGCAAATCCCCCGCACTGCTTCCCTCTGTGTTACTGCTTGGATCAACCAGAGTGGCTCTTCCAGGATGCCGAGCCCCACAGGCCACATCCAACATCCATGTGGAGCCCCTGGCTCTGCATGGCCTGTCCTTCCCCAGCCAGGGGTGTGCCCAGCTGCTCCCACCATGGCCCTGGAATTGGCCTGGCTACATTCCCAACCCTGCACCAAACAATCTGCAGCTATTCCTCCTGCTCTCCCAAATTAGGATATTTTCCCTGGGGACTGCTGTCTGACTGTCAGTTTTTCCAAGCTGAGGCTATGCCAGCTTTGCATTTCCTCTTCTTTCCCCATACACTAACTCAAGTTTGTCTGCGGGAAGCTTTCTCTCCTAAAAGCACCTGGTGAATATCCTAGTTTTCCTAGGCTTCTGGGCTAGGGCTCAGGCTGGTGGTAGCCATTGTACCTGATGGAATCACTGGGCATGCCAGTGTCAGCTGACAGATTGCAATATAAGGGTACACAATAGCAATTTATATTAATGAATCATGTATAAAAACTGACCATGTCTGATGCACTGGTGTTCCCACTGCAGAGAAAAGTGGTCTACACTAATAAGCAATCTTGATCCTCCCAATTCTCTGTCACATGTTTTATTTCTGTTCATGCAAGTATTTGAGTTTGTTTCTCTAGTGAAAGAGGTAGGTCCTGGCTCTTGCTTAGGAGGGTGTGCTGCCACAGCAGTGTCCTTGTCTGTGCCCAGGGCAGAGGGAGGGAGCCAGTCCTTGCCAGCTGGACACTTCTGGATGAGGAGCATGGACACCCATTTGTCAGTGGCATCCTAATCCTCCTTCAGTTGCTGGATCATCTGGGAGACCATCAGTGCAGAAGAAGTGTGAGAGTGGGTCAGAATAAAGGGTTTTTTGTTTGTTTTCAGTGACTGGATGCTGGCTGAGGTCCTGCCAGAGCCCATGGGTCTTCTACCACAGCCAAATGGTTGGGCAGGCGGTGCCACTGGGATTATCTAATGGGAAACTGAGGCCGGAGGTGGGTTTAGTGACCAGTGAACAGACCAGTTCACCAGGGGCACAACACTGGAAGTGTAAGTCTTTAATTAGAAAGATCACCCAATGATGGGGGAAAGGGAGGAAGATATTCTGCCTTAGCCTCTCCTGAAGATCACCACAAGTTTGAGTCCTGAGTGTAGGTTGGAAGAAGGCTCTTAATTTTGTGATGAGGAATGCAGAGACTGGATTTGATGCTGGAGAACTCACCACTGGAAAGCTGGTGACTTTCCACAAACAATCCCAATCAGCCGAGCCTGACGCCACTTCACAAAGAACTGAGTTTCATTCTAAGCAGATATATTTGTTTTGGAAAGGTGTCTGTAAAGCTGAATGTGGTGCAAGTATGCTGTTGGCAGTGAATTTTCTGGCACAGTCCCTCTTGGCATGCAGCAAAATTACCAGTCCAGCCCCGCCATTCATGCTGGGCCTGAATCACCAGCGTGTTGCTGCAGCTTTGTGCTGGTACCATTCCAGAAAAACGAGTGAGAGGCTCCCGAGAGTTCCTGAGCAATGCCATGTCCTGCCTGCATGGCAAAGTCCATGGCAAAGCTGCCTGCCAGAGGCTGGCTCTTTGCAGGAATGTTGCTGCAGCCATGTCAGCATCATCTCAGTGTCATTTACCATCTGCCTGCCTGTGCCTCGTTTTCTCTCCTGGTCCTACACCAGGCTGGGTGGGCAGGGAGCAGACAGTGAAAGGGTTAAGTGGCTCCTGTGCCTCCTCCAAAAAGCAAGAACGGTGTCCCGGCTGTGCTGCAGAGTGGTGATGACAGGGAGGCCACAGTGGAAATTGAGGAGAGCCACAGAACCCTGATACGGTTGGCATCTGACCCATGCTCAAGGTTAGCAGAGCCCTGCCTTGCTGGAGGAAAGAGTCAAGTGGCTTCGAGTCAGAGGTGTGCCTTGTACACACAGGCAAAGAATCATTTTGAAGCTAAAACCCTCAAAAAAGGCTTGTAATAATGGAATTTAGCTCTCACCACTGTCACAACTCCCACGTGTCACCCAACAATGTTATTTCTCCCTGTTTCAGTGCCTTCCCTGTGAAACAGGGAAATCTTTCACCTTCTGCCCTTTGCTGCTCCTGCCTATTTAAACTGCAACTTGTTCAGGCCAAGCATCATTTCTCACAAGGTGTACACACAACATATTCCAGTGCATATTACATACATCTAGGAATAAAAACGAAACTTAGGACTCCTGTGGAACTGACAAGTCTGGATAAGGGACATGCTCACCCTGCAGGCTGTGTCTATCGAGTGCCTGCATACGTGGCCAGCGCTTTGAGAGGCATTAATGTGATGTTTCCTTATGCCCTCAGTCTCTTGGACTCCATGTGCTGCCAGACACCCATGGCTACAGCAAGTCTCCCTAATCACTGGCTGCTGGCAAATACACAATCAGTCACCAGCCACTTTTGAAGTGTGCCAGACACATCGTGGAATATGTGCTCCTCTCAACCCATCTGCACAACAGGCTACAGATGCCAGCTGCTTTTCTTGGAGTGACATGGACGGGAGAGAAAAAAGGGAAAAGGAGAAAACAGAGTAACTGAAAAGCACGTTCTCCACACTTCTTTTATCCCATTTCCCTCTTGCTTGCATATTAATTGCCAATTGTTGTCCCAATTTTTCTGTCCTTTTCATTTTTCCATTGATTAATTAGGCGGTCATTGAGTCAATGAGGTTTTAATCATATGACAATAAAATAGGAGATGTTGCTAAACTGACTCTGCAGTTTTCTTTGGGAATGTTCCCAATTTAAACAAGGATAAGGTAGAAAAGAGCACTGGGGATTATAAGCTTAACCTTCTTGTCCCTTATACTTTCACAACACTGCTCTGACTTCACTGACCATGCTTGCAGTACTATCCTGTTGCAACACTATTAATGGGATGATGATTTCACCAGGATTCTTGTTCAGGATCATACATACTTTGTATCGAAATTTTAGGAAGGAAATTTACTGAAAATTTTTATCCTCCTGGTGAAAATCTACATGCAAATCCTCTTTTAAAAGAAACGCAGCTGGGTATGATTCTGCACATGAAGGCACATGAGCATGGCTGAATCACCTGAATGAATCCCAGTTCAATGAGATTGAACTAATAATGCTACACAAAGTGCATTGGAACACTTGAATACAGGAAAAAAAGAGGAAAGAGTTCTCACTGTGTGCAAGTTTTCCTTTTGAGAACAAAATGAATGAAAGCAAGCAAAGGTTAATTATCCCATGTGCCTTCAGATGAAAGGTGCTTGATGAGCACAAGAAGTCATCCTGGGAATTTGGTATTTTTTAGAGCACAACTTTTTATGAAATTCTCAATCTGGGCAGCATCTCCCACATCAAGCTCCCCAGCTCATCTGGGGGCCCTGCAGACCCTCCCCTCATGTGTAATGAATAAATCAGGATTGCAAACAGCAGAAGCCACATTTCTTCTGAGTAAAGTCTGTCTGCACAGACACACCATATGAATGGAACCATTTTCAATTCACAACTCTTATTAATTTGGTGACAGAGGGGCAGTACACAAGACTGCTGGGTACAATGAGCTAATTGGATAAAAGGCATGTGAAAACACCATACCTATAATGTACCTTGTTAGCATATGCAAATGACATAATTATACAGGCTGATAGCAGTTAGGCACAGTAATACATAGTCCATGTGAACTGTCCACAAATACTTTTGAGATCAAGAAATAAAAGTAAATTCTTTAAACATCCTAATTGGTTGCCAAAAGGAAATTCATTCCAACTAGAACTTAATTCAGTGTAAAGTAACGTAACTCATTTGATCTCAATGAAGATCAAAAAAACACAACCATATCCAGACAATCTTGGATTACAACACATTGTTTGTGTATATTTACTACACAAAGTTATTATGCAAAAAACAATCTTAGTGAGATGAAGGCTCTGTGAAATCATTCATTACTATTTCTTATGTGTTATTTGTGAGTCAAACATTGTCCTGTTCGTGCAAGAAGACACCATGTCTTCCTAAAATCTGGGTTTGCATGCAGGATTTCTATGAGCCAAATAGATAGTCAGATGTTTCTCATTCCCTCAATTGCACTCAGTGATTTTGCACTTCAAATTTAGGCCAGACTCTCACCTCTCAAACTATTAATGTACCTCAGGGACATTTTCTAGGGAATTATTCAGGTAGACAACATTTTTTCTACTTGATTTGCTATGAAATGACAAGCACTGTTAAACCAAAGGTTAATCATTGATTGAGTTTAATGACACTAGAAGAAACAGGTCATGTGAGAAAGCAATTGCACTTTCATTTTTGCTGTCACAGGTCATTTATAGCTTTTGATTCAAATTCCACCCCACGCAAAGAGTTGCTAACAACATCCTACTTCAAATTCTAATGTACTACAACTGCAGAGCAAGCATGTGAGCTGGCAGTAATCAGGTCATTTGTAAAGCATACACAGATTCTTTCATTCATCCTGGCCATTAAACTGCTTGAAAAGATTATTTTATTGTTCCGCATTAAGAGGCAGTGCTTTTGACAACTTGTTTTACAGAGAAATGCCCCTTTTTATTTGTGTGCAAGACTGTTCTGCCATTTTTGTGTATTTAAGAACCTCGAACTCATCATCACCTGCAGTTCTTCCCAATTTGGTATGGACACAAAACAAAACAAAACAACAACAAAAAAGGAAAATAGCTTGAAAATAGATCATTTATTTTCTCTGTGACCAATAGCTCTTGTGCCCCAAAATACACGAGGAGCTGAAAAGTCAACTGTAAGACTTTATGATTCTTTCAAGGATGGCTACATCAGCAGAGAGCTGCCCAGACAGCAACTGAAACTCCTTCTGATCTCATCCTCCTTTCTACCCTGCCATATCCATTTGGTTCCAGGTCATGACTCTTCCTTTACACACCACCACCAAGCAGATCAGAATCAAATCTTCCACCTGCTGAGGGAGAGTTAATGGGCATTGTTAACCCAATATTCATCTATGCTTTGGCCCACTAGACAATATAATTAGCCTTCTAATGAAGAAAGGACTCTTTAAAAACTTAGATATGGGCAGGAAATAAGCAATAGAAGTAGATCATGAGGTTTTATAAATCCTCTGTAACCTTTCTTTTCTTCCTTTTCATCCATGTAATAAGAAAAAGAAGGGCCTAGTCCTCTAAGCTTTTGGGCACTTATACCAGAACCCACATATTTGATGCACAAATGTACAAGAATTTTCAAAACTGACCTTGTTTGAAAGAAGAAAACCATAAAGACAGTGATACAAGCTTGACTTAAGAAGTCAGGATTTTTGTTACAAAAAGCACTTGCAGGCAAAAGGGGAACTGTACTTTCAAAAAGCTAATGGCAGGACAAAAGACATGAGATTGCCTTTATTTGTAGGTTGTACATGAATTCGGGAGTGAGTCTGGCTCTTTGGAACTAGGCTGTTGCCAGATGCAAAGCTGCAGAGAACAGTTTGTCTCTGAGGCATAGCACTGCTTCTTCCTGCAATGGGCAAACGACTCCAGGTGTGATTTGATGAAAACGGGCTGTTGGTATAGACCAACTCCAGAGTATCACCAGAGCTCATATCAAAAAATTGGCTTCAAAATAGTAGTAGAAGTGATACAACAAAAGGAATGCCTTGAAGCATTGAAGTATTTATCTTTTCAAAGAATGCAGCAAGGATTGTTCAAATCTATAAAACACGAGGAGAGTGATTGCTCTGCAATAGTGACAAGGGGTTTTTTTTCCCTTTAAATCTGGTTCAGGAATGACCATAAAAAGTCTGCATTAAAAATTCTCGTTTTCAGTGTGGCAGAGCTGGACCATTGCCATGGACTTTTGGAAGAGTCACTTCACATCCACATCTATTTTCACCCTTTCAACCCAGTTCTACATTGTTACTGCTGAGTGGTGGAGCTGCCTTTGAAAACATACAAAGCAGGTGATTTTCAATTGTGTGAAGCCATGTTTGACTTTAGGCATTTGAATTCATGGGAATAGCCTTTCAAAGTGCCTAGTCCAAAGCAAAGTGAAGTCAGTGGAAAATCTCCAGGTGATTTAACTGGACCTTGGATCTGGTCCAAACTGTGGAGCCTCAAAGTCTGGAAGTCTCAACTGGGCTTGAAGTTAACCCTGATTGTTCAAAAAGGGAATAAGAATTTTGCTAGGTCAATCTCCTCCACGCATGCTGTGTCCCATTTTGCAGTGGCTTGAGAGTCTCCTCAAAGGCTGCAGGCATTCAGGACCTTGGAAAATGACCCCCCATCCTAGGATAAACCTTCTCACAGAAGCCACTGCAGTAGATATGCAGTGGATTCATTACATTGTCTCAATCCATCTCTGCCAAAATTCATCCAGCTGTGCAGTCTAGTCATCTTTAGCCACAAGTTGTGGTTGCAACTCATCTGCTAAACTTAGCAAGCCACATGGAAATTCACTTCTAGGAGTCTATTCCCTCCAGGGCTTGGCTACAAAAAATAAAGGAATAAATACAAAAATACAAAAAGTTAAATTAAAAATGTGATCTGACTTCCAAAACAATCCTTTATCCATAAAGTTCCCACCCAAGGCACCAGTTACATGTTTCAAGGGACGATATTGTTTAAAGAAACTGTAAATGCCGCACAGTTAAAAGAGAGACATGCAGCTAGATTTAGTTAAACAATTGACTTATAACTCAGTCAACATTATTCTTACACTAGGTAGTAGTTATCAGCTCAGACAGCTGTTACAGTCTTTCACTGTAATACTTAAAAGGCAAACCACCAAATTCAATACCATATTGTTTGTGTAGTAGTGTTTGTTTAAAGGTAAATCACTCATAAAAGTGTAATTTCCTGCTGATACATAATGGTGGATAGCGGCAGGAAGCCGGTTGGAGCAGACAGACCCTGAGATATGCAGTGCTAAATCGCCAGCAGTAGCTGCCCCAGCTCTGAAATGACTGTGCTTTTACACCCAGTCACACCTAAATCAGCATCAGCATATTAGATCTTCTTGCAGATGCCTCTTTTCTCTTTGTGCAATAGCACATGATAAGAAAAAGTACTACAATCGACACAATAAAGTCATGTTTCTCCAAATAAAGATTCCCTTCCTGCCAGGGAGACCCTGCTGGGCAAAATTCCCTCCCCAGTCTCTTTTTCTTACTGATTTTCTACAGAGCCATGCTTGTATTTTGGGAATCCTTCTGCTTGCTTTCGGCTGACGCCCTACCTCATAGGATTCCATCATTTTTGGAACTGCTAATTGAAACTCCCAAATTCACAGCATTTTACTCTCTGTTTTCTGAGTGTCAGTGGCACAGAAGGAGAGCAACTGCTGCTGGCTTTGGGAGAGCTGCTCTAGATTCATGCCAGTATGACCAAAACCCCAATTAACTTGCCAGCATGTGCTGACCCTTCACCCACTGGCCCCTCAGCCTGCACAGGGCCCGGCAGTATGAAAGCCATGGGGATGCTCCCAGGGATTAAGCCTGAGACACTGACACTGTATCAATCATGGGATGAAACATGCCCCGAGAGAAATCACTTTTTGTTTCTATCTTGGTCCTTGAAGCTGAATGCTTTTTGTCCAAGTTCATCTGCCTAAATCTCAGGTTGCCGAGTCCAAGCCAGCTCACTATATGATTAAATTATAATCAGTGATTAGAGAGGCAGAAGGTAATTCATGCTGCGCACTCCAGGTACCTTTTTTTGGCAGAATGAATCAGCATCCATCTTTCAGATAGTCCCTAGTGCCCAGTGTGGGTGGATATGTATTTTACTTTCCTGCATTTCTCTAAAGAGATTTCCTGGGATGCCATCAGCATGCGTTGATGGCCTGCTGCCAGAGCACTCCCCATGTGCCATAAGAATGCACTGGATAAAATCTCACAGCCTGTAGCTCAAGCCCACGCAGAGTGGGGAGGAAAGGACTCTCACTGCCTCTCTCACCCTTTCTCTGCCAATGCCTAATTGCTCAGACAGATTAAGAGGAGAAGAACAATGTGCGTCCTCTGCTCACTCTTACCCATCTATACCCGAAACCTGGACCCAGACAAACCTGGATCCAAGCCATAGCATTCAGAGGAAGTTTTAACAGAGTGAGGATGTTGAGCCTCATTTGGTAGGAAGAGCAGTTGCTGTGCAATTTGTACCAAAACTCTCTTGTTCCTTTGGACAGGAGAGACTTCTGATATGTATATACGCAGATATTTTTACAGAATTCCTTTTAGCAGTCCATAGAAAGGAAATAGGAGTCCTGCAAAGATTACAGAAGAGTGAATTACTATGCTAAATTTAAATTCATAAAACATTAATAGAAGTCTAAATTGAAAATCAGTTCCATCTCCCTCCATCTGCCAAGCTCTACTTTCTCAGCAGCAAAGCATGTAGCTCAGGGAAATTCTCCCATCTCACTCCATTAGGGTTTGATGTTATCAGCATTTTCCTGTCATATACAAAAAAATTATCTTTAATTAGCTCACCTTACAGCTACACTACCCAGACTTGGAAACTTGTTTTGGGATATGAGGAACTAGTTGTCTTCTCAAGTGCCTTATGAATCATCAGCAGCAATAAATATATCAAAGTCCTGTAGCTCAGTACTGTTGTCTGGCATAACCGAGGCCAATGCTTATCCCTGGAGATGGAACTCCAGTGCCCATGCCATGCCCACAGTCCCTCATCCAGTCCAGTTCAGCCATCCCTTCCCCTGGGCTATCAGCACTGAGAGGAACAAGAACAAAAAGCTACTTTGACTTCCAGTGACAGCAAGTGTATCCCAAATTATGACCTAGATAGAAGAATTGCTTGCCTAAAAACACTGCTTTTTTTGCCTACTTTTAGTTTGGGTTTTTCTTCATTTTGTTTCTTTTTAAAACTCAAATGCATTTAGGAACATAAGCTTCCAGTGCAGTGTGAGCTGCTCACATTCCCTGAAGTTCAAGTTGTTAGAAATGAAGGGGGATTCATTTCCTGGTAAACTGGATAAAATCCCTTTGCAGGTTGCATTAGTTCACAACTAAATATAGCACGTGTCAATGCTTTCCTCACCCAGAGGAAGAGAAGATTGTCTATTGGTTTCCTCTTCATTAAACAGTGGCTAAAATAAAATGCCTTTGTTTAATTGAATGCTTCTGCAGACCCACTCAGGCTCCACTCCTCTTTCTTCAAACAAAAAGATAACAAAGGAAACATGGATCTGCCATATAACCTCGTCATTTGCTTGGAGGGGAGGAAGAGCTACACGCCAGTCACAGGCTTCTCTTAGTGCTTCAAGGACAGAAGGAGCAGCTGCCAGTCTGGGGGCAGGCAGGATAGAGGAGGTTCACAGACTCTATAAAAGCAGAATAGCATTTGGAGAGAAATCGCAATCAGCTGGGGAATGATTTGCAAAAGGGTGTGAGCGGCACAATTTTGTCATGGCAATTCTCTTTGCGGGACCATAGGTTCCTGCTGTGGTAGGTGGTTCACCGCCCAAAAAGGTACCTTGAAGCCAAGAGATATTTTACAGTGACCCTGGTGTTTGTGAAGACACCATAATTTAGCATCACTTGTGCAAAATGTACCTATTTGGTATGAGGATTGAGCTACTGACTTGAGTCAAGGGTTGGGTAAATGTTTGTCTTTTCAAAAATAAATATTATGTCTTATAATGATATTTATAATAATATTGCAGGTTTGTACTGCAACCCTGAGTGAGAACAAGACCTCTTCATACTTACAGAGGCAGACCCTGCCCCTCCAAACTTGTATTTGAAATCAGTGAGAGAGATGATGTGTGGTAAAACTAACAGAAAAGGAAAGGGAAGGATTAGGTTGTCACAAATCACACAAGAGGTCAGTGGCTGTTCCTAAATGCTGATTTTAGGATGCTAATGATAGACGGTAGGAATATGGGGAAACAGTTGAAGAAATCCCCCAGGTATTCATAGTTGATGAAATTTAGGGTTTCTGAATAACACTGTGTTATTCATAATAAGAGAATTCAGAATTAGACACTGAACAATAACATACATAGAACCATGGTTTTGCAGTCTGTACTCCAAAAAGCACAGGAATCTCAGAATTTTATTCTTTTTAATTGATCACGAATTTGTTCTCCCTTCAGTTACATTTGGGTCTACTTTGTGGGAAGCCACTGAGTTATACCAGAATGGAACTCAGAAGAGAGCAGACCAACAGCAACTCCCCTGCCACGTAGTTGCAGTGAGACTCTGCCTGCTTTGCTGCTGTAAGACAATTGCCAGCCTGTAAACTACTTCAATGGGAGCCTAAATCTCCTTGTCCCTTTCTCCCCACCTTGAACAGGAGAGCACAGGCAAAGCCCCATGCTGATCTCTGGCTGTGGCAGCCCATGCACTCACAGCTCATGACCTCGTGATCATTCAGTCTGACCTTTGGAGTAACCCAAGGTGAAGAAATTCATGCAGAAGCTCCTGCTCAACACTGTGGTCTCAATTTGTGGTTGCTGGTGGTTTAAATAGTATGGCTTGCTCCAGTCTCCCGATGATGGAGAATCACCACATCCCTGGTCAGGTATTGCTGTGGTTTGCTACACTCAGTGAGTCAATTTAACACAAATCCTCTCAAGCCTCACAGGCCTCCTATTCGCTTGCAAACCTGGAAATCAAGACACCTTGCAGATTCTGTTTCAGTACATACAAATAAAAATCTCATGTTGAGTCTATTATTCAGCCTAAAGCATCCACCAGAATCTGTGGATATTCTGTAAAAAAGTGTCACTGAAGACAAGAAAACTTTCTTTCTACCTCCATCACGAATTTACAAGAGGATGTATTAGCCAACCCAGATGTTGTTTAAGCCAGTCTTGGCCTCAGAGAGACGGTCTAAATTTGCTAAGAGGCTCCTAATGACATTGGAACTGAATTTCTTTTCCTATTTGAAAACATCTCTCACTGAAACACTCTTTGAGGGAAATCACAAACGCAGGAAACAGCAGCTACAGTGCCGCATGTTTGTCCGTATAGAAGGAATGTGATGATATCATTTTGGAATGTGCTTTCTTTCTCAGGTTTTTGTTTTGGTGGTAGGAATGTCACTTTCTTAAAAAGTAAAGCACATTCTTGGCCGTTTTCTCCCTCCCCCTCCTTCCAAATTTTGCCTACGAATCAATATTCCCATCTCCTGCCATGTGTTTTTCCCAACCTGTCAGATACCATTCTCATGTTAGTAGTACAACCATCTGATGTCAGGCATCCTAACAGGCAATTATAAATAGTCATTTACTATTAGTTTAGAAGGTTTATTTCCACAGATATAAGCTTCAAGATGTTTTTTGCTATTTTAACTTGAAAGCGTTATTTATTTGCATTTGGCATAGAGGATGTGACCAATTAAAATATGTCCATTTCCGCCATGCTGTAGTAAAACCCCAAAAAGACAAACCTTTGCTATCTGAAATGATCTGTAAACACCTCATTCTATCAATTTTCAGAGGAGCCCAAAGGCACATGTTGTCCTGTTCCCTGCAAGTCTGACTGGGTACTTCTGACAGGTCTGCCTGAGAGTGCCCCTATCCCAGTGGGTATTTCCCTATAGCCAGAGTCAGTGCAGATGAAGTTGGCCAAGCATGGAGATCTACTTTGCTATGATTTTCTGTGGAACTGTCTCATTTTTCCCCATTTATACCTAATCCATGTGCTACGTACTGCTACTGCATCCTCTATTACATCATGATTTTAAACTTCTACTTCCAATTGTTGTTGAGACTAACTTAAGGATAAGCAAGATCCTAAACCAGTTCCTCAATGCCCCCAAGGGACTGAGATGCTGGAGAACACACCTGCACTTCCAAGGGGCAAACCCTGCCTCATCATGCCAGATTGCTGTCCTTCCATCTCATGGAGCAATGAAGTTTCAAAATTAACCAGGAAACAAACCTTCAGACAAAAGAATCTGAGATTTTAACACTAATTTTCTCACATGAAGAGGTCTCTCATTGTGGATTTCAGTGTGCTTTGCAGGTGATCAGGAAAGGAATGATTCTTTCAGCAAACATCACAGGGGAAACTCTACGTTGTTGGAAGGTTCCCTTGTCCACACAGGTATGATGAGAATGGCTTTCTGAAAAGACAACTCTTGTGCCTCAGGAGCTTGTCCTGCAGGAGTCCCGGACCTCTTCAAGTGGCAAGTGGATCCTTGCTGGTTGGAAGGACAAAATGAACTTGTCCATTCCAGCAGCCAGACACACAGCATTTAAATTTTGATATTGAGAAGGGCAATGCATATCAAACCAGTGAATTGCAAGAATCCTACTGATCCTGAAAACCAGCATGTTTTCTGAATAAGTGTCTGCTTCAGCAATGAACATCTGGTAAAGAATAGAGTAGAAGAACAGCAGGCCATTGCCAACATGGCAGGCAATTCAAAAGCAGAAATGTTGCATCCTGTGTAAATGAAGCTGATTCCAGAAAGCTGTCTTGGAATCTTCTTGTCCTAGCATATCTCATGTCTCAGAGCTGACATGGTGTGATTTCTGGGTCTTTATTCTCAGAGAATAGCAACATTAACCTCAGTCACATTCGGTTTCTGATCAGGATCATGACATTAATAGCAATGAAGCAGTTTTAGTGAAACTCAACTCACTGATCTAATGTTCTGTCTGATCTCCAGGGTCATTTGCAATGAACGCTACTGTGGTTTTTTTTATCATGGAAGTCCTTTTATTGAAGAATGTTTGACAAAATGCTAAGGGTCTGTAATTTGCCAGAGAATCAAAATTATCTGTATAATCAAGGACACTGCAAGATCAAGTATTGACTTTGCATAAGCCAAGTCGTCGCTACAAAAGAATTAAGAAACCTGGCTGGGCAGATGTAATCATTCAAGCATCAGCCAATACATTTTTGTAAGTCTCTATACTGGCTACAAAATGCTTATGCAAAACCAGAGGCTTCCTACTGACTTAAATCAGGATTGTGTGTGGGTGTAAGGGTGTGCCTTTGCTGGAGCAGCTTAGATGTCAGAGGCCAGAAACCCAACTCAACAAGTCTCTGTATTCTTTAACAATTAGATAAACCAGTAATAAGTTCATAATTGCAATTCCACAAGGTAATTTCATGTGCCTGGGAGATGACAATATGCATACAATTAAAAGAAGAAAGCTTTTCATCCCTGCAAACCGTATTACTGAATTCTGCAATCTTTTCTATTTGCAGCACACAGAAGAAGGGAGGGCAGGGGTCACCCTGCACAGGGTGGAGGTGCCAGGAGAGGAAGAGGGAATCCCCAAGGCTGTACATTCACTGAGTTCAGTTCAACAGAAAATATGAAAATGTAGGTCTCTCCTATGCTACCTCTTAGCAATTTTCATCTTTTTGGTTGTATGCAGGAGGAAATGTCCTGGGATAAGGTGCTTAGATCTAGTATAACAAATAGGGTATGAAAAATCGCCTTTACTCTGATCATCTTTGAAATAACAAAGCAGCTCAATTTCTGAATTATTATATTTAAGCTGTCTTTCAACTTTCCTTTTTCCCCTGACAGCTTTAAATCTCTCTGTGGGTGGAGGTCTAATGTCAGCACATGAAATTCTATACTGTAATCATTTTTTAACTACAAGATCAAAGCAAGTAGGTTTTTATTACTCCAGTGTCCGATACTTCAACTTAACTATTGAATATCAGGCAACAGCTCTTCTCAATGCACCACATTAAAATAAATCTTTCCAGCTACACTTCCCTTCCACCAAGAAAAGTATTAAAGAAAAAAAATGTCTTATTAATCATATGAAAATAACAAACTTGTTTCTACATTTACTCTGGGGGTGTGCAAGCAGCATACTGCCTAAGAAGAAACCCCATGGCAAACATCGTTAATATTCTCATCTTATTTTCATTTCTAACACTTTTCTTCACTTTCCCTGCTTCCACACAGGAACCCAGAGAAATTAAAACCTGGCCCGTGGCCAGACTGTCTGGGAGAGCTGTCCCCTGGGGTATTATTCCTCTGGCCATGGCAGTGCAGAGCCAACCACACGAGAAGAATGAAGGCATCTTTCACCCCCCTGGTGTCAACCCCTCCCTAACTGTGCCCGAATCCCATCTATGGTCTCTCTCCACTACCCTGTCTGTGGGAATTCTTCCCATCCATTTGCTGGTGTCTCAATCTCACGGCTGGGTATCATGGGAATAGTTTTCTGAACTGGCTGCACACTTGTTTCTCCTTCCGTTGATACCACCAGCTTTGCATTTGGGACAGTAACTTCAAGAGGGGCAGAAAGTTGATAATTCCTTCGTACTTCTGGAGAAAAGGTGTCACTTACAGTTATACATTACTTATTAAAGTACTCCCTACTGCTCACAGGGGAGTGACATACCCCTGTTTAGCCCAGAGGAATCTTAACAGTGTCTTACTGTGATTACAACAGAATTTCTGAGCCAACCTTTCTGCACATGAACCACTTTGGGCACGTGGGCAGTCCCACTGACCCCCACCATTCCTCTGCTCTGCACGGACATGGATCTGCCGGGCAGCATTTCCAACAGAGCTGCGCACATACAAAGCCTGCACTTTGTTATCCTCCCAAATACTTCTCTGTCACAAGCTGTTCCAATTAAGAAGGCATGCAATAATATCCTTAATTACATTTTACTTTGATGAGAGATCTAGGCATTTTTTTGAAAATGCATGTTGTATAGGGTTAGGAGAATATTCATTTCAATTCTTTGCATATTTTGGCACGAGCTGTGTCTCCGCCCTCGGCGGGCTCCAGGCCCTGCGGGGCACGTGCATCCCTTCTGCTCCTGCAGCCCAGGCTCTGGATGCCAGACACCAGCAGAGCAACACGGGGTTAGTTTTTGCTGACTAACACAAACGCTACATCTGTGAGCTCTGACAGCTCCAACACAAGACTGAAAAAAGACCCTGAGAAGTTTGGGGGTCTGAATGGAAGGGTCCTGCTGTAAAATGCTCCCTTGCAGCTGTCAGGCTCAAGCAAGCGCTTGGAAGGAGATTTATATTTTGTTGATTACAATGGTAATAAGCCACAAACACAAATTCAAAGAGTAAGAGTGAACCAAACCCATGTTCTCTTTGAGTGAGATAAAATCTCTACCTTTTACACGCCTATCTATTGATGTGTTCCTGGATAAAATGTGTAATTTTAATTAACTGAAAGTACCTGCCTTTTATATTGGACTTGGTGCTAAAAACAAAGACAATCAGACAGGAAAAATGCCATGCTGGCTGAGAGCATTTTTCTTTTGTGCTGAGGAATTGGTGTGTGCACTGCTGGCCTCTCAATCAATACACATTAGTGTGTAATTGGTGACTATAAAAATATTCCCCCTCAAGGTTTTCAGTGTCAATTAGCATCACTTTGCTAATTCCCTTGCCAAACAGGTACAAGCATTTATGTTAAGCTTCTCTGATGTAGGCTCCATAGATAAATTTCTTTCTGTTAGTGAAGCAGCTACAGGGAATGTAATTATCCCTAAAATTAGGAAGGAAAAGAAGAAAACCTAAAAACAAATGTATCAATACAGAACTAAAGTTAAGCACAAGGAAATTAGATTCTTTTCTGTAATTGTTTAATACTATTCTAGTATGAAATATTTGTCTCTATTATTTCAACTATTATATCAAAACCATGTCCATTTAACACACATATTTGTAGGTATGGATGGAGGTATATATATTGTATTTGTCTATAGTCAAGAGTGCTGTGTATTTGTTGGATCTTAGGATTATTTGGTCAGCTCAAGTCCCTTGATCATACTAAAGAAGAATTTTAGGTCAAGAATTTATATTTACAGTGAACCAAATATCTGAGCAAATGGGTGTTTCATTAGAGCTAACTTTTAATCTCCATCCAGGCCCAAGTTTGAAACACTCCTTCCTGGATATCCTCTCTCTGCCCAAGGGTTTTGCCATCTCACTCTCTCTTTCAACACCACCCTGTTGTTTGGCTAGCGAGACACGTTGTTTCTCTATCTCAACCAAGGATTTTGCCAAGTCCTGTTGCTTCCACTTCTGTAGCATATTTAGAATTCCTCCAGCCCTCTCTATCTTAAAATTCTTGGCCCTGCACAACTGTTTTATTTTGGCTTCTAGAAGCCCAAACTAACCTCACCAGATTTTGGCTGGCAACACAGATCTTTTTAACCATGTCTGTTTTTCCCTGGGCACATCCTTGTTTACTGAGTCTGCTGGTGGTGGAACCAGTACAATAAAACTCAGCACTCAAAGACACCGAGGAAAGTCCATGCTGAATCTTTAAAACAAATAGAAGTGCCACAAAACAGAGCTGAGGACATGGCTTAGCCTTAGTCTCAAATTTTCTTTGTTGGGGTTTTTATTTTTGAGGATAGGTGTATATTTCTACTGACTACAGCTTCTTTTTAATGTTTCCAAAATGTAAGCATACAAGGCACAGTTTTCATTTTTTTCTGCCCAGTTTGCACACAGGTGAATGCCCACAAGCAAGTCTCTCTGGATAAGGGCAAACATGTTGGAGACACTCTGTGATTCTCGCACTACATCTGACTGAATTGGGCTATAACAGCTAATAATGTCTGTTAATGTATTAGTGGACTGCTGGTTAATGTACACTGGTAGATAAATGCAGATGTTGGCATCGGTGATGGCAGTGATAAAAATATAACAGTACAAACACAGTCTTCTGCTGCAAATCACTTTTTCCTTTATTACCTTTCCTAAGTAAAATTCAGCTTTGATTCTAGTAGCAAACTCTTAAGCAAAGCTCAGATAACATTTATCCCAGGCCATTTTTATCACTATTATCTTCCTTCTCAGGTAGGTCAGATGGAGCACCAACTTCAACAGTTTTCCTACATACAAGGTGCACAAGGTTGCCATCGTTGAAGAGCTGCTTCAGTGGTTTACTAAAAGACAGAGTTCATCTTTCATTTTCTTTATTTTTTAGAGCTTTTTACAAAGCCCATTTTCACTGCGCTTGGAAAATGTGGCTGTACAATGGGAAAGGGCAGGCCCTCCTTTTTTTTTCCTTGTCTGAACACAATGGCAGGATAAGGGAGGCACCGCTCATTACAAGGAATACACTTTAATCAAGTTGCCCAGCACCAAGTGTTTGTCTTCCACCACTTTAGATGCCAATGTTTATTTTCTTTCTGGGAGAAGAAACAGACAACACTTTTAATTTTAATAAAAATCTTTCAGAATGAAGCAAACGGATGACCTAATTTGGAGGACCTACTTCTTTGCTTGGGTTGCAAATAAAGGTGAAGAGGACTGGCAGGCTCCCATACAGCATTGCTGGAGGAGATTTAACACTTTCCTGTTTAGTTTGTTAGCTGGGAAGTGTGAGATGGATTGCAATGCTGTTTTATTCCACTTTCCCTGCTCTAGCAACAGCGTCATTACTATCACATACTGCTTGCCTTGAGTGGGAACTGCAAAATATGCTGCTAAAGTTGCATAAAATATGTGACTAAAGCTCCAGTTGGAAAGGTGGAAATCTAGTTTTATTAAACACATGTGGACGCCTGTTAGAATTACTTCTGCAGCTAAAGCCAAGACTTCACCTTCAGTTTCACAACAGTCTCATTCTCTGGTATGAATCCGTTGTTTCCAGCTTTAAGGATATCAAAGCAAATCTTCTGATGTATTTCTTCAACCTACAGTACTGGGTGTCTAAATAGACAAAGACAAGAAATCATACTCATAAGACCCATCTTTTACCTAAATAATTAATTTCAAGCCTCACAAGTTTATGAAGAAAAACACAAAATCATTAAAGACTCCTAGTGCAGGGAAATTGAAATGCTTATTTCTTGTGAATCCCCATGGCCAATTTCCAGGACTTGGAACTCAAGCATATATTTTTTATGCTGTTGGCTGGCAGCAGATAACAACATCTAAGGGCTTCAAGCATCTTGTCCTGTATGGATGTAGCAACCAGTAACAGCAGAAACTTACTTTACTCTCTGTGACCAGGTAGAAATAACAGCCTGAAGAGTCCTGTTCTGTTCTCGGATTCATCTCCTTCAGAGTTGGTCTCCCACCCTTTTCTTCCAGCAGCACTAAACTCCCAAATTTAAGAGAGGGAAGGAGAAAAGGAAGGGTGAAGATGCAGAAACATGAAACCTAAGTCCTCTTTTCCCTACATCACCTTGAATACCAAGGGGGCAGCCCTGTTGTCACGGAGCTGCAGGCACAAATGGTGCCAGCCCTTCAGTCTGTCCTCCGGAGGCTCTCTCCTGTGAACACAGGAGGGACACCAGGTAAGAGGAGACAGGAGGTAGTGGAGGACTGGAACCAGTGTGTTTTCTGCCATGCACTTCTCCCCAGATAAACCCCTACCTGCCTTGCTCACAGTCTGTAACAGATGAAACTTGGTGGAATCTATTAACTTGTCTACAAACTACTAAAAAATATCGTATTAACTATCAGCAACCATGAAATGAGTTTCCTTGGAACTTGTGCTCCCATGGTGAGTGATGCCCATTGTTGGAAACACACTTCTTAATTTTCATTTAAACTCACCTTCCTGTGGCTTCTTAATGCAAATTCTGGCTATTGCAATGCCATACAGCATCTCCCTGCAAGGGTGAACTGGGCAAAACTGAGGCACTCCATGATACTGGGTTTTTTTGTTTTTTTAATTTTGTGAGCAGATTCTGGGACCTGCTCTTCTGCCTGCCTGCACTAGAGCATACAGCAAGCATTACTGACAGCAAAGAGCTGCTTTGGAGGACCAGGATACTGTGCAATGCAGCTAATGTACAAAAACAAATAGTCTGTTGCAAGGATCTTGCAGTGATATCTGGCTGGACAGTGAACACCTTGAGGGGGGGCATTGACTGATGACAAGCATGGGACTCAATCTTTGTCCCAGATCCATCCATGAATGGATCAGTCCTCATTTTCAAAAAATCATTGTTTATTCTACTGGCCCACTAATTGCTACCATTAAAGCAAATGGTACTATGTATGGTCTTGCAGAGCATCAACAACCTCGAGCTGCCTGGCACTTAGATGTGTAGCAAGGTGCTGCATGCAAACACCTCTGCCCAGAAGATGGGCATTCCTTTGATTATGGCTCTGCTTTACCTTTGCCATCTCTTAGGGCAGTTCCCCCCCACGGGCACTATCCATAGATTTCAGCTGCCTTCCTGTTTCAGCCAGCAGCTGCTACCAGCTCTGTGCTATTCGTGTGTCAGAGCTCTCACTCCTTAGCAGGTTGTTACAGTTTATGGACATTTTCCTCTGCTGGAAGGACCAGGAATGAAGGTGCTTTCATGTGCTTTCGGCCCACATCACCTCTGTCTCACATGGAATATCCAACTCCCTGAAACCACATCCCCTGTTCACTGCTAACATTGGGGAATCATCTGGATTCCAGGGTACAAGATATGATTTGCTATGTACTTTTCATCCTAGACACTGTAAACCATCTTGGGGTTTATTTCACCATTTATTTTAGTATTACCAGGAGGATGTTGGATTAATATTTTCTCTATCAAAACCAGCAACACTGTCAGCAGAGAGTTTGTCCCATAAACTGAATGGGAGCCAGACATGCAGGACTCCTGCGTGGACAGTGGATTGTGTTGGAGAATAATCTGTAGAAATCCTGCTGTATCTCATTCACAGAGAGGTGTCAGAGATCCCAAGCTGGGGCTAAGGAGTAACTGCTGGCACCCAGGATAGATTCCTGAAGACTTCACTACACACAAAGCAGTCACTAGGCTACTCAACTCCAGCATAAGGGTTTCATATAGATCAAAACAGTTCAAAACAAACATCTCACCATTCATCAGTCACGCTCTTTTCCCTTTTTTTTCCCTTGTTGTGAGAAAATGAGCAGAAAACAAGTGGAGAAATGTAAATTTATTGTCCATAGACTGGAAATCTTTTTTTTTCCGGTCAGCTCCATTCCTGAGTCAGCTATCTGTGTACACTGCCAGAGGAAGTAATGGAAGTTGTCTGTACAAAAGAAAGGGAGCACAAATCAACAGGAGAGAAAATTGGGTTTATCTTGAGCCACTGGCAGAAACAAAGCTATCAACCATGTGAAACAAGACAGGGCTCACTGCAGAATTGCAGAGCCCCTGTACTGTATTGATGATACCTAAGTTGCACAACTGCTTTGCAGCTCTTTTGCCTTTAATCCAAATAGTGTCAGCCTTCAGACTGCTTCTCAGCCTGCAGACACTGCTGCATTGATTTCCATCTGGTGCATGTTTTAAAGGTTTTCCTCACAACCTTAAGGATTAACTGCCTTTTTTTTTTTTTTTTTTGTACACAACTTCAGATTCTGAAGCATGCTGAGGAAAACAATTGCAGCAAAGAAGCCCCAAATCTCCTGCAAACTCTCCCCTGATCAGTGGGCATTCAAAGATCTACCAGCAGCTGTTAATGTCGCGTTATGGATGATTAGCAGGACTTCCTGTATCTAATGAACATGGCTCTTTCAGTGAGGAGACACAGTACAGTGCTGTCCCAGGAACATAAAAACGATGTAACATTCAGTCAGGAATGCATTTACTACATGGCCCGGAATGGTGAATTGATCTCATGCTTCTCTAACAAAGATCTCATCTGTAGTCCCCATGTACTGCCGGCACTGGCACGGCTTCAGAACGAGCCCGATGATACTGCTCCCAAAAGGAAATGATTAGGAGGGATGTTCTAGCAGCTATTTGATACAGGCAGCACAATCCAGAATGCCATTTATAGAGCAAAAATAAAATAATACAGCGATCTTTAAGTATTTTTATGTCTAAGTATGCCACCGGCATCTTCTAACTGACAGTGAAAATAAATTTTAAGCACCCCTATAACCATGGTGTTCCTGGATTTGAAGCAGGTAGAGTGGATGGACAGATGTTTTGGTGTGAGCATGGCAGATAACAGATAAAGACTCAGTTTCATTTTTGCTGTTTTCCTCTTGATTTTAACTGGAAATATAAATGTATATCCATTTAAAATTTCACTGCTCATATCTCTACACCTTGTTGCACACACCAGCAATCCAGGATATCCAGCGATATGTGATATAAAATGTAAACTTGTGAGATGACCTATACGGTGAAGGGAACAAGGATGATGTAAATAACAGAGGCAACTTGTAAGAAAGGCTTTCAGAATCTTTTGCCAAATACCCAACTTGCGGCAACAGTGCAAGCAAGGGGGTGAAAATGTACTTGGAGTTTTGCTTCGTCTATAAAATAAACCCAAATACTATAAAATAAACCCAAGTTAAAACGAGTGTTGCCCAACCCAGTTGTCAAACATCGCTGCTGCAATACAAAGACAAATGTTTATTGGCTTAACTTTGAAACTGCAGTAAATGCTCTTCTATTCAATTAGATAAACAAATACAGGACAGAGTGTATAGTAGTGCCCTTTCAAGTAAATTATGCTTTCTAAGTCACATGTAAAAGAAAAATGACTTTAATGTTTATATTTCTGTAAAATAAAAAACCATCAAGGCTCTCCTTCTGCTATATTCTAAATATAAAAACATAAAGAATGTTTAAATGATGTCCATTTTATCACAAAGTCAGCAAAGCAAAGAAGCACAGCCAGGCTGACAATCCAGCTTTTCTTCTCACCATTACAAGAGAGAAGGAGAAAAAATTCTCTACTCTGTTCTCATTTACAGTAGCACAAATCCCCAGGAACTGCACTGACTTCAGTATGTTATTTTGGATTTACGGCACACTGAAAGAGATTAGAATTCAGTCACACATGAATGAAGAACAGAACATCCACATTCACTCTAAACATACTTTCCTTTCTTGTGTACACAGAGCAGCAATGCTGTCCTTAGCCATCACAGATTATATGCTACTGGTTCACCTGCTTTGCCTAGAGGTATTTATACAGGTACCAGGCAGCATGCCTTAGTGAAGGAAGCACTTTGTTCATACCCTCTCCAGCAAATGCATCCCGATTTATGTCCAGAGAGAACTGCCTCCTCTACAGCATCAGGGCATCAGGCAAGGGGCTAAAACGTACTCACAGCATTATGCATCCAGTGATGAAAACCACCTGTTTGTGCGTCTGTTCTACTGTCTCTGCCAAACACTGGCTCTAAGTCCTGACAATTTTGCATGCAGATACATTAGCATACATGGACTGTATATCTCTAAACTACAAGTAGAAAACTGTAGTAGTTGTTGGATGGCACTGCGGTTAGAATATATAACTCCTGATCTTGGTCGAGGAGGGCATTTTCTTCCTACAAGTTGCTTAGGTATGAGAATCTCAGATCTAGTCTCAGCAAAAAGGCAATGCAGTGAATAGATCCCCAACAGTTTAAAAGCAATGATATCCCCAGCACAGCACAAGCCAACTTCATACCCTAATGCCCCATGCCTTGTCCATCGTGTTCAGCTGAGGTGCAAACTCCTCACACACGAGCAGGGAGCCAAACAAACAGTGCCTTTCCTTTGGGCTTGACACCTGTCAACATTAAACACATCCGCTTCTCCTGCTCTGCAGGCTTTCTAATGACGTGGCTGCAGGCAAGGAAGAGGCATTAAGAAAGGGAACATTGCAAAAGTAAAATGAAAATAGGCTGCTCCGGGAGATCGACAGAGATTAGGGCTGGATATCCCTGGGCTCAGTTTGACTGTGAGCATACTAATGCCCACATCTCCAATTGAAATGCTCTGGAAACCTTCTCTGCAGCCTCCAATAACACAGTGCAAAATAATAATTCCAGTAAGATAGATCACAAACAGGAAAGAGGAGGAAGCGTTGATTTTTGTGGTTTTTTTTTGTTTTTTTGGGGTTTTTTCCTGAACTATAACTAAAGTATGCAGAACATTTATTACAAAAAATAAATTGTCAAGGTTTCAAAGTCAGGCACTTTCCTAAGTTAAGAAAGGTCAGTGCCAACAGTTTTGAGAATCCAGTGTAAAATGCCGAGGATTTTGTTTTTCAGAACTTTGATTTTTATGGAGATCCAATCTCTTCCAGACCCAACGTTTTAAAGACCCAAATTCTAACTTTCCAGCTAGCCCTCAACAACAAATCAGCTCAGCTATCTGCAGGTTACTTGCTAAATCATTTCAACTCACTCAGTCCAACCCTTATATTGCTTCCTGACGTTAAGTCTCTGGTAATGAAATCCTGCTGCTCCATATCTCCGGCCCACATCCCACGCTGCCACAGCACTCCCAGAATCATTGTCTGTGCTATCCTTCAACCAAACGTTTTTTGAAGAAAAGTTAAAACTCCCTGAACTAAGTTGCGGGGCGCTTACCCTGTCCTTTCTCTGAGCTCTTCTCCAACTCACTTCCAACCACAAGAATATCACTAGAGCATTTAGGCTGTTTTGTTCTGTGATTCGATACCGATGAGCACCATAAAGCTCTGGGTTCCTAAGCACCGGCACAATAGAAATAAACATGAAAATAATATAATATACCCAACGAAGAGGAGGTAGGAAAATGGCCAGCTGTGTCTCTTTACCCTTCTATCACATAAAACACATACATATATATTTATTTACATTTAAATATGTCGAAATAGAAACCAGGTACCTGCTCCTTACATCTGGTGAAAAAAAACTGACTATATTTTTATTTTGGAATGTCTCAATTTACCAAACAGAAACATTTCATCCAGACAAGTATTCAATTAAATTCCTTTGAGAAACAGGCAAGCTTCCACTGGAGCTATGCCAGCCCCAGCTTCTGAGCAGCCCAGCTGGTAGTCTCCTGAGGACCAGGGCTTCCAGCTCCCACAGTTTCAACAAATCTTGCTAGACAAATTGCCTGAAGATTAAGGACCCATGGGCTTATAATGCCCCCAGTCCAGGACAGACTACCAGGCACAGCACAATGTCATGGTGTCTGGGGAGCTCGGCAACACCAGGGTCAGGGCTACAGCCATGGCCAACACTCCAGTATCCAACAACTCCAGCTCCAGTCCTTTTTACAGGCAATTTCAAACTGTTGGAACATCAAGCTTCCCCGAGAAAGCAAAATACTTTTCTCTTTCCAGCTCTATTGCATACATATGTGGCAAACAAAAGAAGATTCTTCTTGATCTTTAGCTCTCCTTCAGCTGTTCCTTATTACTGTACGTCCATCTTGTTTGTTCTTTTGCGCAAATTATTTTGCTGCTTTTTTGTGAAAGATGCCATTTTTCTACCTGTATTTGAACAGTTTCCAGCATAATGAGATCCAGATATTGGTTGTATATGGTTCTGTAATACAAACAACACGGTGTTATCATTTTCTTTTTTCCCTCATTAGAGAGAAGTTTATTGAAAAATCAAAGCCTTCCCTCTAATCATTTTCACTCTGTTAGCTGTAGGCAACATTTGTTGGGTAGTAATTAAAATAATATAAAAGTATCTAAATTTTGCATGCATATTGTTTCTTATTTTTTCACAGACTGTGTGTTTGTTCTTGCCCCAGCTGAAAAGCTAAAAATGAGAATTTACTTCCCATGTTCTCACCTCCCCTACTCTACTTTATACCATATTGCAACTTGTCATATTATATTGTGAATAACTTAAGAACTATTTGACATATTAGTTACACATTTATGTTGAAGAGCTTTTTTCCTTCACTATTTTTAGAGAGACCAATTTTACATGTCATGATACCCGTATCTATATTTATACTGAATATGTTTAAATTTTTTTTCTTACCATATTTAGTTCAAGGCTTTTACTGACGATAGGCACTAAAAGAAGAGCTATTTATCAGACCTTAATTTCACAAGGCAGATGGATACATTTCAGCTCTTCTGGGAAATCACACAAATCACACCATTCTAACTAGACACAGGTGAGTTTCCTACTACAGCCATGAGACAGTTCTTGACTTTGCAAAGTAAAGACCAAGATGGTTGTTCTCATTAAGAGAATTACACTTTTTCTGAAAAAAGGTGGAGCTAATCAAAACATCTAAGGGAAACAAACTGAAATATTCCTCTAACTGGCTGCGGTGCACATCAGCAATATCACACACCATGCCTGTCTTGATCATGCTGTCAGTCCTTACAAACCAAATTCAGAAATAATTGCTCCAAGTTCTTCAGACTGAAGCTATTCATGGATTAAAGCAGACCTGAACCAATTGATGGTGAATAAAATTGTTGGAACATAATGTTATGTACTGCGGTGTGGACCTCTAATTTTATATTTTGTAATTGAAATGTAAACAATTTATTAAAAAAAAAAGTAGTCTCTCAGAAAAGTTACTACCAAAAAAAATTTTTTTTCTCTAGGGCTCTATTTACAACACCAAAAGAATTGCATAAGCACGATTCCTGACTTTCATGAATGTAACCAGGGTGGTTATGCCCCAGAACTGAATAATAATTAAAAGTTAGATATTGGCAGCTTCAGGCTTGCTTTTCCCCAGGAGCCTAAGGGGTAAGCTTTAGAAGGCAAACTTCACAACAGCCACTTCATTACCAAAAGAACATGCATCTGATCCCCAGAAAGGCACTCAAAACTAACACCTCTGTGGCGATGCAAGGATGGCCCACATGAAGAGGATACGATCTCATGCTGTCAACCATAAGGATTCCCAATATGAGTTTACAAAATACACTTCATTTTGGACACTTTCATCCATCTTTCTCACTAAGCCTGTACAACAAAGGTGTCCAATTCTCCTAATACCCCTGTGTGACCTTAACAAAAACTGCATGTGGCCCAGGGAGCTGAGGGGGAGGAAGAAGTTCTGGGAGCAGTTTCTAGGCAGAAGACAACGGCTTTGAAGGCATCCCAGCTGGATGGGGCTGATGTGGGCACACAGCTGGATCCTGGGTCAGCCAGTGCCTCTTGGCTTCAGCAGCCTCTGCTGGCATTCTTCTGCCCATAGCTGGGGATTCAGGTTATCTGTCACCCCAATAGCAAAGCCTTTCCACCAAGCATGTGGCATCGCCTCGGCACCTCAGTTTAACAGCTCACAGACCATTAGGTTTGCCATCATTTACATTTCCATCATTTACATTTCCTGGCTTTTTTCCCTGCACCCATGAGGATTAGAAATATTTTTTTTAAATGAAATTTGAGAACTGCAAGTCAACATGCCTCTAGTTGTTGAGGCTTTCATACCTGTAGTATTTTAGTAACTACTGTACTCACAAGTATCAAAAGTAATGATACTCTGCAATGTATTAAGGAGTCCTCTGGAGATGAAAGGCTCAGGACCCGATGATTTTTTGTTCATGAGCCATGGCATGTCAAAGAACAAAGCGAGCCTGGCAGGGATTGACGGAGATTAAAAGTACACGCAGACACGTACACACACAAAAATCACTGTGGAAAACGTGCCGCCTAACTCTGCATGAGTGAACCCAACAGCTCTGGCACCTTGCTAAGCTCCAGTGGGAAGAGGGAAGTACGGCAAGGGACATTCCTGAGTGTCCACTCATTGTAAGGCTGCGTGCAGGCAGAGGTGAGAGGATGTGCTTGGCTCCCGGAGCCACCGCGAGCAGAAAGGCAGCAGCACCGGGCTTGCGACGGAAACATTCCCGGTTGTGCCTCAAAGCAAATAAAACAAACTGCTAATGAGGATGCAACCTGACCCTCTGCAGAGTGCATGCCCAAGGACCGCGTGGCTGTAAGGGGAAGGGAAGGACAGCATCGGCAGAACCTTCAAGCTCAAGGGGATTTTTAAAAAGAGCAACAAAAAAAAAATGTTTGGGTACTTTGCTGGTAATAAAAGTTACTCAGGAAGTAACACGGAGCAAACACTGCTTTGAAGGAAAGAGAAGTCTGTTAAACAAAGAACTTTACCCTGTGGAAAGATTTCCTTTTTAACACTAATGTTAGCATTTCATTTTTCACAAGAAATGCCAGTGAATCTTCCTTTAAGACTCTTCAGCTCCAGACAGGACACTTCTCTTTTTTCCCCCTCTCTGCCTGCTGACGTACTCTTCCTTCCAAGAAAGAAAAAAAAAATTCTATTCACACTTTCTGCTTTTCTTTATTAGGTTATTTATCACACTCTTACACAAACCGTTCTCAGAGCTATTACAGCCCAGGGAGAAAACATGTAGATTTTACTATTTTACTGCAGGAGATTAGCAGCTCCAGGAGACTGAAGAACCCAGGAGAAAACTACTCATGACAGCATTCACAACTTTGTACCTGTTTGGGTTTTTTTAAAATAACAAGAAAACAATCCAGAAACCACTGCTAAGGGAGAAAAAGGAATGTATTTTATGTAGTGAAAGGCAACCTGTCATTCTGACACATTCTTGGTTTTCTAGAAGTCAAATTAAGTCATACTTGGGAAGGAATATGTGATGGCATAAAGCACTTGGTTTGTGGAAGGACATCAGAGGTAGCTATTTAGATTAGAAATGCAATGATAAACCTGGATAGTGCTCTGCAAAAAAAACTGTGACAGACAAGAGTAATCCAGGATGTAAGAAGTTTGGGAACTGACAAACTAGGGACAGGATTGTAGAAATGTAAATGACAATTACTGGAGTAGTGCTAATCATACCCAAAAGATTCTGTAGGCAGTTAAACATGGGCTTAAACTTAAGTACTGCAACCATCTCACTGAAGGTAACAGGCATGAACACAGTTCTTTAATACTTTGGAATTATGGATGTCTGTTTTCCTAAGTTTCTGGAGGAATATCACTAGTATTTCTACTTTAAAAAGGAGCAAACACACAGGGATGTCAAGTAACACACAACACAGTAGTTGGGGCAGTTTACTGAGCAAACACACCATGTGCTTTGGAACCAAGGTGGGAACAGAGCTCTCCTGAGCCCTGAGCTGAGTGGCTGAGCAGCATCTCTGCATCGTATCATCTCCTAATTCTTGTTGTGAACTCAGTGCACTTGCAGCCAAGTTCATGTCACTGTGCCAGTCAGCCACAAAAGCAGTGAAAGGAAACAGGAAAGCAGGAGTGTCTCACCCATACAAAAGTAAGTTGTTCCCCTTCGTTATTGTCTCTTTGAATAAAAGGTAGCTGAGAGAAATTTCCTTCTTGGGATTGTTCCTAGACTAGCAAATGCAAAGCCACTTGCTGCAGAGGGTATCTAAGCCTTAATAAAGAACTGTAATTAAATTCAAGTCCAGGTGCTGAACGGTAGTCCCACTATGCAGGACATACTTTTCCTATTTATTTTCTTGCTCAGATTTCACCTGTAAAATGGGAACACTAAGGCAGCTCCTCAATCTCAGCCTGTTAAATCCTCAGTTCAGCTGGCATACTCACAAAGATTTTCCAACAAAGGAATCAACAGGTTTCCATTGCAATTGCCACACCAGAGCATCCCGACATGCATTGTCCTGTGACGCTGTGCTCAACTGTTCCAGGTACATTAACGAGATTGGGTCTGTCACACATCACAGCCCCAAAAGCTTCCCACCTAAGCCTAGGAATGGAATAAGCAATCCATCACACAGTATGACACGTTCCCCAAAACACACACACACTCAAAACCTGAAAGTGGTGTCAGATTGTTTATTGAAGAGGGCAATCTGACTGGCTGAACCGACCTGGGTAGCCGGTAACTTTCAACATAAGCAAAGCGAGATACTGTAAACCTGCTGTGCATGGAAACTGTGTTTATACTTAAATTGGACTTGGAAGACTGAAATAACTTACTAGAAAAATATAGCTTAAGTTCCCAGGAGCTCTGAATGACCTTGAGATCATTCTGAAAAGAACAGAAATATGTAGACATATACAGTGATGCAAACAGAGTTACACAAATATTTTCAAAGTCAGCTAATAAAATACACTTCCTTGCCTATTTTTTATGATAGCTTTGCAAACATACTTCTAAAACCACACTTTTCAGCCCCACCAAGCATTTTTTTTGCCACTTGCGTTATCAGAACTGATGGCAAGCATTCTGCAACGTAAGTGCTGCCTCATTTACTTCTTAGGGAGTTTTGTAATTGCTGGATTTGCTCCTTTTAGCTAGACTGCTGAAATTCTCACTACCACATGACAAGACAATAAACTTTCTTAGTAAAGCAGTGGAAGTATGGAGAAAGACAAAAAGAGAAACAGACACATGAAATTTTGGATTATTCCCAGTCCAGTCGATACATCGACACAATAATTTGATTTCTATAGCAACTAAAGTAGCTGTACACATGCACATCTGCATGGAAAGTGATCACAGATCAGAGAGAAAGTGATCAAGTGATCAGAGAGATAACAATCACCACAATTGTGAGCTCTGTTGCTCATGAACCTAGAAAATCATTATTAGGAGTATTAAAGCACCCAGGGGAATGTAACCTAATAACTGCATAGCTGTCATCAAACTCCTATGAAAATCAGGAAATTGCTAAATCTAATAGTGTTTTGCTTAAAAAATAATGCAGTAAAAGGGGAGAGGATAACTATTTTGTAACTTTGTTGGTGAAACCAGCCAGGGGATTGTAACTGAGCCGCGTTTATTCTCCTGCCATGGGCTGGGTGCATGGCCAGTACTGGAAGCTGACCCTGAAAGGAAAAGTTGGAGAAGCATCAAGTGATGGATTGCAGGTTATCCATGAATCTGTATTGTACCTGCATTTTCCACACCACTCATAAAATCTCCATTTGGCACGAACGGACCACGCATGCAGGCAAGAAGGGACTGTGCTGTTCACAGCAAGGTGCTCATTCTGCAAAGCCTGATGATGCCCAGGACTGGGATAACCTGGGAGCACGTAGATTGCATCAAGGCTTCGGAGGAGGGGGGCAGGTTTCAGTTCAGCGCCGGCATACCCCATGAATTTTTGGTGTAAAGTGTAGGAATAAATGACCCTCTGAGAACATCCACCAAGCTCCTGAGAAAACAGGATCGAAAATAAGTGTTTCTGGAGAATAATTCAACTCCCTGACGGGAGGCTGCAGTGAGTGGGGGCCGGTCTCTTCTGCCATGCCTGCAGTGAGAGGACAAGAAGAAACGGCCTTAAACTGAGACACGGGAGATTCAGAAGAGATATTAGAAACACTTTTTTCACTGTTAGAATGGCCAGGCATTGCAACTGGCTGCCCGGGGAGATGGTGGAGTCACCAGTTCAAGAGGTGTCTGGATGTGGGGCTGGGCGATGTGGTTTAGTGGTTTAAGGGTTACAGGGGCAGAGCTGGGTGGACGCTTGAACTGGATGATCTTAAAGGTCTCTAGATGATCTTACAGGTCTCTTCCAACTTTGGTGATTCTGTGCATAAAAGCGGCGAGGCTCCTGTGTCCCCGTTTCGAGGGTGAAACGCAGCATTCCGTGATTCCGACTCCCTCTGAAGGCGGAGGCCGGAGAGCGCCGCAGCCGCGTCCCGTCACCTCCCGGGCCGCTCCCAGCCCGTCCGCCGGCGGCTGCGC